>OY776277.1:26888113-27243113 GCA_963675445.1 Linnaemya vulpina
TATATACATATATTAAATCCTTAATTGTAGTGACCCTATGCAAACTTTTAAACAGGTTGTTCTTTTGTTTAATAATTAAAGGAGGCCACTAATAATTTTAATATAATAAATTCATTAATACTCGTACATGGCAGGCACAGTTTATCGTTTGCGTGTAGCGAGTGATATTTAAAAATTGGCTTTTACAAATTTTTCTCAGCCCTTGGCAACTTTCTGAACCACTTCCATATTATGAATATCAGATTACGTTTCATAAATCTTTTTCCATTCAGTTTGTTAGCTGACCTGATTCTGCAAATATCTAATTCATGTTGAAAAGCCATTATGTTAAGCTGACAACGGAGAAAACATATTTTAAAAATTTCCGTTAAAAATGTCTGATCCAATTAAAAGTTTAAATATCACACCCGGTATTGCTTAATTAAGAATACAAAATTTCTTTTGGTACTAAATAATTTTATATTTTCGCCTGCTGCTGCTGGTGGGTTTCTTTAATTTAGCGTTATTAATTCCTGAACTCTGCCGCTTGCGGTGTTGCAAAAGTATTAAATATTATTTGTTTTACAATTAAAATTCAGTTTTGCATGCAACTCAAATATAATTCATAATAATGTGCACAGTTTAATGCATATTAATTGTACTCTTGTACTTGAACTGCAGCAAACGGGGAACAAAAGGAACGAGTGCATAATAAATAATTTCTATGAAGACATTTTCCAATTTTTTTTTCAAAAATTCAAACTCATTGCTGAGATATTCGAATAATTAATGGGCATTTCTTATGGAAACAAGCTAAAGTTGTATATAAATTGTAGTTCAAATGCAATTTTTAATATTTTAGTTACAAAATTGTCGGAATATTTTCGTATAAAAATAATGCAAATTAATGAAAATTATGCATTGACTTAGAGGTGGTTACCAAATATAAATATTGAACAAAGTATGGTGTGATATATTAAGACCTTAACACATGTTTTGTTTATAATAAAGAAGTCGTGGACGATCAGATCTTTTTCCGAGTTCTCGCGTTTATGATGTCTTGAAAGGATTATCCCATTTCGACCCGGCTGACAGTGATCGACTTTGCGGAATCGATTGTTGAAGCCGTTTAAGAGTTATTTTAAAAAACCACTTTGAAAAATACTTCTTTTTTAAAGTTATTTTTAATATCTTGAAATCTACCGGCTCAAATCCATCCTAAAATATTTTTGCAACAGGAAAGACATAAAAAATATTCCGAGAATTAAAGTCAAATCAATACCAATTTAATTTTTCCCCAAACAGTTTTCGGAAGTCACTACACTCCCATTATCTGTACTTATATGAAGTTTTATTGCAAGCATCAGTTTGAATAGGGCAACAGATATTCTGTTTTCACATCTTTCAACACTAAATTGTTGTTAACAGGAATTGAACTCTTTCGGCAAACATTTATGGCTTAAAGTTGTAGCTCAGCCAGTGGCACATTAGACTGGTTGCAAGCACCAGCAACGTTTTTTTCCCGTCCGTTCAAATTTAGCTTTAAAAATATCAACATCTATAAGAAAAAAAAGCCAGAAGAGGAGCTTTTCTATAGTTGAATGAAATAGTGAAATAATTTATGCTGCAAAATATTGTAACGGGGAGTATTTAATTCAGTTTTAAAATGTGTGAAAAATGCCTCCCAACGGAATGCCCCACATATTCTGTAATTTAAGTGCCATTTCTAAATAAACCATAAATTATACTTAAACCCATTTGAAATGTTTTAACTGTTTTATATCACATAAAAAATTATTTGTATTTAAATTTGTTTGTTTTATCATTCGCACTGTCTGCAGCAAAAGAACTTTTATTTCTTAAAAACCTTTAGAAAACAATTCCATGGGAACTTAATAAAAATTTTCGAACAAGACGCAATTAAAAACACAAAAAAATAATAATAAGAAAAAAAGAAATCAAATATTTAATAAAACAATCTTGAATACAAACAGAAGAACAGCATATTTAATATTAAAAATTTTATTGAAAAAAAAGAACAATAAATTATGAGCTTTTTAAAAGTTGCAAAAATTTTTTTTTATAATATAAAAATTGCAAATTAACATTTAGAAAAAAATAGAATTAAATATTTTATTCATACATTGGAAATGTCTATAAGAAGGGAAAATATATATGAAAAAGAGGGGGAGTGCCAAAGCAAAAAAGAAACAACTTTGTAAATAATACAACAACAATAAAAAAAATATATATAAAAAAATAATATTAAAAAATAAAACAACTCACGCGTTTCATGATTGTACGTTAAAATACGTTGCCTATTGTGCCATAAACACAAACAACAAAACGAATGACAACAACGGCGATGACGAAGGCGAAGACTAGAACGTCAGCGTTAACGGCAGCAAATACAACGACCGTCGCCTTGTCGCAAATCCATGAACTGGAAAACCTTGAAAATTTCAGCTGCAATTCGTTTGTACGGGCTTACAAATTTATTTTGCAAGTTTTTTTCTTCTTTTTTCAAATCTAAATGTGCAGTTTTAATCATAATTTATTTATTTTTTTCTTACGTTTGTAATTTCAGTTGTTTGTTTTTGTTTGCCTGGTGTAGACCGTTTTTGCATCACTCGTGTTAAAAGTTGCAGATGAACACCTTATTTTCGCTACGAATTTTTAAAGATGAATGAAGTAAAAATTCAATAAGTCCAGTTAATTTAATAGAGACTGATTAGAACGATCGTTAGTGAAGCTTCAGTCTAGGGTTTTGTTATGATTTTTTTTTAAGTTTCAGTTATTTATTATCATTTCAAGTCTTAATGCAATTTTGACTCCCCGTCCTACACGGTCGCACAATTCCTTCCCAGGAAATTCTATCGGACTTTGAAAATGTTGTTCAAGCTGCTGTTGAAGGTGACCATGACATAATTTGTCACACAGTAAATTTTTTAGTCGAAACTACCATTCTTTTGCTTGAATTTCCCGCTTGGAAAATTGAAAACTTAAAAAAGTCGGGAAGTTATTGGTTTTACCCAGTTTTGAAACCTTCGAAATCTCGTCGGGTTCTCGGAAGCTTCCCTGACTAATTCTGAGTGACAATGTGTATTTGTAAGTAGTTGTGTGTGTGTGCTTGTGTGCGTGTGTAAGCATGTGACTCGCTTGTAACTTTTTAAACTGCAGAATAATGGAGTTTTGTAGAGCACTCCTGAATTCCTGTGAATTTGAACCGACCCGAACCGGTAGATTTCAAAACATTAAAAAAACTTTAAATAAGTATTTCCCCGTATTTTTTAAGTAAAATTTTCTAACGGGTTCGCCTATCGATTCCACAAACTAAACAACTCTTGGCACGATGATCACTGTAAACCCACCCAAAATCGGTTCGTCAGATATCGTGAACGAAAAAAATCTAAAAATTTGGAAACTACGCGATTATAATATCTGATCAGTTAGTGTTCTCAAATCTTTTATGGTAATCGAAAACTACTTCAATCACAGATTATCGCCTGGGAATCGGTAAATTTGAGAATTAAAATAAATGTGTTTTAGCTCGAAGAGCTCAAAGAATAAAACAAAAACCAGGTTACAATAATTTTACGGTTAAAATTAGCGAGAAGTTACAGGGATAACCTTTAGAATCTCGATATATTTAGCAGACATGTCATATTAGAAAGATCCCACGATTGTATGGGACAGATTTTACAATTCGATAAAATGACATGAAATTGTTCAATTCACAATCCCTGTTGTAACATCTTTGAAAACGAAAACATTTTACTTTAGCGTCTATAACATAAGACAGATCAGATCCACCAGATTTGAATACATGCTGATACTAAATAAGTTGTTAAAAATTTTCCAGTTTGAGCACAAACTAGAGCTGAAGTCTTTGAGCACAAGAAACTGATACGAATGCGTATCATGATTAATCGCCATAATTCTTTTTTATTAAGTCCCATAACTAATTTGATAAGATACGACCACCTCTTAATTTAAAGCTGCTTAATATTCACCCCACAAGTTCAAATACCAGGAAATCTGAAGAAAATAACCTGGAATTATTAACATCAAAATAATTGAAAATAAAAATGAAAATAAAAGGAATTGAGGGAAAAATGAATAACAAGAAATATATTCGTAAAAGGTTATGACCCAGTTGGAATTTTTTAAGAGGACAGCTTAGCACAACAACATTGAAGTATTCCATTGACATGACAAAGTCAGCGTGTTGATGCAACCGCAAACATGTTGCATGTTGAAAGCTTTTATATATATATTTTATCAATAATTATTTGAAAATACTATTAAAAGCAGACTGTAATGTCTGTGTACTCGTTCTAAAGGGTGATTTTTTAGAGGTATAAAAATTTAAGTTAAACTTATGTTGGGGACATAAGTTAAACTTATGTTGTCAGCTGTCACGGGATTTTTGTTTAGTTTGGTTTGGCATTTCGGCACGACTAGACTGACGCCTTCATATTGTAAAAACTTATTTTGTAAATCATCGAATTCTTTTACCATTTTACGGTCCACACAATCGTTTAGCAGAGCAATTTGGAGGACTAATTTTAAACTAGAGTCCAAAATCGGTCGTTTAAACTCTGCTAGAATATTCTCTGTGGGGATATATGAAGTCGCTAAACCCGAAACTATTGACCACAACATTCGCCGAAATACGGCCAAATATTTTAGAAAAATTCAGTTAAAATTGAACCTCCAGGTTAAACTACGTTCACGCCAGCCGCAATGGTCATATGCCGCAAGTCACATTCAAATTATAATGCCAGAAGAATAAAGTAAATTTCATGTCAAATTCAAAAATTCATCTCTGTTGTAATCCATTTCAAACTGCTGGCTGATGCTGGCCTTATAGTACACTGGTGTGCTTCCCAGCAAAGCTTTGCACTGTAGTTTTCAGGCAACACAACGGGTTTAACAGGGGCCCAAGTGGGCTGCATAGTGAAATATTTTCTATATCGAATAAGACAAAGTCCCCAACTTCACCGAGTTTGAAAGTTTTACCAGCTGTTTGGTTGGGTTAGTGTGGACTACGTTAAAAGCGTTGCCCTCAAGACAGCAAAAACAGCACTTGGAGATCTTACGCCCATTGTAATGCCCAAGGAAAAATATCCTATACAAAACAATGAAGTGCTGGTATAGCCTTTCCTGGAAACCGACCATATCCTTTTACAAAGCCCACTAGGGAAGGCAATGCTACAAAACTGAGCTAGTCCAGACCACCCAGAAAACGACAGCCTAGAAGTCTAAGTTTATCCTATTGCAGGGCCGATAGATAACTGTTTAGCTGAAGTATCACTGGCCATTATATCTCTTCTATGTGAAATTTCCAAATGGGATGTTTTGCAATGAAAAAGTTGATGAAATTTATAAATTGTTTATTTTAATTTAATGCCGAGTAACAAGTTTCGATGTCATAGAATGAAATTTATTATTTAATTTCATGCGTTTTCCTTCTCAATTCTTCAGCTCTTGGAAAGTTATTATGCCGTCGTTGTTATACCAACACGGTCGTCTCTGTGTGTGTGTGTGTGTGTTAGTAAATGTGTTTCTTTTTTGCCTATTTGACTAATAATTCTTCTCAGAGTCTTAAACATTAATATCCCATTTAATTGTTGGTTGTTTTAATTGCCACGTAAATGCACTTTCATGTTTTGTCTACGAGTTTTATTTGAAATTTTTTTCTCGCTTCAGATTTTTTAGTTTATCTTTTTGCTGTTGCATTTATTTTAATAGATTCGTTATAGAGTTTTTTCGCTATTAGATTTACCAGTTTGATTCTTGTGTTGCTTAAAGATTTGTATCTCAACAGAATTGTGTTCTCGTATTTTGAAATTGATACTTGAACAATTTGAGTTGGTGACTGTCGGTGTTGGCCAAATAGTGGTAGATTCTGCGTAGTTGGCTACTAATTTAGTGTCGAGTTGCATTTGATAAATGAATGTTTGACGCTTTAATTGTTCAAGCAAAGTTTATGCCAAAGCGGAGCTGGTGAAATAGTCTGGCAAGTGGGGATTTGCAATTGAAACTGAATCATCATCGAAATATATTTCAAAAAAAAAAAAGAAATAATAATAATAACTTAATAATAATAATTAAAAATTTTAATAAAATCACTGTACGAGTGTATTGATCGGAATACTGTCAAGTCGAACACCGATATTGTGTGAAGACATTTTTTATTTTTAACTAGTGAAACTGATGGAAGATCGTCTTCTATCCTCTCTACACATCCTGGACTAATTTCAATTCTTAAACTGTTATAATTTGTCAATCACTCAACCGTTTCTTAAGTGATTGACGGTGATGGATGTACTTTTTCGAGTATTATAAAACCATCGAGAACAGAGATTGATTTGATTTAAAATGTTTTAAATCGTTTGTTTTCCGATTACGATATCCCGCCATCGGCGTGGTTTTTTAAGAGTTGATTACCCTGTACAGTCGAATGGCAAAGTTGCTTAAAAGTTGTTAATAAAAACCGCATATTAAAAAAAATTCAAAATTCCAGTTTCTTGAGATTTTTCAAAATCTTTCCGTCCGAATCGTTACCATTTCACAAGCAACTCTTTGGAACGCCACTAGTTTGGTACGATTCCGTCAAGTTGCTAAAAAATTATAAGCGGTTCAAATAGTTGCACACACACGCACACCCTGACACACATAAATATTACACACATAATGACACTCTCATAAGAGTAGTCAAGCGAACTTTTTAGGAAGTCCAAACGTCAGAATCGGGGCCCGAATTACCGCATTCGCTTGCGTTAGAAATTTTAATACAATTTAAATACAAAGTTCGATTGACATCGAGTGCCGTAATTTGAGCCCTGATAAGAACCCGATTTCTGCAAAATGTATTGAAACCAATAACTTCCCGATTTACTTTTTTCATTCTTAATTCTTAAATTAATATAAATTGGTTAATTTGAAGGGTTCTATTAACTGAAGTAGTGAGCACAAGATTATGACGCCTTGAATTCCGAGTTCGACTCCGTACTCCGTCATGATTATGGTCTCGAGTGCTAAATTGTCGGCTTGTTTCAAAGGCGAAGGCATGGCACTGGTCGCTAAACACTAAAGACAGCGATTAACACCGTGATGTACTAAAAATTTTAAATATGTCACCGGCCTTCGTCGGCACCTGTAGCAAACAATTCACCGCCGAAGTTAAAAGTAAAAATAGCTGCAACGAAATTCTCTATAGTCTAATCTATCATCATCTGTGCTCTTGACACTGTCCCCTCCTCTATAGCTCTGGCACAACGCACTGTTGGGTTTAACCCCTGCGTGCTGGTCCAATACAAAAAAACTAGTTTTTTTTTTATTCAGAAAGACATAATAAATATCTGTAGGCACAAGAGAAAGTCAACATCAATTCAATTATTTAAATTACCCAGAGGAACAGCACAGCTGTTTTCGCAAGCCACTACACTTTCATCGTCAACACAACTGTAACTCTTTGCATATCAGCAAAATTGTTAATTGTATTTTTTAAAGAAATTTTATGTCAGAGAAAAAGTGCAGTATTATCAAGGATAACGGGACTCCTTCAGAAACCCTATTTTGCAAAGGCTCCCGAGTTTGTTGTTGCTGAACTTATTCAAGGAAAAGTTTGATGAACGTATTTTTACTCCCAAATGAGTGCATATATTTTTTTTACAGTGAAATTAGTTATCAATTTTATATAAAAAATAAATTCCCGATAAAGAGCTTTTAATTTTATTTTGCACACTCTAAAGGAATCACTTCTCCAACTGTCCCCATATTTACAAAATTTGTTTCATTACATTTCTTAAAAAGAGTTAATTGTTTTCATAACAACTTCAGAATTTCCAATTTTATTGGAAAAAACTTCAAGTTGAACAAACATGGAAAAATGATTAAATAATTCACTTTCAGGTTAAATAGATTTCCAATTAATTTGATCAACTGAATAACCCTTGAAACGTTTTAATTTTTACTGGGAATTTCATTTTTATATATATATATATATTTTTAAATTACTTAAGCACTTTAAATATCGATTGCATGATGCTCTCGAATAACATGGAAAATAATTGGAACTATTACAGGGTTTTTTGTTTTCGGTTTTTGTTAATAATAAAATTGCCGGGCTTTTGTAAACTTGTTTAAATATTTGCTTTTGCTGAAACGAAATGCTATTATTTCATCTTAAGTTCTGTTATGTTTGTTTTTATTTATTAATTCATTAATATCTTTATTTTGCAGTTGTAAATGTTCTGCTCTGCTGGAATTGTATTTTTGCAACGTCAGTTAGTAACGATGTAATAATTAATAACGATGTTTCGTTTTTAGACTTTTTTTCTCTCTACTCTTCTTTTTTGTTTTGTTTTTTATTTTGCAATTTATTTTTTCTAATACACAGAATTTAACTATAATTATTGTTTTGGTGTTTTTCGTTTGAATAAATAATACACTTGGCGAAGAAAATGGAACGACGACGGCGAAAATAATTGCCCGTTTGCCAGAAACTAATTTATTCAAGCGCAAAAGAGGTTTCAATGTTGGACTATATTTTCAATCTGTCTTAAATGTTATATAAATGAAATGAAATCTTTAGGAAAAAATAATATTGTCAGTCAGTATCATTTTAGCCAATTTTCGTTAACTGATTGTCAAGGTTACGTGACTGGGAAACTTTCCTACTGCCAGCAGGCAACACTTAACTGTGACTATGGATTGGAATAAATCCAGAGGCCGTTAGATGTTGGCAGTTGCTGAAGAGAAGAAATTCTGAAGTGCTAAATTCGCCCATATTATAAATGACGACGTCGGCGACACATCAACACGACAGAAAAATTGTTATTAACAATGTTTTGGTATTCTCTAAGGCGTATAATATTAATAGAACACGTTACCAGAAGCCAATTTCTGCCGACAGAGACTAGACAAGTGACTATTTTTCACTGTCGTGTTGATGTGATGTCGACGTCGCCAATCATACTGCAGTCGATTGTTTTGTTTTGACGTCGACAAGTAGTTAGAGAATTAGGGAAAATGTTTACGAATCATATGATACGATCAAAAAATTGAAGCAGTCATCATATTCACTTTTTTTTAACGAAAAAATAAATCGACAATTCTGGAATGCTAAATTGTTTATATTGTCTCCTTTTGAAGTCGTCTAGTAGTTGCAGAATAAGGGAAAATGTTTACGAATTATATGATACGACCATTAAATTGATATTGTCATCAAATCAATTTCTTTTCTAGTGAAAAAATAGCCTGACAATTGATATAAATATTTTGTTTAATTTTGATGTATATTTTTATCAGCTAATAATTTCACTAACTTCTCTCAGTGCATTTACAATATTTTGCTGTGCTGAAGAGCGTTTAAAACACTATTTCTATGTTAACTGCAATTTAAGTAATTAAAACAATAATAATAATAAAAAAAATGATTGTAACAAAAAGCAAATAGGAAATATTTAACAGGCCACAATACACCAAATGATTAAATTGCAATTAGAAATATTAGCGGTAGCAAAAAAGGAGGGGGGGGGGGGGGGGGGGGGGGGCAGACGCATAAAATATATCCAACAAAAAAGTGTGCAAATTGAGATGACAAAAACCAACAAATAAAAAATAGATAAATAAATTTTACTCAAAAACTCTTGTCTTTCAAATGTGATAAAACTTTTAAACAACTAAATATTTTATAATAAAAAAAAATGTAACGACTGAACAAACTTTGATTTATTATTGAAATAAATTATAATGAAAATTGTTAAAACCAAACTTTTGACAACAAACGCGTTTCGAATTTTTGTTTGTTAATATGTTAGTATGTGTGCGCTGTTGCACCTGTTATTGTGTTAAATATTGTCCTTGTGGTGCTGTTCTTATATTTTGTTTTGCACAAACCCAACAACTAAAAAGATATGACGCCAAATCAACAGGATATCTGTTCGTTTAAGGTAAACACCTCAACAGGAAATTTAATATCATCATTGGAAAAACTTGTTGCACAAAGACACTCGCTAGTGATGAGCAAAAGATAAACACGATTTTAAGGACTAGGAAAAAGACTTATATTCGTGTTGTATTTTTGTTAAAAAAACCCCAACATTAAATTGTTTGATTGTCTGACGTTAATGAACAATTTAATTGAAACGATATTTTTCGTACAATGAAGGCGATAAATTTAAATATTTTCCGCGCGTTTTAAATTTTAAGAGCGAACATATTATTAAGGGAAAGTGCCATGAATCACATTCCGTAAAATTTTTTTTATCTGGAACCGGCACTGAGATGATGACTCCTGCCTTTGAAATGCATTGCACCGAAACTATAGGCTATAGTGTTGACAGGGCACACGGAAGGATTGAGAGAGAAAAAGAAAGAAAGGAAGAGATTGAGCGAGAATGTTTAGTAGCCATTTTGTTTTTTGGAATCCCTGCTTTAAACAGCAAGAAGCAGACTAACACATCCGAACAAAGCGATCCCGTGTTCACGACTGACTATTGGATCGAACCCACGATCATCGGCTTCGTAGTTTGCGCTTTGACTCTTTCTGTTTTTTAATTAATTTTTAATAAGTCATTTTTGTTGTCTTGGACCAGCACTCAGGGTATGACCCCTGCATATGCAGTGCACTGTGCCAGGACGAGCAAGGAGAGGATAGTGCTGAGAGGACCGAAGACGACTGATAAGAAAATTGCGAATTTGTTGTAGCAATTTTTAATATTAACTTCGCTGGAAGAAGGGTGCTATATTCTGGACTTGAGCATATGACGGTGTTGATCAACGACCATTCTTTTGGGTTCGTTATTGAGATGGACCAACACCAATACAGGGCAGAAAATATCCATAGATATTTATTAAGAGGCATCATTAAATCGTTGTTATGTGTTGGCCTACTTTTAAAATAATTAATTATATCAATCTATTTTCAACCGATTAATAGCTATTTATCTCCATAGTTTCCATTGAAAATGTCCCACCTCCCTCGTCTTATGTAACGCAAATTCATTCTTATTTTGTATATTGAAAAACGGCACCGTGTTTTTTTTTAAATACCCCTCTCCACCTGCCATCTAAACAACCTCTTCCATCATGGTTTTATCGTTCTTAATATAAATATAAATGCAATTTTGTAAATTATTTTCCTTTAGTTTTTACTCGCTCTTTTTTTATATAAACGTTAAGTGATTATTAAGGTGTGGTCCATCACAATATTTTGCTCATTTTGATACCAGAAAATATAAGACAAATACAACAACAACAACACTTTCATTCGCAACAGGCAACATGCGTTACATGGGATATTAATTTCCAGCGCTGAGACACCGAAAACTATATAAACGGGCTACGAAATTAATGAGAATATATTATTGCCACGACCTAACATTTAAGGATTTGCAGGACGGGGGAGATAAAGGCTAAACGAATCTATCACCGTTACGCAGGACTAGTCATGTAGCGTCCTTTTTCTTGGCAGTTCCGAATGATGCAAATGTTTCCTTTTTTGTATCCTTCATCAAAAAGGGTAAAAGATATATTTGATTTGGTCATACTGCTAGCTTTTTTCATTGTATTAATGAGCGATCCCGTAGAGTATATTAATTCTGGAGCCTTAGAAATAGGTTCTTAAAGATGTCCATTTGTAACTCTGGTAAACTACTAAAGGATGCTCTAGCATAGGGTTGTACATATTAATCCTTTAAAGCAGGATATATGTAGAGTAGATGCATAGTGAGCACGTCTTGCTTGCTATAATAATCCCATAAAGTCTTTCCTATAGCACAGGTGGGGGTTCTTTGAACCACCTGCCCAGAACTGTCTCAAGAAGGGGAGCTTGAAGATGTCACCAGCAGGATAACAGTGGGAGTCCACTAACGCTGCAACGGTTTGTAATTATATTTTTTATTTACTGTTTACTTGGTTCTTAATGAGGTTCTATATTTAAATAGAATACCTCTGGGCAGTTGTATTACTGGTTTTTGTGAGACTCTTCCTGAAAGTGACATTAAAGAGGCCACCACTGAACAAGTGCCTTAAGTTGTGGGTCGGAAACTTGCCACCGAGTGTCTTAATTATGTCAAATGGCAGCCACTTATGATGCAACAGAATACAAGAACTTCAACTATCTTCTGGCAAAGTGAGCGGTAGAATGTAAATTTCATCCCCTGAGTGTTAGTCGGAGACAAAAAAAAAAAAAAAAGAAATTGTTACGCTGTAATCGATCTACTTTTTCCAATTATCTGACTGTCTCAATCAAGTCTTATGAAAAGAATGAGAATTTCTTGAATCTCACTTAAGCTGTTCATCTATTTATTAATGGCCTTCGAAAACTTGATTGTTCAACATTCACTCTGTCTCTCTCTCTCTCCTTAACAGTTAAGATTTTAAGATTTGGATTCTTCTGCGCTGCATATCCTTGAAGCAGTTGCAAGCAAATTGCAATCACCAAGGCCCAAGTGTGGCATTACAAATAACCCATCAGTGGAACGTTAGAAAGATAAACGGCCGTTAGCCTGTAAAATCCATCGTTCGGTCAGTTCGTCAGTTGGTTTATGGCAAATAATCTAAAAAAGCAATTTCAACAATTGTTGTTCACTTAATTTGTTGTTGTTGTTGCTGTTGCTTTCTTTCTTTTCTTCCTATAAACTAAAGGTTTTTATTGTTTTTAGCCATTTATGGTACTTAAAAAATATTGTTTTGGTAGTTAATGGCGGTGTTTTTTGTTGTTGTTTGTGCTCTTTTTTGTTTGTTTTTTAAGGCGCATTAAATGTTAGAAAGCGAGCATGTACTTCTTTATTATTTATGCATTCTATTTCCTTGTATTTTTCAATTCGAAAATTATCAAAAGTGATACTTTTTGCAGTCATCATTCACTTTTAGCGGGAATAGGCAACGCGTACGAGCAGTTGCTCTTGTCTAAATTGCGTTCGTCAACGTCACAATGAAACTTTTTTCTGTTTGTTTTTGTTCTTTTGATTATATTTATCCAGTCGATTTTATTAAGTAGATTGTAGTTAATTAAAAGCGTAATTACATGTGAGTGGGTGAGCATTAAGTGGAATGCGCTAATCGGAAGAAAGTTTTATATCAGCTGTTGAGGGAAATGAAACTCTCTCTCTCTCTCTCTTTCTTTCTCATCAGAATAGTTACATGAACGGTTGCCCAGCAGCGTAGTCTGTTTCTCTTCTTTTAGGCTTTTAAGTAGATTTTAATTAACTTAAGCCGGGTATCGGTTTCAGGTGCAATCTGAATGAGCATAAAGAGCCGGCTAAAATGAAACTTTGCTGTGGGTCAACATGGAAAAGTAGCTTAAGTCCATTATTGCAATTTCGAAATATTTCCATTGTTTTTGAAGTTTTCTTAAAGGATTAACTTGCTGTCACCTCTTTAAGCAGTCTTACAGAATTGCTTTGCGGAACTGCATTTCTGGATGTTGCGGAAGGAGTGATTTTCTTTAAGTTCCCAGAGTTTCCTAACGCGCTTACGAGGAAGCAATTATTTCAGGGAGTGATTTTTTTCTAAAGGAAAACATTTTACAGAGTGGAACAGAGCGTACAAGCATAATTTTATTTTGAAGCAGGTTGGTGAGCGAGAGCGGTCGGTATTTCGCCTACAAACCTGCTTCCCCGTGGAGCGCATTTTTTGCTAGAATATTATCCCTAAACTCTAACTCACATAACTCTAACTTTGAAGAAGCCGTGATCACATTGACATATTTTATATCTACAATTTTATCTACAATTTTAATAAAGAAAATGATTTTCAAAGATATTTTGTAATTCTCATTTAAGTCATTTATTTGCCCTGCAGTGTTAAACTGTTTGCAGCAACGACTTGTTAATCATTTTATTTTCCTAAACTACAGCAAATCTTATCTCTAAGTTTCTATTAAATTCTATGTATTTATATTTGACATTTAAAAAATTATGACAAACTAAATTTTGTTCTCATTGACGTCCGTCTGTGTGTCTGTCTGTGCGTCCATATATTTTGTTACAATTTGTTTAAACGATAAGTTTTCTTATTTTGTTTTTTTTTATTAGAATGAGAACAACAATGAGAAAAATGAAACAACAATGAGAATAATAATAATTTGTGAAATTCAATCTTCTTTGTCAAAAAGCTGGTTTGTGTTATGTGACTATTCGTGCAACCCAACTCGCCAAAAGGCAAGCGAAATGAGATTCATTAAAAAAATAGAATTATTAATAAATTGAAAAATAAATAAAACGGGGTACCAAACCGTTGGTTACAAACTCCACGACAAAAGCTCTCATCAATTTGCATGCGTTAATGAAGCAACTGATCTAGAGCCAATTAAATCAAAAATATGAATCTTGAGATTGAAACTGAAAAACGAATATAAGACTCGATTCACACTATGAAAGTTTTTGTTTTCTGATATAATAATTTTATGGGAAAGTGGCGAGATAAAAGTATTTACTATTTTTATTTCTCTCTCGCTCTTTCTTACCGATAAATTTAAATTTCTTACAGACAACGAAAGTATAAAACGGGACTAATTGATCCATATTAATAAAAATATCTTCAGTTAAAATTAAGTTTGAAATAGGAAACACAAGTCCGTCTCATTTATCACCACAATGGCCAAATTTCAAGCATACTCTTCCTCTCCCTCTCTTTCAAACTCTCTTAAACTCTCTCTCTGTTGCTAACGGTTGTCTGTTTTATGATTCACATTTTCAGTGATCAGAAATTTGATTTTATTCAATTGTATTGTGGGTTATGTGTGATTTATTTTAAATAGTTTTCGCAAATTTTTGCTGTTCTTATCGGTAAATATTCAGCATGACTCAGTGCAATTAAATAGTCTCGAATTTTGTTCCTTTTAATTTTCATTGTTTTGGTTTCAATTAAATTGGATTCAGTTGTTTTCGATATTATCGTTTTACAAATAAATTTGTGATACTTTATGATTATACGTATACGTACAGTGGAACATGTATTTATGTATACGAAAAAATAAACGATATTCTTTAAAAATGAAAAGACATAATTATTCATCTACAGTTTTCCATAAGAGTATATTATTTAGCTGGAAATTATTTATATTTTGTACTAAAACAAAAATCAAGTGGTTAACAGTGATCTGTAATGCAGAATCGTGCATGGTAATCTGGTCTAACTAAATAGAGAAAGTTACAAACGTCAGGTTTAGAAAATACTCCCATGTGAGTGCTGTGGTCTGTAGTAACTGAAATGTTAATTAGAAATCTGATTTTCGTGGGGTCGAGACTGTCATGGAATTGAATTTTTTTCACAGTAGGATCATTAGGATTGATTGCAAATGACGAATGCATAGATCTGCCCACTGTGCAGTATGATAACTTTTAAAACTACCAGATGTATTTTAGAAAAAAAGTGCAAAATCAAAAAAGTTACTGACGAAATAAAATAAACCTAAATTTCCACTGGAAATTTTCTATCGAACGCTCTTTCGATAGCTCCGGGACAATGTATTGCATTAGTAGGGGTTTTTCCCTCGTTGTTGGTTAAAGAAAATATACATATATTTTTATCATACCATTTACTTATTTATAAAATCCAACGGGCTACGACTGGATAGACATCTAAAGAAATATTTATAAAATCGGTAACGCCCGGTTAATACCAGAGTAACTTGTAAAATTTGTTACATTTCATTGCCCCTGCACTTGTTGCAACTCAATCTTTACATTATATTTTCAATTGTTTTTATTAAATAAATAAAAAAAAACTTAACTGACCTACGATGCTAAATGATAACCTTTAACAAAAGGCAACAACAACAACCACATTAACAATTTAAAATTGAAATTGAAGAAATAAATTTAAAAAAAACAACAACTAAAAACTCTCTACCAGGCAAACTTCCCACAGTGCAGCTGGGCAGGCGATAATTGTTTATATAAACAAAAGCGAAAAATGTTAATATCGCTGTAATAACAATAAGAAATAAACATAAATTGATTCTAATTTTCATAAACAAACTTGATTTGATGTATTGAATGAGTTTTCAATTTATTAAATGAGCTGCGATGCAAATCATTTCGTTTAAATAAAATTCGTATAATAATTTGTTGCAACAACCGCGCAAGTCCGTTTGTTGTTGCTAATAGAAACAAAACAAAAAAAAAGTTTTTAATAGTTGACAACTGAAGGAATAAAAATTAATTGTTTTTATAAATACCCAAACCAAATAACCGGCTAGAAATTCTTGTGTCTTGGCTTTTTTAATTTCTACTTTTGTTGTTCTGCCTTGAAATGAAAACGATATCTAATCCTTTTTGCATGTGCTGCCGTTTTATAATATTTTTCAGAAGGTTATTAGATCCCTGCGTCATTTGCAATCGTGCAATACTTGTGTTCATTGATGAAATAAAATCAAGGCAACAGACTTATATTGTGAATACTATGTGTGTGTGTGTATGTGTATGTGTAAGTGTGTATGTGTATTTATTTAATTTATAATAGGAGCGCCAGGTGGTCGAAATTCGACCACTTGGATATTCCAGTTAAATTAAGGATGTGTATAATTTTTCACTTGTTTTAATTAGTTTCCTTCGTTTCGCTAAAAATGAGTTCTCATCAGATCTCGTTGTCCTGGGGTCCTGAGAAAATCTCAGTATTATCTTTTTGTACATTTGTATATGCGTGTGTGTATGTGTAAGTATGTAAACTTTTCAACGCCTTGACTGAATCTAATCATTCTAGTGACGTTCTAAAGAGTTCTCTTAAATTACATATCGCATGAATTGAAACTTCTAAAATAAGTGTGTTTGTTTTAATAAATTTTGAAAGGCCCTACCGGACGATCTTGGTATTAAAAAACAAACCCGATCGCTGCTGTCCGATTCAAAATCGAAGAAATTCGAATATTATAACTTAAACTTGTCACAGGTGATACATTTTAGAGACGCCACGTTGAAAAAAAAATGTATTTGAATACGGTGGACCCTACAGGCCATAGCCGCAACGAGGGTTGTTGTGACGAGCTCAAAAAAAATTGGGTTTTACATTATTTTGAGCTGGCAAAATTTAAAAAAAATATATGTTTATTATATATAATAAATATATATTTTATATAATAAAAGCGAAATAGTTTATTAAGTTCAGGTTTTTATGTTTACAAATTTTAAAAAATTTTAAAAAATTTAAAAAAATATGTATTTTATTTATATTTTTTATATATATATTTTATTTATATATTATTATAAAAGTCTTTAACAAAAAAAAAACACTTATTTTAACTTTCCAGTCCTGTAGCATAAAAGGGAACTAGTTTAGGAAGTTCGGGTTTTTATTTTAAGAAAATTACTTCTTACTGGGACACCCTTTAAACTGGATTCCTTCTTTTATTTAAAGACTGAAGTTTAAGAAAAAAAACGATACACAGCAAAAATGATGAAAGAACAACTACGAGTAGTTGTTCTATTTTTTTCAGAAAAATAATGTAGAGAAATTAGAATGTTTTTGTTGTATGGCAAGCCGATAGCCTAAAATTGCTATTGTTTTTTTTTCCTTTTAGTTTATTATAATTTTAATTATGATGCACTTTAAAATAATATATTGTATGTACTTGTGCTTTTGCAAGTAAAAAATGAGAAAGACATTTTTTTTAAACTTATAATTAAATTTTGGAAATATTATTTATATTATGAATTTCTTCACTAAAATGTCCTTTAAAAATTTTATATTTCATTATTATTAATTGACAATAAAATATTTAAAAGTGTACCACAAAAATGTTTCTCATATTTATTTATTATTAAATATGAGATAATAATATTGTCGTATATATTAACGTGCTAATTCACGAACGTTTTTTAAAGTTAATGAATGCTTTAAAGGTACTTTAGCCATACAAAAACCATACTCTGAAGCAACTTTAAATTTAATAATGATTTGTGAATAACACTGTTAATTTATAAGAGTTTCAGAATAAAAGCGTTATTCATAAAAAAATGTTCTATGTTTATAAGCTGTTAATAAGACACATTTCTTAAAGAAAATTTGTTTTATAAGCAGAAATATTTTTTGTGCGAATGAGGCCTTAAGAATAAGCGTTTCTTATAAAAAGCTGAAGACATAATTGGAGTGCGTATAAGGCAGGGGGTGATAGAAAATTATAATAATAATAAAATAAAATTAAAAAAAAATATATAAAATAAATTACAGGACATTCAGTTTGTTAAGACTCGTTAAAATCGAAAACACTCTATGGCATTTTGTGACATCGCAAGCAAACGCAGCGCGTGTGTATAATTTCTTTCAAACTGTAAATTTCTAAATGAAAACAAACGTTATGTCGCAGAGAGCCACAGTGCGCTATTCAGAAAGCCGTAAATTACCGATAGACAATATTTTGCCTACCCCAATAATGGGTATAAATAAATATTGCGTAAAATACAATTGATTATAATAAAATAAAAATATAATTAATTATAATAAAAAATTTATATATTTTATATCTTTTGCTTTATTGTTAATTATTGTGACAATATAATTATCTCATGTATAAATATGCCATCCTTTTTGTGGTACCCTTTCAAGCTTATTATTGTGTAGGAATATTATTGAAACAAAAATACTTCAAAAGGTATTTTGCTGTAGACATGCACAAAAGAAATAGTTTTTCTAATATTTGATTAGAAAAAATAAAAAAATATAATTTAGACTGCAGGTGCAATCGTCAGGTGCAATCGTGGTACTTAAGTATTGATTATTCTAAGCAGGCTACACATCAAACAGTTGTGCTGCAAAATGCATTAAAAGTAAGTCTATTAAAACAACAATAGAGAGAATACCATCATCCACTGCTCTTGTGTACCCCTAATAATATTCTACTTGAGCTGATTAATTTGATTTGATGTAATAAAATTTTCCAAAACTTTGGCACAAAAAAATCAACTCATTAGCGTTTCCTGTTTATACAAAAAAACATACGCACACACACACAGCCATGCCCAACATTTGTCTATTGCTCTTGAATAAAAATGCAGAGTTTGAGTTTTCTGTGCAAAAATAAAACACAAATCACCTTCTGCCAGCAGAAAAAAAAGAAAAAAAAAAGAAAAACATAAAAGGCTCCTTAAAAAATGAAGTAACAACTAAACATGAGTGGTCTCCTTTTCCTGCATCTATTTAGGCAACAAGCACAGAGGGGAAAAAAAACAAACACATCCAAACAACACAAAACAGTCAATAAAAAAGCACTTGTATTGAAGTAAAAATGAATGGATTTGAAAAACTTGCAAAATGAAAAAAAAGTGAAAAAATAGTTGCCAAACATTTTCTAAACGGAAACAACTGTCTAGCATCGAAATGTGTTTTTTGTGTTCTTTTTTGTTGCCTTTTTCCCTCTTTTTTGCATTTTTTATTCCCCCACTTAACAAACAGAACGACGTACAATTGTCAAAATGCCAAAAGGAAGCTGTTACTCTATATTGCAACGGCAGCAACAACGCCAACAACAACAGCAGCTTAAATATACTCTAAATGCTACTTGAAAGCAACTGTTGCAGAAGTATCAGCAGCAGTTGCCAAGGCAGTGGCTTCAAAACTAAAAATATAAAAAAAAAGAGAAACATAAAAATTAAAGAACCCCAAACATGAAGGAGGAGTAGTATTTACGTTAAAAGCACACGAATAAACTTGGCTAACAACTTATTTTTACCTTTCAGTTGTTGTTCTGGCTGTTTTGTTTTCAGCCATTCAGTCTTGCCGTTGCAAAAACGCAGAAATATTATTTGTGTGTGTGTGTGTGTGTGTGCGATTTAACTAACACACAAAAATGCTTTTCCTTTATGCAACTTAAATAGTTTTTTTTCTCCTGGCGGCGGCAAATTCAAACTAAATATCATCAGCAACTACAACAACAACAACAGCAGCAATAATAAGAGCTCCAGCGACTGCAATAAATAGCAAAGAAATAGTCAAAAGCATGAAATAAAAGCGAAAGAAAAATAATCGTGCAATTCACCTGCTCTGACAATAATTGCAACGCAAAATGCAACTGCAGCCAGCTTCAATTGCAAGTACTTGTACCCGCAACACACACACACACACACACACACATACACAAACACATGCATATGCAGGCCTACCCGTTTCTGTTTCAACAGTCAAATGTTGCACGTTTCTTTATGAAAATGTGCTTGAATTTGGTTGCTTGAAAGAAGAAAGAAATTGTTTTATAGTATTTGGAATGAATGGCGGCGTAATAGACTGCAACTGAAAACAGGCAACTGCAACAGCAAACATCTACAACATTCTCCTAGAGATAGATTTACATCTGCTGGCTGGTTTGCATGTTGCAGCTGTACGAATTTTGTTTGTTTTTTTCTTTTTCTTAAACATTTTTTTGTTGTGTTTAATTTTTGGTAGCCAACTAAAATGCCTGCCCAGATATTCAAAGTTCTTTATCTCACTTGAGTTTTTCCTCGTAGTTATTTGCCTGTTTCTATTTATTTTTTATTATATTTATTTTTTCTTTTTTTATCGTCTTTAAATTCATAGTGGCAGACCCCAGTTTGCTTTTTAGTTTCGGTTTTTCTAGGTTTAGTTGGGTTTTAGTTCTTCCACTATTCCGCTGCTGCTGCTGCTGTTGCAGCATTTATACGCTGTTGACACTGACTCCTTTCTTAACAGCTGCTTTTGCATTTGCAGAGCGCTTTTCTTTTTGTTATTTTTCTTCAACTACTTTTTCCTTTCGGTTGTTGCATCTGCAAAAACGTACAATGTTTTTCCCTCTAAACTACTTATTTGTGTAAACACAACTTTTTTTTTCGTTCCACAAAACAGTGCACTTTTTCGCTTTTTAGTTTCAGGCTCAAGCAAATGCACTATGGAGTGAATTTGCAAAAAATGTCTCTTAAGAAAATTAAAAAAAAAATTATTATTATTTTCTTGTTATAAGTTAAGGAGGTCAGTGTTATTGTAACTTAAGCATTATTAAATTAATAAAAAGCAAAAAATTGTTATTTGTTATTTAATATTTAATTAAAATTTGTATTAGGGTCCGAGCTCAAATCTGTGAATCTTATTACGAATTATTTATTGTTACGAGTCAAATCTTTGGTTTATCCTTTCGTGATACATCGTGAACGAAAAAAATTCGGAAAAAGTAATTTTCTTAAGAACCTACAAAATTATATATCTGATCAGTTGGTGTTCTCGATTCTCTTATTTATCGAAAACTGCATCAATCACCGCTTATCACGTAGGAAGCGGTTGATTAGAAAATTAAAGTAGATTGGGGAGCTCAAAGAATAGCGCAAAAGCCAGTAGAACTTACAGGGGATGGCCTGTAGTGTCCGTCGTTTTCCTTATCGTTTTAATATATTCAAAACTAATTTCGATTTTAAGGCAGGCAGTTGAAAAAGTATTTGTTTGCTACCCCTACTTTCAACTCAATTTGTGCACTACTAGGAATGGGTCTATTACTAGACGCTCTGCTTCTTTCAATAGTCACTATTTTAGGGCAGCTATTTTTCAAAAGTATTAAGAACTTACGAAGTAAAAAAAAATTTTGGCAAATTTTTAAAATAAAAGTATTTTCTTAAGGCGCAGATTTCAACTCCAGTCTGATTAATAATTTTCAACTTTGAATTATAATGCCTTATTCATAAAAACATATGTTATGCTTATAAATTGCTTATAACACAAATTTCCTATAAAAATCTGGAAAAATATTTCCAAAGTTATTTTATTCCTCGCGCAATTTCGTTATTTAATACATTTAAGAATATTGATTCCCCTCGAAAGAGAAAATGGTGTCGTAAGTTTCCGTGCCTTCTATCAGTTCTCACTGAATGAATAAACAGAAGGGAATGTTAAACAATATAATGTGACTCATGAAAGTTTTTGTGCATAAAAAATGCGCCTCGAAAATATTTTTAAGAAAATTTGTAAAAAAACAAGAGTATACGTTTTTGGTATTGGAGAGATGAAGACTTATTAACAGTCCCTGTCTTGGAAATAAATCCTGTAAATTAATAGTGGAATTGTAAGAAGAACTGCTGTTGCATGTTCTGTAAAACATGCTGGAAAAAAATCGATCCCGATCAGGGGAATATTTTTTATTCAGCAGGAAATTATTGGTGGGCAATCTTTTTTCACGGTTGGACATTCAGAAAAAGGGGGAAAAAGTACGCTTGAGAAGGGTGTTTATAAACGCCAAGTTCAAGTTCAAATCCGCGATTTTATAAATAATTTTTCATTCAATAATTATTATTAAATTCGAATTTTCATTGAAAGTGGAATATAATTTAAAATTTGAATTTACTTCTATTCAAAATTTTTTATAAAAACTTGTTTTAAAATGAGTTTAATGCTTTTTTAAAAATTCAATTTATTGAATTGTTTTATTATTTAAAATGAATTCAATATTTTTCATATAAAATTTTCTGAGAATGCATTTAATGCTTTTTTACAATTGAATTTATTTAATTATTTCATTATTTAAAATTAATTTGAAAGTTCTATACAATATTTTTAATATTAAATTTTCTTAAAATGAATTTAATGCTTTTTTAAAAATTACATTTATTTAATTTTGTTATTATTTAAAATTTTAAATGAATTTGAAAAGCCATCTATTCAATATTTTTCACATAAAATTTTTTAAAAATGAGTTTCAAGTATATTTAATGTTATTGTTATTAGTTTTTACAACTCCTTTTTTGTTAATTCAAACATTTTTATTTTGCAATTGAAAGAAAAAAGAAAATATCATAAAAAATAAGAGTTTCTTCAAGAAATTAATCGAACGTTAACGAAATATTGAAAAATAAACTTGAAAAATTAGTTTAATAATACAACAATTAATAAATTTTTTTTTAGAAAAAAGGCGGCTAAAATAAACATAAAAGAAAAATATTATATAAATATTTTTTCTTTTTTTAACAAAAATTCATATATAATGGGAATAAAAATTAAAAAAATTTTTATTTAATTTGGGGATTTGAACTTGAGACTAAATAATCAAAACTAATGTTGATTTTTTTTCTATAAAAATAATGCAACATTTTTCACACTTTTTTCACAGAGACTGGCATCATTTTGCCATTTCAATAACAAAAATTTACTAGAAATGAATCCAACTTCCCTAATGAAAAAATAATTTCTGGCTTAAAACTTTTCCAAATTTCCACTTTTTGGCAAATAAGTGAGAAAATGTTACATGTTTTGTAGAAAAGAACATGCTATAAAACTAGAAAAATATATATTTTCAAAGTATTTGAACTCCTTCATACAGTGCAAATACCAACACAAATAAATAATTTTTTTTTAATTTTATATAAGGAAATATATGTGCTTCAACCCACTGTGCAGTCAAGTTTAGTTCAAGTGTTTAGTTAAGATGTTTTTGAGTCTGTCTGTCTGTCTGGCTGTGTGCTTATAAAGATTATTTCATGCTGTTGTTGTTGTTGTTGTTGCTGTTTTAAAATTTCAATACGTGCATGCAGTTGTTGTAAGTTTACATGTAAATGTGTGTGCGTGCCTGTGCAATTGTCATACAAGTATATATATGTGTGTGTGTGTGTGTGCGTTTAGAACAAATTGCACATGTGTATCACTTTTTGTAGGGTTTGCATTTGCTTGTGTGCACTTTTGCTTCTAATTGTTTTTGTGTTTGTTTTCATGTTTTTTGTTGCTATTTTTTTTCGTAGTCTAGTTGAAACTATTTTCAAGGTGTAGAATGACACTGGTAGCGCCAATTCATTCATGTTGCACTGGCGTGAGCTGCAGCAGCTTTAGATGCTGCCAAGGCAGCTGCTAATGCGATGCAGAGAAGACTGAATGCAAAAGAAAAAAAAAAGAGAAAAAAAGTAGCGAAATAGACTGGAATATAATAGAGTATTCTTTGTCTCCAAAGAACACTTGTTGTTAGCAACTGCCAGCTCTACACGAAAGTCTAATCTTCCGCTGTAGAATCTAGACAAAAATAAAACATCAACGTAATGGGTGCTCGCGTACATCGAGTGTCGTTAGAAAGGCATGGGGATTTGCATGGACGTGGTGGTTGGACTGTGTTAAATTCTCAATTTAATGTTACAGTTGTAATACATTTTCCAACAAATTTGTTAGATGCTGATAAAGTTGTTAAAAGTCATTGATGAGACGACGACGACGACGATGACGATGACGATGACGATGACGACAACAACAACAATGATGATGATGATGATGATGATGATGTTGATGTTGTTGCTGATTGTATCATTTGAAATTTATAAATTTGTTAAGGTGGCTGCAGTTTTCTTTAAAGCTTTTTTTTCTTTAACTTTGTTTTTATAATAAATTTGTTCACATTCTTAATGGAGTTTAATACAAATTCGATGTGTTTTATGTGCATTTTTAATTGAATAAAACCGACCAGGCGATTTGCCAACTCAATTATCAAGTTTTTATGTGCGTTTTAAAGATTTAATTTGGCTTTTTATACATCTCGTGGCTCGTAAAACTGTCCAAATGCGCCTTCAATTTCACATATTAAGATCTAAAATTTATTTGTGAGTCAGTTCTATCAATTCAGTTTGCTGTTTTTATTTTTTGTCAGCATTTTTCTTGTTCTCCATTTTATGAAACCAATTAAATAAATATTGAAATATTTATGAGTTTGTTTTTCTAAACTGTCAATATTTTTTCATTTTATATTCTTAATTGTCTATTATTGCAATTTGTTTGTAATTTAAGCTTTCAAATCTATTTATTCAGATGGTTTTGTGCAAAATTGAGAAACATTAATAAATATATATATATATATCTACACAAGGTTTCTTATTGTTGTTCTTGTTGTTTTTTTAGGAGAAGCTCTTAAAAAAATGCAAGTGTTGCATAATGAAAAGTAATTGGCGCATTTAGAGTAGTTGAAATTATTATTTTTAAGGCTTGAAAAAACTCACAACTTTCGTTAGGGAACAAAAATTTAACAATCAAATGGAAAACAGCAAATTTTATAACAATCAAAAGTTTCTAAAAGCCTCATGATTTAGAGATATAGAAAGCGTTTTCACTGTCAACTTTTTGAAAAATAAAATACATTAACGATTATGTAACAAGCGCTGGAATATAAATAAAATATAAATTACGAGTATTTTATCTTTTCATACTTTTTTTAGTCACAGTTTTTTTTCATTTTTATCAAACAACATGCGATCAACAAAAAAATAAATATAAAAAATAATATTGTTTTTAATGTTACTCACATAAAAATATTAAACAATTACGCTTATCATTCGTTAATAAAATATGACAAGAATGTAATTATGACCCAAATTAAAAACAAAAAAAAGGAAAAAGATTTGCTTTGTAAAGCGGCAGCATCCAGCAACGATTTCATATTTCGCCAATAACAATTTCCCTTGTAAAACATGTAAAACGGAGGGAAATAAGTCAACGATAATTAAAAATATTTGTTACTGCTCGTGTTGTTTGTTCTGGTTCTGTTTTAAATAGCAAGAAAAAAAAAGAAAAAAAATTAAAAAAAAATATTAGCGAAATGTTGCAACTGTTTAACAATCTCATATATTTAGAGTTCTCAAAAAAATGGCAAATTAAAAAACGGAAATTTCATTTCGTTACATTTTTCTTATCAAAATTGGAATGTAAAAATTATTATTTATAATTTTTTTTTATTTAGCAAATCAACGTTATTTGTTTCCAGCTGCGGCATTTTCTTTCTGCAAAACCAAACGAACACTTGGGGGTTTTAAATTTTCCGTCGTTTTTTTTTATTTTTCTAAATTAGTTTCTTTCACAACAATTCTGAATAAATAGAATATAAAAAAAAAAGTCACAAAAACTACCAGCGAAAATTGTAAATTTTATAATCATTATAAACGTTATCAATGTTTGGGTTTTTCATTTCATAAAATATATTAAAATTGTATATGGACAGCAAAATGTCTTGGGATTTCAATAACGAAAAGATCATATGTTACATATCGTCACCTAAAATGCAAAACAGCGTGTCAAAAATTTTGCAAAAGTTTACAGAAGAAGCCAAAAACGTTATAAAATGGAATCAACTTAAACTGTTGGCACAACTTGTTCAAGTCTAGTGTAACACCAAGCAGTTTCATTTTATATAGACCGGTAAATTTTATTTCCATCGAAGAATGTTATTTGCTTCTCCTATTCAAGTAGTGAAATATTATATGACGTCATTTTACATTTCAGTTGACGATATATATAATTTATTACTTTGTGCTATAGAAGTCTGTGGCGTATACGTTACGTAAATAATAAAAATTTTACATAACGCATACTGATATATGAGTTAATTTATCGGGTGTTTTTTATAGAGTGATACAAGTTTAAATCATAATAAGACGTAGTAACATATTTTTGATATCAATAAAAAAGGTCTTTATTGGATAGAAAATTTTATGACATTAATGTTAAAATATGATTTCGCACCATGTGGCCGCCACGGCTGGCGCGTACAAGGCGCAATCTGGAACACCAATTTTCACAAACAGTAACATTCTGACAATCATCGTTTTTGAAGACACATGGGCCAATGACTCCGCCAGGGGTGTTTTGGCAAAGGCTTGTGGATTCTCCTCGCTCCAAATGCAACAATTCTGTTTGTTTACGTAACCATTCAACCAAAAATGGGCTTCATCGGAAAATTAAATTTTGAATGCACGAAGTGCACGATAAATTTGAATAACAGAACCATTATTTTGATTAAAAATTTCCAGACTTTGCACGCGTTGCTCTGTTGTAAGGCGACCCATAATAAAATGTCAAAGCAAACTAAATCAAAAGCAACTATCAGCTGTTAAATTGGTGGTCAAATAAAACAGTGATGCCAACTCAAAGTTCTATCACTCTATAAAAAACATCCTATATTACCAACGATGTTGAAAACTCTAAACGCTTTTTAAATTGCTGCCGAAAAATTAAAATTTTTTAAAAAACGGGAGGGCTTATCTCGTTTTAAGAAAATCGGGCTCTCATTAGATCTCCACGTTTTGAGGTTCTGAGAAGATTCCCTGACTAATTCTGAGAGTCCAAGCCGATATGAAGCGTTCTGAAGAACGCTTTTTAACTTAGATTTTCTTCGAATTTGAACCGATTGGTACCGGTAAATTTCAAGGTATAAAAAAAATTTAAAAAAAGCTCTTTTCAAAGTAGTTTTACAGAATAACATGTAAACGGCGGCTTCACCGATCGACTCAGCTCTTATAAATCCAGTACATCGCTGTGAACCGGGTCAAAATCGGTTCATGAGATATTGTAAACCAAGAAATCGTAAAAAGTGATGTTGTTTCGGAACTTCTATTCTTTTATAATAATCGAAAACTACATCAATCACCGCTTATCACGTGAGAGTCGGTTGATTTGAATATCAAAAAAATTGTGTTTCAGCTCGAAGAGCTCAAGGAATAGCACAGAAGCCAGGTTACGATAACTTTGCGATAAAAATTAGCGAGAAGTTATAGGGATAGCGTTTGGGACAATCGTTTTCCATAATATTTTATTATATTTAAAATTCAATAGGTTGGAAATTATAGTTGTTGTTTATATTCAAGATTATTTAAGGAAACAATTTTTTAATTTGATTTTGTTTAAAACACAACGATATTGATTTCCGTTCAAAATATCAATTCATCAATTTCTGTTTTGGTCCCTTTGAACTAGTTGAATATAATTATGCGGGAGTTTTTCCCAGTCTAAAATAAATTGTGCTCTTTTAGTGCGATTGTGGACTTGTACCTCCATTAATAATTTCATATTCTCAATATTTGCAATTTTCAATTCTTTCATCCTTTTGGTTAAAATTCTTTGATAAAAACTTAGCAATTTTAGGGAGAAAACTTGAACGCCATAATTTTGGAATACCTGAAATAGTATCGCATGACGCAACCTACAAGCCGATATCCTTAGCAACTTGCATTAATAGTGATTCGATAATTCTCTGCAAAAATTTTCCTAAATTTCTCAAAATGTTTGTCCGTTGTTGATATGCTGGGACGTGCAGGTTGTTCTTAAAAAAAACTTAAATTTAAGAAACCTTTTTAGAATAAAAATAGTTTTTAAGTTTGCGGATTTGAACTTAAGGGCGTTTTCTTTTGTGGAAAATATGTAACATTTTTTCACTTCTCTTCAAAAAATGACAGTTTGAAGGAGTTTTAAAAAACAAATAATTTTTGTAATTTCTGTTAGGCTAATTCGTAATAAGTTCTCCATTTTCAACTAGCAAAATGGTGCCATGTTCTACGAAAAAGTGTAATAAATGTTGCACTCTTTTCTGGACAAGAAATCAACAAGAGACTGACTAATAATTTTCTGTTTCGTAATTTAATTCATAAACAGAAATAATTTTTCCTAGATGTTGTTAGACCAATTCCTAATAAATTCTCCATTTTCAACTAACAAAATGTTGCCATTTTCAATGAAAAAGTGTAATAAATGTTGCATTCTTTTCTAGAAAAAACTGACTAATAATTTTTTGTCTCGTAATTTAATTCATAAACATTTCGAATGATCGTATAAATCGTGTTAAAAAGCGCCAGAAAATGTGTAAAATTTCATGGGATTTGAACATGGGATTTGAACAGACCTCGAATATAAAATCCACAACTCCTGATATGAAAATCCAGGCGTTGGAAATAAAATTGATAATGTTAATCAATATATTTTTATTTTAAATTAAACTGATTTCATTGTTAATTTATTTTGACTAAAATGCAGTGAAAATAAAGAAATAAAAAAAAGCAGTGAAGACTAGAAGTCGGATCGTAATTGTTACAACCTATTAAAATATTACAACGTGTTGTAAAACAACTCACTTCTGCAACACAAACACAAACACAAACTGAGCTGCTGACTGCACTTTCAGCATCAGCTGTATTGGATCTCTGCAGTGCTCATCAGTTCATTACTAAACAATTAACTTAAATACGGCAAGTTGAATTGTAGTAAATCAGCCAGTCAGTCAGTCAGTCAGTCAGCCAGCCAGCCAGTCAGCCAGTCAGTCAGTTAGTCACTCAGTCAGTCTTTTAGTGATATCAAGCATTTTTGTTGTTGTGGCGATGTGTGTCTCTTAAACGATTTTTGTTTTTGAGTTTCTTGAACTTGTGTCCTTAAGTATTTAAATACGTAAATTAATATCAACGCAGGCAAACGTAACTATGTTTGCTCTTAAACATGTATAAAATATATATATTTACACTATTTACTTTACATGTAAACTTTCATACACGCCGCACATGTAAATACATTAAACGTGATGACGATGATGATGCAGATGATGTTGGATTTTTCTGTTTTTCTTGTTGTGTACATATTCGTGTTTGTGTGTGTGTGTGTGTGTCGGTGAATTTGTTTTGTTATTTTGTTGTTGTTGTCGTTGTTGTTGCAATTGTTTTTTACTTGATCTTAAATCATCTTTTGTTGCTATCAAACTTAACAATATGAACTTTTTTTTTTGGTTGAAGGACTCCGTATAGTTCAAGGTATTTGATATTTTTTTAAATTTTTAGTTATTTTTGTCTGTTTTTATTTCGCAGGTTTAAACAAAAAAAAATCCTCTACTTCTTCTTCGTCTGCCTGATCATAATAATATTGATTTATAGATGTATAGAAATATTTATAAGAAACAATCAAGCAGCGTCGTTGTTAAATTACACTGATTAATTGGACAATTTTTTTTTTTATTGGCTATTAAAACCCAGGGTTTTTAATAAAGACATGAATTAAATATAAATAAAAACAAATAAATAGTGGAACCGATCGTAGTCACTATTTCATTTGGAGCTTTTTATTTATAAATATTTTTCGTAAATTATTCAGCACTGAGATCAGTTTTTTTTCAATATTTTGTTACAGTTTCTATAACTTCTTCAGGGGTGTAATTTAAGTTTAATTCATTAAAATTATTTCCCTGAAGAAATTATAAAAATTATGGCAAAATATTGGATATAAAATATATTTTATAAAGGGTGTTTTTTAGGGTTTAAATCATAATAAAAATTTTATTAAATTAATGTTGAAACATGATTTCTGACACGTGGCACAATCTGGAACACCAATTTTCAACAATTTTTTCACAGCGTTTGCAGAAGTATTCTACCGGTAACTCTTGGAATGTTAATTTCCAGGTGTTTAATTATTTGTGACCGGGACACAAAGAAAGTAATCGAATGAGGTAAAATCTCACGATCCTAATGGCCAATTAATTATAGGCCATCAGGTGAAATTATTTTTTTCATAAAAAGTTTCTTTGAGTAAATCAATTGTGACGCCCGCTGTGTGGCCCGTGGCTCTGTCCTGTTGGAACCACATATCAGCAATATTAATGCCACGTAATTGAGGTATAAAACAATTTGGAATCATAATACAGTACCGTTCACCACTAAAGTTTGTGAAAACATACGGGCCAATGACTCCGCCAGCCTATAAAGCGCAGCAAACAATAATTTTCTGTGGATTTTCTTGGGTGCTGCGACAAGAGCTTGTGGATTCTTTTCAGTTGAAATGCAACTGCTCTGCTTGTTTATGCACCCATTCAACCGGAAATGGGATTCTTCGGAAAATGAAATTTCGAATGGATGAGTTTGACAAATAGAACAATTATTTTGATTAAAAATTACAACAATTTGCCGGCGTTGTGCTGGTGTAAGGCGATTTATAATGAAATCTCAAAGACAACAAAGCAAGAAGCAAATATCAGCTGTTAAATGGGCGCTCAAATAAAGCAGTGATGCCAACTTAAAATTGTGACAGTCTAAAAAAAATACGCTGTAATTATATTTTCATGAAACTCTTTTTTTTTCTTTGTGTTAGTCTTAGAAATTAAATATTATTTATATTATTATATTCGGTAAATTGCTAACTTGTGGAAAAATATCAAAACTCTTGTATAGACGATCTTTCAGGGAGTTATTTTTGACAGCTGTCATAAAAACATGATTGTACTTCCGCAGGCCTCTTAAAGAAAAGCGATCTACTTTATTTTGAGGGCAAGTTACGGCAGTCGATATCTCGACTGATATCGAGTGCGGCAATTTGGCCCCTGTTCTCATAGTCGATGTCTGACATAATTTTAATCGGGCCAAGAGGCAAATACCGTTGACTATTAAATCTGTAAATCTATACCTTTTTTGAACTCTACAAGTAGCGGTTGAAAAAGTCACCAATCAAAGAATAATAACTGTGAGATATTACAAGTGTACTTTAAAAACTCGGGAAAAAAATGTGTGTAGCGATCCGAAAACTTTAATTAAATAAGCTGCAAATTTCAAAAGTACCTGTTCGAAGAAGCTTTACGGTTTTGTATTTATATATCTATCAAATATCTTGCAGAATACATTTTTTAATTTCAGAAAGCCTGTCTTTTAAGCAAGAAAATGAAAGCATTTTTTTACATCCAACTACCGACGGCGAATTAGAAATTTTTCGGGTTTTCTTTTGTAGAAAATAGGCAACTTTGTTTTACCCGTTTTCTAATAAGTGACAGACAGAGGAGTTTCAAAGCAGAAATTAATATTCGTAAGGGATAAGGAATTAATCTCCAATAAATTTGTATTTTTGCCATTTTTTGTTAAAAAGTGTAAAAAATTTTGCATTATTTTCTACAAAAGAAATCCCTATTACAATGTTGCACTCTAAAATGTACATACATGCGCTATTCTCCATGATAAGGGCATATTGCAATTTTGCGGAGTTGGAAAACGTAACTTAATTGCTCATAAAATAAAAATTAGGGCATTAAAATTAAGAAGAAATAGCAATTTTTACAGCTTCATCATATTTCGAGTTTCGGAACCGAAGCACAAGTGCATTTTGGGTATTTTAAAAATTCTTTAAGTTATTTGTGAAACATTTTTTTCAGTGTATTCGATATCAAATACGACACTTTTCATAATTTTACTCGGAGTTTTAAAAATTATAAACTCTTTTGATAAAAATTTCTTCAGTGTGCTGTTTATAACAACAACAACAGTGACATCAATTGTTCGAGTTATTCGTTAAACGAAAGCAAATAATTCTCTTTATTCGATCAAATAAAGGGAACACGTTACTCTCATCAATCGAACAAAGACTATTCGAGTGAAAACTCTTATACATCGACATCTGTTCCCGTTACTTGTTTTTATAATAATAAATATTCACTCCTTTATTCATAAAATATATCATTTACTTATTAACTGCTTCTATGATAATTTGTCAAATAAGTCTTTAATAAACGTGAAATAAAACTTTATGAATAAGGCATATAGACATATAGTGTTTGTATATAACATAATATATATACTAAAGTACATAATGAGTTGGATCAAGTCGTGTATACGTACATGCTTCATAGGCGCTGATGTGCATATCATCATATTTTTGTATTATTTCCGCAACAAATTTCGTTGAAACATACGATGGATGCAGTGCGTTCTTTCCGTTGCCGATTTGGAGTTGTTGTAATATATATATATTATAGTGTTGTTGCTTTCGTTTATATCACTCTCTTAATATGTTTGCAAGTATGTGTGTGTGTGTCAGCAAGTGTGTATGTCTGTTTATTTATGTATTAATTGTATATATAAATTTATATATTAAAGGCTTTATATAAACGGCATTTTTTTTCTTTCTCTCTCGATAATAACGGTGAATTGAAGGCGAACACAGAAAAAACTGTTAACAGACTGTGCGTAAAATACCAAAAAAAAAAAAAAAGAAGAGGGAATTAATGGGAAACACGGCTTTACCAACAAACAATGCAAATTGTATGTGTGTGTGGGTGTTTTTTTTTCAACTTTTTCTATTAAAATGAGAGTTTTTCTCTTTTTAACACAACCAGCAGTATTTTGGTGATAATAATTTTCTGTTGTTTTCCTCTTCACAAACACTCACGCACAGCAAATTTCCAAAAAAAAAAACCGAAATGATTTTTAAAACAGTGGAAGGGAGTTAATGTCTGTTTGGACTTTTTTTTATTCTCAATTTATTTGTAAATACGCACTTTCGGCAAAAAATACTTTTTTTATGTGTTTTAAATAATTATTGTATATAACGGGAATTTTTATATAAAAATAACAGATATTTTATATAAACAAAATAAACTGAAATTGTGATGCATATTTTCTGTTGATGTTGGCTGGCAGTTGCTGCTGACGATGTTAAAGATGGAGTTGTGTTTTAATGCGACTCACTCTCTGATAATGCAGGTGCTGCTGCAGCAGCAGGATAATGGAATGCCGTTGTTTTAACATACACACAGATGTTTGTTTGTATATGTTTGCTTATAAGCAGTTATGTAATTGTCTTGATTTTTTTTATAATCTTTATTTGTATTAAATGACAATATAATTTTTTTTATATGTATAATATTTGTTGTTGTTGCTGCTGCTGCTGGTTATTTAAATAGTTGTTGTTGTTATATGTTGATATGTGTTGCTTTAATAGTTAATGTGGCAAAAAGTATGTATTTTAAAATAAAAATAATTCAAAAGTATTAAAAATTTCTTTTACTTTTTTAATTATTCTCTGCTTAATTTCTTTTGATAAAATGCGTTTATCCTTTTTTATTATTTATATATAATTTCATGATTGCACTTTTGTTGTTGTTGTTGTTGTAAATGTTGTATTCTTGTTATTCTTTTGTTTTTTTTTTTACTAAAATTCTAGTTTCTTTTCATCATTCATTTTTAACAAAAATCATATGAATTTGGTAACAAAATATGTTGGCATGTGTAAATTTTATAATTTCTGTTGTTGTTTAAAAGTCATTAAAAAACCTTTGAAAGTAGTGAAACAAACGAAAAATTATTTATATTTATTAAGTAAACTAAAAGCGAAAAACTTATGCAATTAAACTTTATATTTTAATTAAAAATCACGTTATTTTTGAGGAAAAATAAAAAAAATTGGAAAATAAATAAAATAATAATTGAATTTATCTTGCAAATGCGTAGCTGACTTATTTCGTATTTAGTGCGTGTGTTTGGGAGGGTTTTTAAAATAACTTTCAAAGCGAATAACAACACGTTTAATGGTTTTTAAGTGAAATTCAAATTTAAGAAAATATTTTATTGCAGCAAGTAAATTTTTTGAAAAAAATTATTTCATCAAGTCGTTGAGAAGTGTTTTACAATTAACCAAGAATGTAGTTTCTTAAAAGTAAGTCTATGGAAAGTTTTTAAGTCCCTTAATTTTTTAGAGGACGGTTGCTGGTTTATTGGGCCCTGGGCCCTCGGCCTTCGAAACACTGTTAATTGAAGCGTACGTGTTGTTTGCATCTTCTCATTCGTGTTATCTTTTGTTGCACACAAAACTTTGCGTTCTCAAAACTTTATGAATAATTTCAGATTTATATATTTTTTATATGCGAATTATATTGAGAGTGGATGTCTTAATTCTCCCTGCTTTAGCTCAACAAGGAACCTGGTTGTGGCCTTCGAGTACAATATTTTTACTGACTTTAAAATAGACTGATCTGGCTTAAGATTTTTATGGTGTCTGGAGCGAATCGTTCTTATCTCCTGATAAGAAGATTCACCTCATTTTATTCTCGTTATAATATTAATATTTGCAGGCATTTTCTATATCCCTTTTGTGTCTAATGAAATTCTATTGGGCGGCTTTATCACAATATTCACTTTATGAAACAACTTTTCTCAGGACCACCATCTGTTTTCGAGTTTTATGGTCATTAACACGGGCAACAAATATTTTTCATACCACATAGAAAAAACAAAATACAAAAGGAAAAAAGTTGGTAACGAATAATAGCAGTTTTTGTATAAAATTTTTTTTGGTAGTTGTTACAGTGTGGCGCATAAGTTAAGCAACAAAATTAATGTAACAAAGCGAATATGCAGGATATTCAGTTTTATTTTGTACAATAAAATTAAAGTTTTTCTCAACCTTAGAAATGCTGTAGTTTAATGAAGGATCTCAAATGAAATTCCAGCTGATTGTATGATTGGAAGTGTTGATGTATTTTATTAATCGAATAAGTGGAATATTTAGAATCTCCTTTTTTTTAATTATTATACTAATAAAACGGATCAGTACTGATTTCGAGGCCGCTTTGCCTTTAACCTCTTCAATTTGCCGGGTGTTACTTGTCAGTACTGATCTGTTCTGCTGGTATAAAAATATAATAAAAATATTCTTAATATATCAGTTTTAATAAAAATTCGAAATTATTAAATATTGTTTGTAGTCTCGCGGATTTGAACTTGAGCCTAAATAAAATTTATAATTTAAAACAAATTCAAAATTATTTGTACATTCGCGGAGTTGAACTTGAGCCTATTTCAATATCTCTATTCGCTTAATAATTGTCCGACTAAATCCACTAAAAACTACACAAATTTTTATATGCAACTCGGTTATGAACTGAGCAAAATCGGGTGCAACTTTTTGTTGTGAATTGTGTCCATAAAATACAATATAATATTTTTTAAATTGATTTTTGGATGTCATAAAAATATTGAATTATATCCCATTTCTGTAACAAAATTTGCATGACTCACAAAGTGATCTGTTGTACACGCTATTTTGCAAGAACATTTACAACATCCCCTTTAATAATATTTTTTTATTTTTAAGGTTAAAGATATTCACGTTTATTTTTTATTTAAATTGCACCAGAACTCTATGGGAAGTAGAAAGTGCATACTGGATTAAATTTAAATTGAATAGCGAAGCACAAAATAACAAAAAGACTCTTTCATGTTTATACAAGTATTTTTTTGGTGAAATACAACTCCATTTAAAGCTCGATTTTTGACTTTCCCCGCAAAATTTCGAAAACTAGTTTCAAGTGTGTTTATCTAAACAAAAATACCTTTTGAAATATATATAATTTAACAAAATAGGCGAACGAGAAGATAATTAAAGGTGTACCACAAAAATATAAGTGGCTTATTTACATACAATATGTGCGAGTTGGAAAAGTGTTCAAGCGTGAGTAGTAAACATGAATTACATCAACTCGAAGGCGGGCATATAGATTAGTTTGGTACCCAACACTTTTATTATATTTTAAAAATTTTCCCATCAATTTCGATTGCCCGAATTTTACACAATTTGGGACATCTTGATGTGGCTGTTTAAGAGGCAAAATCTCTAGTAAGTCTGTAGATGCTTTTCTAGAACAGGATGTTCAATAAAATCATTATCGATAGGCCAGTGTTCGTGAGATAAGATAAATAATCCCAAGATGAGATATAAACATTAATATAAATTTAGTTTTCAACAGAGTAGAACAGCACTGTTTTCAAAAGCCGCTACACTCTCCCATCAGTACTCATATAAACTCTTTGTGATTTCAGCTGAATTGTTGCTCAAAACTAATAGAAAATTAAAAAAAAGAAAATACAAAATTTTCTTGTTACTCTTGAATAAATTCTGTTTGTTTTTTTAGTGGCATTTTTTAATATCCTTCAATTTAAATATATATTTTTGAACTGTTTTATATTCTGATGGTTTTGTGTGAGAAAAAAATAAAGACGAAATTCGTTAATTTTCGAGTGTATAAGGGAATGCGATTTCTATTTTTTTCTTTCGCATATTTTTTTCTTCTTATAGCAGCCATCATAGTTACGGAAATCCCGACGGCAAAGTTTAGTTAAGAACTCAACTCAACGTATGAATGGGAAGAGTGAATGGATGAATGTCGTCGTCGACAAGCAACAAAACCTTCTCTAGACAGGGAAACGCAGATGAAAGCAGAAGATGAGGAGCACTAGTTTAATGCTAAACGTTGGCAAAAGCTGCTGACGAAAAAATAATACGAGTAATAATAAATTGAAGAAGAAGAAGAAGTAGAAGTAGAAGTAGAAGAAGAAAAAGTAAAAGGTGTATTTTATAAAAATGTTAAAAATTAAAACATGAAAAAAATTTATATTTTGGCTAAAGAAAAAAAAAAAGAATTTGTGTGTAGCAGCCATCCAGCTACCAAAAAGATATTTTATTTTATTATAATTTTCCCTTTTATTTTTTTTTGTTAGATTTTCACGTTTTCTTTTTTGGGGAAATGATTTTTTTCTAATTGAAATTTGTTCAAGTCGGTGCTTCTCTCGTATTATTTTTGGCCTTCAGGTTTCGGCACTTTTTTTATTTTTTTATTTCGACTGTCTGCATTTTGTGAATTAATGCGTTTTTTCTGGATTTATTTTTTCATCTTGCGCTTATGGAAAAAGTATATGAAATGTATTTAAAAAAATATTTAAAGAAAAAAAAACAAATTAAAATAATAGAGAGTTTGATGAAAACACAGCATCAAAAAAAGTTCAGCTGGAAATTATAGAGACAGTTTTTTTTAAATGTTCTGGCCATAACGGAAATATAGACGAGCAGCAGAAAAGACTGGGCGGATGGAAAGAATTAATGAAAGAGAAGTCTTTCAAGAGGTACTAAAAATTCAAATTGTGGGAGTTAATAAATTTTTGAAATTGTTTCTTTAGTTTTCAGTTCTACTGCAGGCATTATGAATTTATTCAGGTTGATGCTTTGGGAATGGACAGTCTTTAAGGTTTCCCATTTGATTTTAATTTTTATAAAATTCGGGCAGGGTAGGAAGAATTTGATTTCGTGAAGAGTACCGCGTTAAAAGCTCTCCAGTAGTTTCATTTCACATGCCGTATTTGACTTTATGCCGCAAGATTTTATCTTCAGAAGGTGCAGGATTTGTTTCGCCAAGTGAAAGACTTTTATGTTCTCAATCAATTTTAACTAACATTTTTATAATTCACTTGATCGCAACTTCAACTTTAAGCGTTTCGACCCTACAAATAAAATAATTGCCTTAATTAGCGATTTTAAAGACTATCGCAGTTTTTCAATCTCTATTCTTTAAGTTTTTAGTCAAAAACAAAGGATAATATTCAGATTCCTTAATATTCTGGAAGCTTAACTGCGCTCTTTTTATATAAAATTATTTAATTTTCAATATTTCCTTCCTACTTTCTGTGGCTACTGTGGGAAAAGATATCATTTTATTTGAAATAATATATATATATATATATATATATATATATTTTTTTTTTTCATAAAATGATGATTTTTTAATGTCGATTTCTTTTCTAGAAAATAATGCAACATTTTTCACACTTTATTACAGAAAATGGCAACATTTTGCCATTTCAAATAATTCTGTTTTAAAACCTTTTCAAGCCGCCATTTTTTAAAAAATAAGTGAAATAATGTTACATGATTTATAGAGAAGAAGATGCCATAAGTTTTAAAATTATAAAAGATTATTATTGAAAAGAGTTTGAAACACTAGTAGAAATAAAGGGGAATCCCCTGCTTTGTTTTTTTTTATTTTTCCTGCCATCATCCATGTCTCTTCGTTGCGACCTGAGATGAATAATCCTCATAGTGGTCCACTATCATGCCGAAGCATACAGTCTTTTATAGAAAAGAGGAAGCCCTAGTTGTCCAACTCTCTGGGAATACTGAAGCTAAGCGGTCATGCGCATAAGATGCAGCATTAAGTCTTATTCTAACTGCTTCAGTGGTAGTCAAAATATGCCAACGCCTTTTAAGCAGCGTTACTAATAGACGCCTGCAGACTTTGCCAAGTTTGAGTAGATTATCAAACGAGTAGTTCTTGGGATGTGCACTTAAAGGACAGCTTCTTCTCAAGCCATTATTTTTTGGTGTATCTGAACAATGAAAACTTGAAAGTTCGGAAGAAAAAAAAGAGATCTCCTACTTAATTTGTATTTTACTTCTCTGGCTAATTTACTAGATGCTGAATTTTTATTACATGATTGTGTCAATCGCTATCACTAACATTATCATAACTCTCATTTACTTCAATAATAGTATAACTCATAAAATGCATTTTCGGAGTTAGTAACGCAAAGTGAAAAATCAATTTTTAGACTCCTATTAAGTTGTTAGTGAATTATAAACTTTAAAGGCGTCTTCTGCTAAAGAATTCTATTTTGGAGTTGTGACACTATTGCAGCACATAATTAAAATTAAACAATTGGAAAAATTGTATCCCTGTTTCATGACTTCACTAAGTGCATGATTGAAGTCACGACCTTCAGCTTCGTAGTCAACGCATTAACTGCTTCAGCGACCCGGAACCTTAAGGATAACTCAAAAACTCAGACATTTTACAGACCGTCATCTAAATAATACTTAAATAGTTTTTAAGGAAAAAACAACAACATAATTTAAGTTGTTAACATCTGGAGAATTGAAGTTTGTATAAGATTCTTAAAATAACGGCGCGAATGGGGTTGTGTTGAATAAAATAGTCTGTTTTTGAAAAAATAATTTTAATTTCTGAACACTTATTGAGCGGAAATTCGAAAAAGTTGCTTGAAAATTGTATGAAAAGTCAGACATTGAAGAGTTTGGATATTTAAAAAATGCCAGTCTTTAGTTGTTAGCGGTGGGCTTCTCTTCATGCAGAACTAGAATTTTAAAAAGAGGCAAAGAAGTGCCAGCGGATCATTGAGTTACTCCCTGCAGTTACTGGTACAATATGAGTTCCTCTGGCATATTCCGCCATAAATAGCACCACTATTTGTAGCCAAAATTGATACTTTCTTATCGATAATATTGTGCCTCCTTTTCGTACCCCCACAATAAATTAGCCAGCCATTTCGTTGGCCTCCAAATTATGATAATTTAGTGGCGTTCGAAATCGCTAAAGTTTAATAATGAAACTGTTAAAATTTATTTAAACCGTCTAAAAAGTGGTACTAAAAATAAAATTAAAATTAAATTTTTTTGATACCACAAAGATTAATACCGGGAAAGTGTTGTCCCCTCTTTCTAAACCTCCTATTAGGAGATTTTTTGGCTTTTCGGTAACTCATTTTCTATTTATTTCAGATTTATCTATTTTGTACTCTTCAGAAATTTATAACTGCGGGAGTTTTTTTTCAAAAAATGAAAATCCCTGGAAAGAAATTTCCAGAAAATATTTGCGATTGAATTGATGAAAAAAATATGAAAAAAAAAAGTTTTTGTTTTCAATTTAAGCAGCAAATTTTTTAAATTGTATTTTACCAAACATTTTTTAATTCTTCTTTTTAGTTAAAATTTCATTAACAATTGTTTTCTTCTTTGTTTTCAGTTAATTTTTGATTCGACTACTGTGGAACTTTTAAAGTAAGTTTTTCATAAATATTTGTTCTACTATTTTTACTCGATTTTATTTATTTAAAACGAAAAATTAACCCTGGTCGTAATAAATATTCAGTTGAAACTTTGAAGCACTGCTGAAATGCTATAGTGAATAAAGTCGCTTATCATGGTGACGAGGTTGCTGCCTACTTTTTTTTCCAAAGTAATTCTTACGATTTTTCAAAGTACTATATAAATAGCAACACTAATGGCGTTTTCTTTTCTAAAAAATAATTCAACATTTTTCACACTTTCAAGAAAAAAAAGGCAACAGTCTGAGCTTTAAATATAAAGAATTTATTAGGAATTAATTCATCATTACATACGTAAAATAATTTCTGTTCTTGAAAATCTTACAAGCTGACACTTTTTAGAAAATAATGGCGTTTTTCTTTTGTAGAAATCATGTAACATTTTTTCACTTATTTTTTAAAAAGTGGCTGCTTGAAAAAGTCTTAAAACAGAAATTATTTTTCGTGAATGATGTTGGACTCATTTCTAATAAATTTCTTATTTTGAAATGGCAAAATGTTGTAATTTTCCGTGAAAAAGTGTGAAAAATGTTGCATTATTTTCTAGAAAAGAAATCGACATAAGTATTATTTTAGACATTTTCGTGTAATAAAAATTTGACAACGAAAAAATGGGAAATGAAAAAAATAATCAAGCAGTAGCACTTGAGTTTAATATGTGTAAACTTTAACTTTGTATTAATACACTTCTCGTATACTATTTCCTCATACGTCTTCTATAAACAAATTTTTTATCATATTCCAAAAAAGGCACGGTATCACACAAACATTTGCTCTGAAAAAGTGCAATCACTAAAGATAAACATTTCGATTTAGATGCAACAATATGAAACGACTACTTAGTTTCGTATCACTAGAAACTTTCACTAAAAAGTTGTCGAAATCAACAAATATTTGGCCAAATGTGGCCGTAACTTAAGCCTTGTGATAAGTGTTAATGAGTTAGAATACTCTTGAGAACTGAGGAGAAGAGTGTAGAGGCATTCGAAAACAGCTGTTCAGAATGTCTTTCCGTATTTATCACGTTACGTTGGTATTTGTATCGATCTTTATTTAATTTAATTATGAATTTTAAAATTTTGTTGTTCTAAAAATATCTCTTCATTATTTTTATCACATCCCAAATTTTATATAAAATTCAAAGTCATGATGGAGGGGTGTTAGTTAGTGCCCTGGGGCTAATACAGACTATCACCGAACTTTTGCCCTAATTTTCTTAAAATTTTAATCCCATTTAAAAAATGATTTTTTGTTGTAAAAAAAGTTTAGTTTCACTAATTTCAAAGAAGATTTTGTTTTGTATTCGCAATCACTTTCCATTCGAAGTCAAACTATTTTCAAGATCATTCAATATTTCTACAACAAATAACACTTTTAGCATTTTCTTTTCTAAAAAAACATGTAACATTTTTTTACTTATTTTTTAAAAAGCGGCAACTAGAAGGAGTTTTAAAATATTTATTATTTATCGTAACTAATGCAGGACTAAATTTTAAAAATTCTTTGCTTTCAAATCACAGAAAGTTGCCAATTTTCCATTAAAAAGTGTAAAGAATGTTGCACTATTTTCTAGAAAAGAAATCAGCATTCGATTTCAATGAATATTGGAAATGAAGTTTGTGTGATTATTTTCAAAGTTTGTTTGGTATTACTTATTACCATTAATATTATTTCAATAGAAAACCCTATATAAAATATAAATCGCAATAATTAATTGATTTCAATATTTCTTAGCCTTTCATCACTTGTGGCAAGTATTTTTATGACAAAATATTAAATTTTTCTCTTTTTTAAAATCGATTTACTGAATACAAAATAATATTTAAAACTCCGCATTAGAAAGTTCGTAGTGTTTTCTACAGGAAAAAAGCAGAGAAAATGGGCTGTTAAAGTTGGACTTTAATATTTTGTATTTGACTTGCGTGGCGGAAAATATATGGCTGAGAAGTAAACATTTCGCAAGACTTCGGAAAGTGTCCAACAAAATATGGGTTGAGATATATTAAAAATGTTATCTGTCATTAACTTGTACATTTTTAATTTGGCCTTGAAAGTCAGACTTGAAAAAAAACTTTAATTAAATTCAAATCGCTTTAATTTCAATATTTTTTTTGGCTCTCATTACTGGCAAAAAGTGTTTTTATGGCTCGTCTTTTTATATGGTTGCACCAGTCGCATGAAAATTCCACAATACGAGAATTATAATAATGTCAAAATCGTAAAAAACTAGTTTATTAAATTATTTTCCGATTCCCACATCAAAATACATTCTTTGCATTATTAAGGAAAATGAATTTATTTTTGAAGTTGAAATTATTATTTCAAGTTGCGTTCCTTATTACTGCTCTAAATTTTATTTTTCCTAAAACACTTCAGAGTGTCATCCTGTGACACAGTTTAACTTCCTGGTTTCCAAATATAAAACAAATTCGTTGATGGAAAAGTTTCGGGGGAACAATTTCTATAACACAATCCAGATTTGAGAGAACTAAAACATCTCACTGGGCAGTTTTAGGAGTTTTATAATTTCCACGATTGCACAAAACAACGGTTAAGTCCATGTTTCAACTTGTCCAAAATATCTACAGTGACATTTTGTATGCAGTTCCGCACTTTAAGTTCAATTCAAAATGTCTTACAATTAAATTCTTCGGGGCTTTTAAAGTTCAACTGCTGCTGATTGTTAATCGAATTGATGAATCGCACTTTCAAAATTTTATTGACTTATTTTTCTCAATAATAAATTATGTTATAAACTTTTAAATCACTTTGTGTTTAGTTCTTTAAAAAGAAAACTCTTCTTTTTTTAGTTTCCAGTCGCAGTTTGTTTAAATATATTATTTGAATGATTTTCATATAAAACTTGTTTAAAATCTGTTTAATTCTTACGGAATTTAATAAAAAACTCATCATCTTTTAAATAGGAATATGTAAATCGATACATATTTAAATATGTTTGTTTTAATTTAATAATTTATTTATATTAATCGCCTGTAATATTTTTTACAGAATTTATATTTTCAATTCATATAATTTTTCGTTGAAATGTAATCAATTCAGTATCATTTCGAATTGTTTATTTTGTAATACGATTATTCTTTTTCAAATCACAGTTCTTTTTCTTCAAAAATGTTTAAGTAAATATTTGAAAAATAATACGATTTCAAAAATAAGAATTATCCTACTGGAATTTCGCTACACGAAAAATTTTTTTGATTATTTATTTCTTATTTAATTATATATTTTTTTCTCTCATTTTTTCACCACCCGATTACATATTTTGTTTGTTTTTTTTTCATATTTTTCATTAATAAATTTTCTAGTCGATAAGACAGTTGAAAATATAAAAATATCTATTCTGGAAATTAGATTTTGTCACATATTATTTAAATCATACAACACACATTCATTTATTAAACGAGACCTTGAAATTAATAAAAAAAAAATTGTTTCTCTAAACAAGCAGAAAAACAAATTAAAAGAAAAAAGCTTCCGCGTTAAGCAAAAATTGCATTTTCAACGCACTCACGCAATAAATAAATTAAACGTACATTTTGAAACAGCATTAAAGCTACTGAATATTCAGATAAACGATTCTTTTTTTTTTCTTAACTCTTTATCAAAAAGAAACAAAATATTTTCTTAAATTTTTTTTTAATCTAAAAACACACACATCCACGCACTTGAAACAGTTACGTTTTATTGAAATAAAAATATTATTTTATCGCAAAAATAAAAAAAAACTCGTGCATTTACAAAATAAAATTAAAAAAAAGAAACAATTGTAATAAAATTGTTGTAAAGTTGTAAGTAAAGTTGTTGTTTTATTGCTATTATTGTTGTTTTTGTTCAATTATTACAAGAACGCGTAAATGTTGTTGGAGCGTATTTAGCGGCGAGCAAGTGAGCGCGTAATGCAACGATTGCGAACTAAAATGGAAAACGATGTAAAAAAGAATCATGGCAATAAACGTTAAAACGCGTTAAATTTGACAAATAGCAAAAAAAAAAAACGCAAAATAATAAAGACAGCAACAACAACAACGTCAGCGAAAAAAAAATAAAATAAAAACTGCACACAAAAAACTGTGAACAGAACTGCACAGAACACAGAATAGTGAACACACACCGCACCGAAAGAAAAGTGAAGCATGTAAACGAAAATTATTTAAACAAAAACCGGGAGATGCAAAGAAAATTATTTAACAAAAAAAAAAACCTAAAATTAAACACACACACAAGCACATGGACACATGTACAGACAGGCTGTTAGCTTTGTTGCAATATTGACAACAACAACAGGCAAAATTTTAAATACATTTTTCATGATGATAAAAAGAAGTGGTTAATAATATTATTTTGTATTCCAAGAGCCGCACGCACACATTCACATTTAAAAGGAAATTAACTCTCTGAGTGGTTGTTGTGTAAAATTGTTTAAAACTTTTTTCAACTGCAACTAGAATTATCTTTTCAGATATAATAAATTTTGTTGCTGTTATTGTTGTTTTCACAAATCGCTACCAACGTATGGCTTCACTAGTTTAGTGTTATAGATTAATGAAACAGCACTATTAACTACTGTTAAACGCGATCGGACGCTACTCGGATCGTTTCGGGCCGCGTCCGAATTTGCGTTCCCGTTGCATATCGAATGCGTTGTTTATTACCGACTGATAACCGAACGCTTAATAAACTCAGCTAAAAAAAGTTTAATTAAAACGCACGTATAACACGCACACACACACACACGCACACACACATTCACACATATACACACCATCATCACTCACTTTGGCCGCACTAAGAAAAGAACTCTACGAAAAAGTTCGAAAAAAACCCTCAAAAAATTTCTTAAAAATAAATCGTTCGAGTACACACGGTTTTAATATATTTGCGAAACTGAAAATAAATCGTGGTCATTTGAAAGAAACACAAAAACTACGTATAATACGTCGTATAGTGTGACGTATTAGCGTCGCAAACGTTGTTGCTGTTGGCTGGCCCGACGTTCTGTTCTTAAAAACCACCACATTATAACTATTCTAAAGAAGAATGGAGCGCAAAACTGAAAAATCGACAAGCAACTGAATACAAAACAACACATACACTCACAAAATTATGAGAAAATCCAGCAGAAAAAAAGTGTGCATTTTTTGTTGTAAAAAATTTTTGCTGTTGCCTAAAGAATAAAAAAAAGAACTGCAGCAGCTAAATGAAGCTTTTGTTATGTGTATGAGTGTTTTGTAGCATGAGCGCTAGTTGTTGTTGGTTTTTTCTTTTTCTGAAATAAATAAATGCAAATGTATCTGTATGAATTTTTTAAATCTAAAAAATAAACCGCCATTGAGTCAAATCATACCAACTTAAGCTCAAAATATCGCTACAACAGAGCAGACCAACATCACACTAAATATTAACCAAACAACACGCACACACACACACACTCGCACACGAAGGCACAAAAAACACTGCATAAATGCAAGGAAGTCTATTTTTATTAATGTGTTGGACAACTGCATAAGCACGCACACATAGACACACACACGCAGCCATTAACATATGGACAATAAATAAAACCACCTCATTTTTTACTTACACCTCGCTCACTCATTAACAGAGAGCACGGAACGAAAATTCTTTTACACACAAACCCATAAATTAAGCTCTCTCGCACGGGTGCCAACTCACTTACTCACAATGTAATAAAACAACAGCAGCAACAACAACAGCACACACACACATATATATAAAGAAAAGTTCGAACCCGAACCCTAAGAAAATTTAATAAATTTGCAAAAACAGTCGCACTCACACACGCACACACACATGCACAGTCAAGCTCAAAGAACACACCAACAAGAAAATAGCATTACAACAAGTGAGCAAGAGTGCAGTTTTTTAGCAAAATTATTCTCCTAGAACAAACTGTTTTTTATTTCAGCTGAGAGCGGGCATGAGCAACAACAACAAAAACAGCAACAACAAGAGCAACAGCAACACTAGAATGCATTTAAAGGGGGAGTTGCAAAAAAATGAAATAAAAACCTGAACACACACACACACATACACGCAGCCAGAAAACTCTAAAAAACATGACTTTGTTGACACACTGCTTTTTGTGCTTCATGCACATAAAAAAAAACATTCAAACAACAACAAAATAAAAGGAAAGAACAGACTGCCAAACAGACACAGACACAGACGCAGACACATAGCCACATACACACATACATTATGAATGTATGATGAGTTGGTTGGGTTTGTTGTTGACTGCTGCATGTTGCCCTGCTGCAATAAGAATGTTTTATTATTGTTTGCTACTCCATCATGTTGCATGTTGTAACTGATTTTTTTTTTTTCTGTGTTTGCTCTGTCTAGTTTTATTTCCCTGTGTGCAATTTTTGTAATCAGTTGTAAACAAACGTGTAAACTTTCAAACAAACACACACACACATCGTGTTCTTTAAAGAAGTTTCACTCAACATTTGAGTGCCTTTTGTCGACAAAAATCATGGCCACAGGTTGTTTCTTGTACACGCGAAAATGTTATTATTGAAGTTGGTAACAGCAGTTTGTTGGCAGGGGATTTAACTGAAATTTTAGAAATTTATTAACACAACATTTTGGAATTTTCGACAAAGACAAGCGCTGTGTTGCGCTTCAATATTTTGATGAAACAGAAAAATATTTCAGATGAAAGAACTTGAGTTTCAGTGGCCCAGGTATGCTTTTATAGAAATGGTCAAGATAGTAAATACGAAAAGAGGAGCTCAAAGCTCTTTTGAATTTATAAAACTGATTTTTTCATCTATTTGTTTTGGAATGAGTCTTGCTCTTGTTGATATGACCCGCAGGATAATTTTAGTATTAATTTGTTTTTATTCTATTTTTAAGAAGGTGAGATCGAGAAGGGATTTTAATTTTCAAGTTGTACTAATAAAGACTTGCTTACTCCGAGAAGTTCCCTGCTTATAAACAAAAAGTTTCCATTGACTTCTAATATGACACGCCGGCGTGTCAAATTATGCAGATAATATCGCAGGCTTAATTTATCCTAGACTTTTAATCTACTTAATATCTCAATATATCGGTGAACTTGCCTTTTAGCACCATCACCGTGGTCTTGGCCAGAGTTTCCGCTAAACTTCTCCCCTTCGGTACTCTACTGTCGACCCACAACTGCCCTGGTTCTGCATTATTATTTGCATAAAAAGGATTACCTTTCGAGCTGTAAATTCAAAAGAAAGCCAAGCGCCGTCCTACAGCAACTTCCCCACTTTGACCGATGATAGCGGCCATATTGCTGACGCTATATTTCCTAAATTAATTGTCATATATTCGGTCCCTTTTGTCAAATCACCATGAATGACTAAAGAGTTCAGCAACACGTAGAAATAATGAAATTTTGTTATCACAATGGAAGAGTGGAAGCAGATAAAAACTGGCCCAAATTTTTATCGAAATAACGTCTTCAGCGAAGAAGTCCATTTTGAATAAAGAAAATCATCGAATAGAGGACAAAATACCAATTCGCTTAAGACTTGTCCAAAACATCCCCAACAAGTCATTGTTTGATGTGTGTTTTGGACTGGCTGCGTTATCAGTCCACACTTCTTGGCGAAGTACCTGTTAAAGGACATCACCGTCAAAGGCGATCGCTACAGTTCTATGATCACCAAATTTTTTGGACCTAAATTGGATGGACGTTCTGGACAACGACATATGGTTTCAGCAGGACAGAATGGAGTACCACATAGAATATTCATGAACGATGGATTTCAAGGCATGATCATTTTATGTGGAAGTGATGTGAAGTGGATACAGAGATCGTGCGCTTCGATCGTGCAAATAAGATAAACTACAGCTGACCTTAAAGCCAATATAATTGAAGATATCGGTTTAATTCAGACTGATTTATGTGACATAATCAAGGAAAATTGGACATTTCGGAGATGCTCTACCCAGATCAACGATGTTATATATCACCCACAATTTGCATCAATAGATGTTTCAAATAAATAAAAAATTTTGATAATATATCATAAAATTTTTATTTTAATTAAATTTAAAAACAGGAATTGCTTAAATAAATACTCTTTATAATTCGAATGAGGAAGACATTTTAAGAGATCAGAGGAACGACTGTGAAAAGGTTGTTGTAGGTTCTGCACTTTTAGTCTGACCAGAAATGAACACAAAAAAAAAATATTATCAAAATGCAACCAACAACAAAACGAATTTTTATAATTCAATTTAAAAATATTATTTATATATTGACAAAAAGCGTTGCAGGTTTCATTGCAATTAGTGGTTCAATAAAATTGGCAACAAAATTAATCACATTTACAAATAATTTATTTTCCGAAGTGCCAAATTTAATTTCTAGTCCGATCACAATCTAAAATTTCTGAAATGCTGAAAAATTAAATGAAAATTTAATGAAAGGCTTCTCTATAATTGTAAGTGTTTGTAATTAATTCATGTTAATATCTCTTTAAAAACTATTTCAGAATACAAAAAAATAAGTTCTTATCGATCTCATAAATTCTCTTACGGCCATTCTCTTCATGCACCCATCTTATGCTCTCTGTTGCCATCAACTCTTAATGGAGGCCGAATATCATTTGCATTGATGCAGGTTGGGTTTGCATGTGAAGTTTGTGTTCTTGTCAATGAGAAAATTAACTCCCATTTCAACATCCTTTTTTTATATTATTTGTAAATTAATTAGACCAACAAATGGCACAACTTTTGGAATTAAATAACTCCAGAATTTAACTCATATTTGAAGTGTTTAAAATTCTACGCTCTTCTTTAAGAACATTTTTTCAATCCACCACTTACTGACTGACATGCAAAAAAAAGCGCATTTTAAAGAGAATTTTCTCAAACCTCCCCGTAAATGAGTCTCTTTTATTATTTTATGTTTACCATCATGTGCTTTTTGCTACTTGACTGTGTTGAGTTTGAATATTTTATTCCATACACGTGCACAATTTTCATGTTTTGAAAATCTTTTTTTTTTCATTCCCGTGTTTTCTAGTTTCTTTGAATGCAAGTGTTTGAATGTATGCGAGTGTTCAAGAGACTGTCAGATAGTCTGTTTCCCACTGCAGTGCTGTCAATTTGCGGAAGAGAAGCTCCAGATGAGTGCTGACTCTCAAATAATTAAATGGTAAAAAATAAACTGAAGTATTTAATGACACAAAGTTTGATGAGAAAATTTATAAGAGGACAAGAATAGGCTGTTGGTTCTGTTGCCAACTGAATACGTGTTTGGTTGTGGTCCTACGAAACTATTTATTACGTTTGTGCCGTGTGATAATTGACCTCTTCTCAAGGTTGTTGTAAGACGCAAAATTTATTTAAGAAACTTTTGAAATTAATATATAGCGTTCTTGAATGCATTTCCTGCCAGGCCTGTTTCGGAAAAAGTATCCATGAAGTGAAAATTGTACAGCAGAAAGTTTATCTGCGGTTTTCACAACATAAAAAAATGGATTTTAGATCCATTTTGAAAAATGAAAATTTTTATTAAGACTCTGAATAAAGTACGTTTCGAATTTATTTCAAGTTTTATGAATATGGAGATAAATATTTGAGAAATGCAGGGTTTTCCAAAGAAAATACTTTTTTTTGATAAGGCGGATACCCATCTGAATGGCACCGTAAATAGACAAAGATATCGAGTTTGGAGCTCGAATGATCTTCATGCGATTGGTGAGAAACAAAATGTGCCCACAGCGAGCAATTGTCTGGGGCAAACTTTGGTCCGTGAGAAAGTCCTGGAAAATTTTCTGAATATAACCGTAGGTGTCACTGCAGGACTCAGTATTGATATATCCTGATTAAAATTATAAAGCAACTCCCAACTTCTATGGAATCTAAAGGGTCTCCCAATAGGCGTTTTTAACTTTGACAGTTGAGAATGGTCCTTTTACGGATCTGATATTGATATCTGCCAAATTAATAAGAAAATTGCTTTTCAATAATATGGGTTTTCTGTTCGGGCAACGTATCGCGCCCATATTACTATCGCTACAATTGTTCACCGAGTGCTCGCAAAGTGGTCCACCAATTTGAGTCCACTGGCTTAATAAACCATCGTGTGCAAGAGCGTTCGAGCACATTCGATAGGGCAAAAATTCAAAGACGACCGTTATACATCGTTTATTACCAACTCTTTGTGGTCAGAATTAGATGATCTCGATAGCAACAACATGCAGCTTCAACAGAATGGCGCTAAGTGGCACAATGGATATTCTGTACGATCGATATCACGTGGACACAAACCACAGCGGTCCTCAAAGCCAACGTATCCTAATCCGGATAATAGAAAATTTAATAATTCGGAAACGTTTCACCCAGAGAAACCATGACGGTCCGCAATATGTCTTTCAAAGGAGTAAGAACTATTGATAATATCTCGCACACACACATGCGCACTTTGTTTCATATAAATTTTAAGATAGGAAGCGCTTAATAAAATACCTTTCTTGGAACCACAATAATATTTAATATACTGTGAGTTGCACTATAGGGGAAATACCTCTGGGGGAAATATCTCTCGGGGAAATATCTCTCGGGTAAATATCTCTCCCTTCCGTAACTACTAAATAAAGAACACCGCCTTAAGACGGCTGGCGGAGAAACGCTGAATTAGCAGCACTTTCGCTTGTCACCATGGCCAAAGTTTCCTTTTTGCTTAACGGGGTAGAGCCAGAGAGATAGAGACTGAGAGAGAGCCAGAACGTGAGAGTAATTGACTGATATATTTTAGGTACGGATTAGTTTTTATTATGAATTGACTATTAAATGGAACTGTTCTTGTTCTTCTTCTTCTTGTTGTTATTGTAATTTGCTTTATTTGCAACAATTCTAATGCAAAGTTTTCTCTTGAGCTTCAACTGAGAAAAGCAAATAAAATAAGTGCATTTCAATTAAAAAAAAAAACACACACAAGTGTAACTCACCGAGTGTGGCTGTATGAGTTTGTTTGCTTGTTTGATGCAATTCATTTGCTTTGAGTGTACGTGCGTGTGTGTTTGTTTTGGCTGTTTTTGTGCACAGTGTTTGTGATTGGCACAAAAAGTTGTAATTTAGATTTTTGCCATTTTCATCGTTAGTAATTTATGTGAAGTTTCATGTTTTTGTTACTCTTCTGTGCAGTTGCTTTGGATTCGTTTGGCTTTTTGTTCCTACTTTTGGTTTTTAGTTTTTAAAACCATGTTTTTGCTGCAGCTGTTTGAATGTGTATGTGTGTACGTGTGTGTGTGTGGTGTGTGTGTGCTTTTTGTAAGTTTTTGTCCCCTTGTTTGAAATGAAATTCTGTAGAAAAATACTTTTGTACAAGTTGTTCGGGTAGTTTTTGTTGAAAAAGATTTGTTTGCTACTAGAATTTATTTATTTAGTATTTTTCTAGCAAACGAATGTCTTGCTGCTGTTTTGTTCTAAATGGTGAGAACAGGAAATGGTCTAAAAGAACGCCATCTTGTAAGAATTTGTTAGATACTGTTTGGTTTTGTTGTGCTTCTTTTTTTCTTTCTTTCTTTTATCAATGTATTTATTTTATTTTATTTTTTTTTGTACCTTTTTCTGGTATATTTCATTTTATTAAGTTTTGTTTTATCTATTTTTTCTGGAATTACATATTTTTCAGTAGCTGCTGTTTTCTTAAAAGTTTAGAACGAGTAAAATGTGGTTTAAAGAATTTTTCATTGTAATTTCATCATGATTTGTGAAGACGAAGATGTAGTTTAAGTATAATAGGCCGTTTTTGTTGAAACTTGTTGCTTAACTTAAACTTTGTCTCTGTCTGTTTGGCTGTTCTAATAGCTGTACCTGAAATGTCTAGAATTTCTAATTTAGAAATGGAGATATTTCATGTGCTTTTTTGCTTCTGTCTCTTAAAACGCTTGAACAAAAAAGCCAAAAGAAACTTTAAAAAAAGAGCTGAACGTATTAAAAAATTTTTGAAATTTATTTCACTATTTATGAGTTGTTTGACCCTTTTTTTTGCAAATGGAATAAACAATTTAATGAAAGGTTGTGTGTAATTAACACAGAACACTGTTTTAGCTGGAAATAAACTTAATAAATGGAAATAAATTTATTTATTTACTAATAATCGTTTATAAGTTATAGAATAATAGGAGTTTTATTAAAGAAATAATTTTCTTTTGCTTTTCGAATAACTTCGAATAAGAATTAAAAATTGTTGAAAGTATTTTTGATTTAAGGTCATGAACAGCAGAACTTTTAGAAAACTTAATATCTCGATATTAATTCTAAATACAATAACATTGAAATGAATCGCATAACGCTGGAATTACCGTGTGAAATATTGACGATTTAATTTCAAAGTAAATACGCTGTTAAAAAAAAGTCCCAAATGATTTAACAGGAGACAGTTTATTTAAAACGTTTGTAAGGCAACCCGATAACAATAATGGTCTCTGTCATGTCGTCGCCAATTTATGGGTGGTACGGGTCCCTATAAAAATATATTTCAGTTTCGTGAGCCATAAAAAAATATCATGTCGTACAGAATTGCTTCGCTAAAGCAGTTTCCTCGATGAGGTTGATGCAAACCAGAAATTATATAAAAGAAAATTTTTTCTAACGCGTAGTGTTTCCTCTCGCTTCAGGGAGTTAATTTTTTTCTACTAAATGGAGGAGAAGCGACATCTTTCGCTTACAAATTTGCTCTCCGGTGTACCATAACTTTTGCTGGTGTACAAAACAATCGAATTCTCTGGATGTTGTTGACATGAAAATACAATTTGAGGTTTCATAAACTGACAACATTTTCCATGTCTCAAAAGAAGATGAGTCAAGTGCCTCGAAATTTTAGAACGCTGTGCGACATACTTCACACCATCTGGTCTCCTCATTTACATGCAAGGAAAATTGGAATACAACTCGCATGTATGGACCGGTGTTTCTAGGACAATTTTAGAGTTACTAGATCATGTACAGGAGAGGAAAAAGATGATCATCGGTGACGATGGCGTAGCCAACCCTATGGACTTATTGGAGCATAAATGTCTGGCGTGTTTCACAGTTTAACCGATTTTAGAACGGAATGTTTCCGTTTACTCTCGACTTTTTAAGAAAATGAAGTTTTTATCGCAAATTTTTCCATTCACAAAATCCAATAATTATTTACTTTGAATTTTATTTTATTTTTTTAAATAAAACAGCCTGCGGTTTTATAAATATATTTTTGGTTTTCTGCCTCTTTTTTTTTTTTTGGTACAGAATTATATTAATAAAAATTATAAATTTGGTGGTTTCAAAGATGAGATTAGAAACGATATGTTTTATATGTGGAATCAGTATAAATCCCATTGAAAAATAATTTTTTACTGTTAAATGTTTGAGTGGAACTAAAAAATTTCAGAATAATTTTTAAAATATCAATGATGTGAATACATTTTTGCTAAAATAGATGAGGAAAGCAAAATTGCACTTAAAAAAAAAATTATATTAATAAAATTATGTCTCTTGGCGAAATTCATTAAAAACCACACTGAAAAAAATATCAGTGCAGTGCGTAAAATAAGTAACCGCTCATAACACATCTTTAGGTTTATCAACAAGTCAAGAAAATTGCGGATAGCCGGCAACAACCCCCACGTACTACCAAACTGATATTTAATAAAAAATATATTTAATAGAAAAACTTTTCCCTTAAAGAAAAATACAAGGAGGAGCTAATGAAATACAAAGTCCTGAGATCCGACTTTATTCCTTAACGTTTTAATGTGGAATATGATGTGAATTACTCTGGAGTAGCCCCTGTCTTTTTCTTGCAATTGGAATGGAAAGTATTTTATAACAGACAAAATTCTTTGCAGTCAATTGGGAAAGTTTTTCCATGAGCCCGCCACCATTTTGTGGAGATGTTGGCTGCTTCATTTAATAGTTTTCTTGTTGTCCACTTTCGAAATTTCCCTTGGAAATTATAGTTAATATTAATGCGGTTTGGATTTTTGTTTTCATATTTAGTTGTTTTGCAATAAAATTTTTTGTTGTTGCTAAAAAATACCAACAACAACAACCCAATAATGATAAGAGTTCTTTTTAATATTTTTGATTTTGTTTTTGCCTGCTCGCACACAGTTTGTAGAATTAATGCCTTGCTTATCGTTCACGTTTTTTTTATATTATTATAATAATTCTTTTTTTTAACAATAGCTATCAAGCACAACAACAACAACAAAAACAACAATAAGGCAAAATGTTTATTTAAGCTTTGCGATAAATAAATGACTAGAGTGACGCTTTCTTTTAGAGGCGAACAAACAAGAGAGTCAGTCAATCATATTAAGAATGAAAAAAAAATAAAATAAAATAAAAATAAAAACAAAAAATATGTTATTAAAAGGCTGAAAGGTGAGTAAGATTGTTGAGGTTGTTCTGCCGTTCGTTTTATTCAGATACTTTGATTGGAGATGGGATAAGGAGTAAGTCTGCAGTCACGGCCACGCTTGCCCACCTGTCGGAAGGCAGAAATTTTGTTGAAACAAAATTTCTTTTGTAAAACTTATGTAAAAAAAACAAAGTAGATGACTGTCCCACGATGTGACCGGGTATCACTTCTGTCGAACGATTATATTCAAGACAAAAACCACAATTTAGTTCAACGATAGAACGATATCTTGTTAGTGACATCACGGGTCAGCCAATGAAATGTCCTTTAAGTATAAAAGTGGTACTGATTTTCCTACCCTTTCGAAAATTGTTATTTTTAGATTTTAGTTGCAGCCATCGTGTATTTATGTTGCCACTTTTTGACATTCATGTATAGCTGTCTATGTAGTAGGGTATGGTTAGGTTAGGTTGTAAAGGCCATTGCCTAAGCAATGCACTTGGGTCCGTTGATTCGGTCCCGTTGTGATACCCTAAAGCAAGGACCGCTCACGAGTCGTCCTCTGCCGCATTAAGCCATCCCGTGGACCTTAGGAAGGCCGATATTCTAGTCAGCTCCAGACTCGCCAGGCTGTCCAAGTCCGGCAGGAACCTGGAGCGCAGCGCCACTGCCCGTAAGCCGCCCAGGGCAGGACACTGACATAGAAGATGGAGTACTGTTTCTTCCTCCTCTTCATCATTACAACTTCTACAGAAGTCATTGTATTCTAGACCCATCCTTCTCGCATGGGTCCCAAAGTTACAATGTCCAGTTAAGACATTCACAAGTTGACGAATTCGTATCTTGTTGAACTTCAGAAGGTCGCGTGTTCTGCGTGGGTCATAGCGGGGCCATGTGGCCCTTGCCACACGACAGTTGGTCACATTATCCCACCTTAATTGAGCGAGTCTATATGATTCACACTGAACCAAGAACTTGCAATGCGATAGAGGAATGTATCAGTCGAATTAATAATTGATTATCTGAAAAGTTTACTCTTGGGAAGGTGGTTGCAATTATGAAGCATTTGACTTTGGTATTGTTGTAATATAAATGTAGTAGGGCATGCAAACTATTAGACGTTGTTTGATTAATCGACTAATTTTGGGCGAATAATTTAATTTGGATTATTTTAGTCAAATGAAGTATTCGAACAATGTATAACGATAAATCGAATAAACTAAAATTTTTTATATTCACAATTGTTTTGTTTTATGTAAAAAAAGAAGCCGGTATTGCGTTCATCATATGAAACTTGGGACAATAGGAAATTTAAATTCGCCAACATAAGAATTATTCAATTAAACGAATAATATTAAATAGTTCGATTATTATTCGATTAAGTTATTTATAAACTACAACACAAAATTAAATCGACAAAATTAAATCGATGTTTGAACTACGGGTCAAAATGAAAATTATTCGATTATTCGTTTAAGTAATAAATTGTTCGATTACCTCGCATAATAATAATCAGCGAGATTAAAATATTAATAAAAAACCTTATATGTTTGAATACCCTACAGTCTGTCTATTAAATGTGAAAAGCCCTAACGATTTGTGAAAAGTGAACGCATTTCGTTTCACGCTACGTGACCACAAAATTGCTTATGCAAAATTAATGTTTTCATACTTTTTTTGTATTGAATGTTACTCTTCCTCACTTGGCCATTCTCTACTGTTACGGAAATTATTTATGAAAATTCGTATATAAGAAGGCAGTGTTCTTTTATTCTGCGTGACAAATATGAGCGAATATCTTATTAATTAAATGTTTACAGCCAAGTTAAAAAAATATATATTTCCTTCATTCGTTTTGCGAAAATTTATTTTATTTGCCTGCTATAAATCAGAAACTGTTGTTGTAAATTAGCTCTTTTCAATATGAGATCAAGTTTTTTATATTGATTGTTTTTGTTGTAAATATTTTATTCAAACTCATGAAACGTCTGACGAATCCTTATATTATATTTCACTTTTGTTTTGTGTTCAGAAGACTTATAAATTTAGAAAAATGTATTGAATGTTACTGGGGAAGAATTTTATATATTTAATAAAACTAAGTGAAAATGATTTGACAGGTTTAAATGTGGGAATTCACTAACTAGTTTTTAATTTAAAAAAAAAATGGCCGAATTTTAAATTTGTTTTTAGTTTCAGTTTCAGATTAAAAGAAACTGACATAGAGACCTTCTACTGGAAGTCACAAAATAATATTTTTTTTATTAAAGTCCTATTGCATTTATTTATAGAGATTGAAAAATATTAAAATAAAAAGGAGAAAACAGTAACGTTCAATACAAAAATTGCAAAATTTTCTATTCTTTTGCATTAAAAGAAATAAAAATTTCACAAAACTGAAATAGATTTCAAATATTCTTTCTCATATTTAAAATATAAATGAAAACAGCCCAACCTCGTTTACAGTGAAACTGAAAATCATCATCGATATGTCGTGATCGTGCCTGCATGTTTGTTATCAGTTGCATTTAGATACTCGCATTTTTTATCTGTTATTCTGCTGCTAATAGTAACAGATATTTAAGTTAAATACCTTGATAAATCAGGTCGTTGCCATTATAAAATAAATATATTGTGAATCACATTCATCAATTGTTTTAACAGGCGATCAAAAAGTAAAAATTCTCTTTTTATTGTTTAACAAGTTTTTGCTTTGTGTCGGAAATTATACAACAAAACTTTCAACTGGAGTTCAAATTAACTACGAGTTGTTGCAAAATATGTTAAGTAAAAAATTATAAGATCGAACACAAATTTGCTATTTAATAGTTTGCTTGAAGTCATTTAAATAATTAAAATGACGGCATCATCAAAAACACTATGAACTACAGTGTTGTTAGCTTAAATAGCATAGTTAGAGACTTGGTATTTTAAAAAGAGTTAGGCGTTGTCATCCACAAAATCAGATGAAACAAAGATTTTTATTTAAACTTATTTTCTAAAGCTGCCTTAAAGTTTCATGTTTCATGTTTCATTAAAAATAAAGATCAGTTTTACTTCAAAATACTCTTTTATTTGTCTTTAATTTAAAAAATTGCTCTTCGTGTTTGATAGAGATAAATAAAACTCCCTGTAATGCTATTCATTTGCTCATCTCTGTTCTTTTAATTAATGGCCAGCACAGAATTTAATATAAATGCGTGTGTGTGTGTGTGTGTGTGTGTGTGTATTTCAACTCTGAAGAAATTTTCACAAAAATATTTTTCTCTCCCAAAAGCAAAGAAACAAACAAAATAAAACATCCAGATGCAAACAAAGTGTGCAGCAACAACTTGTGCAACGGCAGCAGCAGAAATGACAACTAAAAAATAAAAAGTGAAAAACTTAAAGGCTCCTTCGAAAATATAAAAATAAAAAATAAAAAATGTAATTGACTTGCAATTAATGAAAAATTGCAAAGTACATGAACTTCGTTAAGGTCAGAGATAATTGCCATTCAGTTCGATGTGCTTTGTTGTTGTTGTTGCTGTTGCTGTTGTAAGAAACGAGTATCTAACACAAGCACATTCACACATTAAAGGGAGCCTGTTCAGCTGTTGTTGTTGTTGTTGCAGTGCAGAGGTGACCAATCAGATGTACAGTAACATGTCGATTAACAATTTAATTATAATGATATTGGAAAAAAAGTTGTTGTATCACTGTGTTATTAATCAGCAAGAATTTTTAATTTTGAAGTGCATTCCAGGGTTAAATATGTGAATTGTATTAATTTTAATAATATTTTACATATTTCGACTGCACTTTACGTTGGATTAAATTAAGAATTATTGTTTGACTTGAGACAATGACAAAAAAAAAGAAAAATAAAATTAAAGTACATGAATAAATTTGTTGGTCGAGATTAACGTGGATTAACGTTATTGTAAAGAGTGGGGAAGTTTTAATTATGATAGGCCAAACTCTAGAACAAAAATTGTAATTATGGAAATTTTTTATAAAAAAGGTGAAAAAGCTCTGCATCACTTCATGAATTCGTGCAGCTTTTCCTTGTAATCAGGCGGCTGCTGAGATCCTTGGATGATTCAATGGTTTACTTCTGACTATAGACGTAGTGTCCTTAGTGGTGTAAACATATCCGCTGTACACCAAAATGAACCTGCAACATAATTCTCGTCGATATTCACATCACCAGTCCCACTTTGCCTAACATTTTGCATAAAGATTTTCATCCTAACGATTGTCAACTTCAATTTGCTCAGAATCAATGTCGGCCGGGGTCAATAATTTGTGAATTCCCTGTTTGAAAATGTGAATAGAAACGGCGCATTTTGAACAAAATTACCTTTAGCGATGAGGCCCATTTTTGGTTAAGCGGTTGAGTAAATAAACAATATTGTCGCTTACGGGACTCCAAAGAAAGTGATCGCCTGGTGCGATTTGTGCTCAGGTGGCTTCATTGGACCGTGAATTCTCTGCACTAACGAACCATAATAACCGATTTATAGGGCCAAAATTGGCTACAATTTTTCCTCTGCAGTACAGCGCCTTAAGTCATACAGCCGGTCAAACAATTCAGCTATTGTAAGGGAAATGTCCCGGTCGCATAATTTTTCGTCAATTGGCCACCCTGGTTTCTTAACGTGGCTGGATTTATTTTCTGGTCCCATTTAAAAGAACATGTTCACATGAACCAGCAACTGATTGACGCTCTAAAGGATGAAATTTGAAGCAGAATTGACGAGATACTCAAATCTTTGGTTCAAAATATTGTGCAAACAGCGGCCGTCTGCCGATGTGCAAAGGAAGGACATTTGCCCGACATCATATTCCATATAAATTGACATCAATAGAACTAAATTTGTCAAAAAGGTGTGTTTTCAAGCCAGTGTACTTCCTAACCTCAAATGTGCCAACTTATTTATGAAGACGATATTGTTTGTGATCATTGTGGTCAAGTGGGAAAGCATATTTGAATGCAACACATACAAACATCCCAATATGACATTAAGAAAAAAAAAAACAAAAACAAAAATAAATGACAAAACAGAAAACAAAATTAAGGGAATTAAATTGAAAAAGTTGTTGTTCAGTGTCCCGTACTCTATAAACAAATTATTGAGGTAGGGTCGGTACAGTTGTCAAAAAAAAAACAGAAAAATTTTTAAAAAGAAAAAAAATTTTTAATAATGTCGTTGCTTTTGTTGTCATTGTTGTTGCCTTCTTTGTTTGTTGTATGACATTTTGTGAGATTGCTGTTGTTGCTTTTGTCTGTATATTTTTGTTTTTCGTTGTTCTTGTCATTATTTTGTGTACCTAAACTAAACTCCAGTGCAAGTTGCACACACACACACACACACATACACATGCATACGCTGGGTATTTATTGTATTCTACCCAGTTGCAAACCAACAAACATTTTTTATTCATTCATCTATTCGTTTAAACAGTCATTGTCAGTCAACATTTATGCTTATGGGAGTAGATATGAGTGTGTGTGTGTGTGTATGTGTGTATGTATTCCTGTGCGTGTGCTAAAGTGACTCTGTGAATGTGAGTGTGATAAGCACACACGGATGCAACTGCAAATAAATTGAAGCCATACAAATAACAGAAAAATTTATAAAAAAGAAAAATAAATTTAAACAAATAATGAAAATATAAAAAAAATGCACAAAAAATAAAAATGTTAAGGTTATTAACCATGAAAACAACAAAAATACATGCTAATACAAAAACATCAAACAAAATAAATTAACAAAAAAAAAGAAACAATTTAAACAACAAAAACATGAGCGGTATTAAAATACAATTATATGCCGTCATGTGTTTAACCCTTGAAAGTCGCTGCACACAAACGATATATTTTGCAAGCTTTTCCACCAATCGTTTACATAATTTTCCTTATAAAAGATGACATAAACGACATTTAAACTCGGTCGTCAGAGGGTTAAAGACAAAAGTCCATCAACTAGTCAGTCATTGTTTTGAGGAAATCTCCAAAAATAAAAAAGGAAAGCTAAAAAATAAAAAGCGAACAACCAGAAAACGAATAAACGACAACAATGGCAACAACAACAACAACAACAACAGCAACAACGACGACGAAAATGATAAGAACAAGCAGGGGAGCTAAAGTATTGACAAATTTGAAATTGGGAATGGTCAAGAAACGAAGACGTACAATTTCCTGTGTTAATTTGAATAATTCTTTTGTGTTTCTATTTTGTTTTTGTTTTTTTTGTAAGTTTGTTAAATAAAAAAAATATAAGATTGTTGAGGCGATATTAAGTATCAAGACTTGTAGGCGTTTTCCCTATTGATTTCGGGGTTTTATAAATATTTTATCGGGTCTTTTATTAAGCGTTTTCTGCTTTTAAATTTAAATATAAATAATAAAATAACGTGTGTTTAAGATATAAACGAGATTGTTTTATTCATTTTAAAGAGGGGTAGTGTAAGTTGAGCGCATCCCAAATGTCCAAATTTCCATAACTCTAACGCCTAACTAGAGGCATGGGCGGGTTTTGTTGGAGTAATTGCCGCTGTGTAATAAGAAGGCCCCACAAGAAAAAGTCTAACAGGGTCAAATCGCACGATCTCGATGGGGTGCCTACATCACCTGGGTGTGAGTATGTGGAGAATTACCAGTGTTGCATGAGTTGTGTGGCACTCCTCACGTTCCCGTTGAAAATACATGTCATGGGTATTATTCAGGCCAAAAAAAGTTGCAAATCGTTGGCCTATAGAGCTCTACCTACGTTGATCGTAACGGTCTGGTCTACGCCGTTTATGAAATTATATAGTCTGGTAACGTCGCCCGGCCAAAATCCACACATCCAACAGTGATATATTTTAGACGTGATATTTTTTGGATCGTCGTGAATTCAAAAATTTTATTTATTTACGGATCCTTTCATCCAGAAATGGGTCTCAAAATAATTTTATTATTTGCGGTCAATATGCGTCCATGATTTGGCAAAGCAGACTGATTAAATGACATGTAGTTTGACAGATGTAGTTTTAAATGAATAGGTCTTCTGAACTATTGCAAGAGCCTTTAGTTTACAGTGGAAGCAAAAACTAATCCATAGAATTAAAATCGGACTGGATTTTTTACATAAAAGTCCCAAAGAAAAGGTTCTGCTGGGTATTTCCTACATACAGACTAAAATAGCGAATATATCGTTGTTTGTGACAACTGTAAATTATTTGGCACAATTGATTATCTGTTTTCTCATCTTCCCCCTTCTATCCCCTCAACACGATCCCCTCTCTTCAACAGTTTCAGCACTGTGTTTTACTCGAGTAGACATAATCCTCTGAGTGTAATCACTTTTTCTCTGAGTGTATTACAAACTTTGTTAGAATGTATTGACATATTTATTTCGGATCTCTTAATAAAATTTAATCTATTAATTGTAGTTTGCATAACTCACAAATTTTTATGTTAAATGTCTTCTCACTAAAACATTTAGAAAATATGGCGGATGATACATCGAAGTGATTCTTTTATGTCCATTTAACCGCAATAATTTTATTAATCTTTTGTAGCGAACTTCAATATGAACGCATGAAAATATAAGTAAATCAAAACCAAATTCTTTAAATAGCTTTTGCAACATAAATGCAGCACCGTTGCACTGCGATATTAAAGACAAGTTGGTTGGATATACGCAATCAATAAGTGCGTGTGTGTGTGTGCGTCTGTTTATTTGTTTGAATGTCTGCAGACATTTTTCATACAATAAACGAAATTATAAATAAGTGTCTCAATATGTCCAATTATGTTCATTTTAAAACCGTAATCATAATAAAAATGTAAACTGCCACACGTTGGCCTTGTGCATTGACAACAAACAGCGAGCAACAAAATAATATATCTATGAGTTGTTCTGTTGTGCTGCTACTGGTGCTGCTGCTGCGAAGAATGTTTGTTTGTTTGTTTGTTTGTACCACCATGCGAATATGTGATGTTCGTGAATAAGCCAACAACAATAAATACAATGACAATATAACTGCAGGTTTGTGCAGCAGCAGGCATTCAGTCAGTCAGTCAGTTAGTCAGTCACTCAGCCAGTCAAAGAAATAGCGTTTAAGCAACAAAAACAACAACTATATCTGCTGGTTTTATACATATATGAAACAGAAATAAGCAACCTTTGTTGCAAACAATAACAACAGCAATTTAGCAGCTGCAGCTCAGACAACAACTACAACATTAACAATAACTATAATATTTTAAATGCTATTGGCACCAACAACAATAGCAACAACTACACCAAAGACAGCTCTAGTTGAGCAACAACAACAACAACAACAGCAGCAGCAGCATATACAACAATATCAAGAAATGGCAACTTGTTGACTTGTGCGACATTTACACGGAAGCATTGTTGAAAGTCTATTTCCACTAATACGAAATAATGACTCCGCATTCGTATGCAACTATTCATGTATGGATGCATGTAAACGTGGCTCTACATACTTGCACACATATTTATAATGGTTTACATATATGAAAGAGGGGCGTGTTGTTGTTGTATCTATAAATTATTTATTCCACATATAAAAATGCTACTGTAACACTTGATGCCGGCTTAATGATTTTGGTTATGGCGATCGAGAGGTATTCGCAGCATATATTTATTGGGTTAAAAGAGAAGAGTTAGAGAGTGAGAGAGAGAGAGAGAGAGATCGAGAGATAGTTCCTGAACTATTTGTTGCAAGTTTTGGCAAACCTTTTAACTAATAAAAAGTGTTATTTTTTCGTCTCATCAGGGGTTAAATTGGAAAAGCCGAGCAAATTTAAATTTTGATAATGATTTTTTGTTAAAAAAGAGAAGCTTTTCATAAGAGGCTTGTAAGGCTAAATTGAACCTAACAAAAGCAATTTTCGTATTCTTTTTTGTAATCAAATCAAAAGTAACGAATTTTTCTGATCTGCATTCGTGCCAAATTATGTTAATTGTTGTCGTCTTCTCTCAATGTCGGAGGCACAGCACTGGTCGCTCAACATTACCGAGAGCGATTAACACGCTAAAAAAGTAGAATACAGCATTATCTTTCGTCGCTACCTGCAGCGAAAATATTCACCCGCTAAATATAAAAAGTAAAAATAGCTACAACGAAATTTTTTATCCTTTAATCTGTCTCCTTAACACTATCCCTTCCCTTCCCTCCCCAGTTCATGCGCAATACACTGCCTGTGTAAAGCTCCTACCCTGAGTACTGGTCCTACTCATAAAAAAAACCCGAAACTGTTATCACATTCCACTGAGCCACTTAATGAGTGGTAATAAATAATAACACACATGACTACTGACGGTAAAAGAACAGCGGCTTTCGAAAACAGCTGTTCTGCTCTGATGTGCAAGATGAATATTTAAAACTGATGTAGACTGTCCCTTGTACTTTGGAATAGTTATCATGTCTTTTTGTGTTCAAAACACTTTTCGAACGGTGAACCTATGAAATAAACTTTTAAAAAAGCTGATCTTAAATAGCATTTTACGAAAAAATAACACTTGTCCCATAGTGCAGAGCACCAATTGTGCGTATAAAACAGTTAGAGCTACAAAACCTTTACATACACAAACAAACAAAAAGAATTATATTAGTATTATAGAATAAAACAAATTGAAGCTTAACAAGAGCTTAAAAATATAAAATAAAATAATAACAACAACTTTACAACACAATTTATATATACAACAACATACAACGCGACGTACACTCGCGTGTAAACTATCGAACTTACGCACCACCGTGAATATGTCTACGCACACATGTTGTTATAAATAGCAGTAAAAAGCAACAACAAAAGGTGCACGATCTCATTTATTTATAAAATTTTTTTTTTTGCAAATTTATCATGCCATATGATCTTACGAAAAATAATATCTACTTCTGCAGTTGTATGCATGATCGTATTAAATGTGTGCGTAATTTGTTTGTGCAACTGATCAAAATGTATTGACGAAAAGCATTCTGCTGTTGTTGTTATTATAATTATTGTTGGGCGAGGTTAGTTGTTGTAGACGCAAGTTCAAAGTAAGTCAAGTTTAAGTTAAATGTAAAATGTTGTAAACTGCTGTAATCGTGTGTGAGTGTGTGTGTGTGTGTGTGTGTGTGTGCGAATGTGCGTGCAGTGACAGTCACTTGGGTGAATGAACAAACTTGAATTTGTGGCTGAACATGACGATGAGTGTTTATTTTTATTGTTGGCGTATGCGGTGACTGACATTAAAAGTGTTTTTTGGAATAATTCGCTACAAAAAATAAAGAAAAATGTGGATAAATTAAAAACGATTAAGTGGACAAAACTACCGGCTCTTGAAAGGCCTTCTTAAAGATTTCTTTCCGATTAAATTTGATTAAAAAAAATTCATTCCAGCGTTTGTGTTCATTCCAGCGAATGTTTTTATAGTTGGATCCAATTTATACTGTCCAATTCAGGTTGCTCATCAAATTTTTCTTCGCTTTTCTTTATCACCACCATCCACTTCTTTCATAATTATGCCACAATGCATTGCATCACTAGCGTTCATACCCTGAGTCCCGGTCCAAGTAAACAAAACGTGTTCTCGTATATCATTGAAATATCATCAAATATTATATTATATGAAATATATCATTCAAATATTATATTTCAAATTCTGTATAAAACCTTGAGGCGCGTTCGTTTACACTTGAGAAATATTTAGAAAATGAAACAACATTTTAAGGTGGAACTGGGAATTTGAAAATTAACACTGAGCAAAACGAATTGATAAAAGAAATGTAAATTGATTTTGGGATTATATAAAAGGATACTAGAAAAAAACCGATATGGTATCTACAAAATAAAATTGCTAATTGAAAAACCCGATTTGATATTAAGAAAAAAAGTATTGAAATTGTTCTTTAAAAAACATATTGAAAATATTTCAATTAAAATATTGATGATACTTTTTGCATTTCAATTTATATTTTCTGTTCACTGAAGAATCGATATTTTTTATAGAGTGACAGAATCTTAAATCATAATAAAACAACGAGATGTATTTTCAATATCAACGAAACGGGCTTCTATTTGAAAGAAAATTTTGTGAAATTAATGTTTCAATATGATTATAACCATGTAACCGCCACGGCTGGCGCATAGAAAGCGTAATTTGGAACACCAACTTTTCACAGCATTTGCGGCCGTATTTCATCAGTATCTATTCGAATGTTGATTTCCAGGCGTTCAATTGTTTGTGACCTGGACACAAAGAAAGTAATCGAATAAGGTAAAATCTCACGATCCTAATGGCCAATTGATTATAGGCCATCAGGTGAAATTATTTTTTCATCAAAAGTTTCTTTGAGTAAATCAATTGTAGCACCCGCTGTGTGGCCCGTTTCTCCGTCCTTTGAAAACCACATATCGCAGGATCAATACCACGTAAAAGAGGTACGACCAATCATGTTACTATACCGTGTTCACTATTGATGTTTTGGAAGACATACGGGCCAATGGCTCCGCCAGCCTATAAAGCGCAGCAAACAATAATTTTCTGTGGATTTTTTTGGCTGCTTCGACAAAAGCTTGTGGATTCTTTTGACTTCAAATGCGACAGTTCTGCTTATTTACGTGCCCATTCAACCAGAAATGGGCTACTTCGGAAAATAAGATTTTGAATGGATGAGCTTGACGAATAGAACTATTATTATGATTAAAAATTTCAACAATTTGCTGGTGTAGCTCTGGTGTAAGTAGATTAAAAAAAAATTTCAAGACAAACTAAACAATAATCAACTACAGCTGGTAAATTGTTTCTCAAGTTCTTCTCAAATTAGAATAAGCAGTGATGCCAACTCAAAGCTGTCGCACTCTAAACAAACACGCTGTATTAACTCGCATTTTCTGAATTTCATATTGAATTTTCTGGGTATTCATCTGCATTTCTTAATATCAGAATTAATTTTTTTTTAGCATTAATTCCGATTTCTTAATATCAATTCCTTTTTTTTCAAATTAATTTTTAATTATTAATATAAACTTGTATTTTTTAAATTGTATTTTCAAAACGTTACCACACGTCAAATAAACTAAAAAATTTTAAATATTGTTTTTGCTTTTTAAAGCCTCATTCAGATGACTTTTAACGTTTGCAAAATGTATGCACAATCAGGCTGCTTGATCTGAAAGATCGTGTGCGTTGTTTTGTCGTCTACTTATACATACATTCTTCCCCTTATTCCGTAACTAATTGTCAACGTTACGCCAAGACGATTTAAAAGATAGAACACTTATTTATCCTTTCTCTTTAGCTATTAAATATTTTTAACAGCTTTTTAATATATTTTAGAGCTCAGAGAATAGCCAGAGGCTGAAAGCGTTAATCAATTGCTGAACAAGGCGTGTGTGATATTGTCTTGACGTGACGTTAAGAAATAGTTACAGAATAACGTGGCTTTAAAATTGGGTTTAATAGTTTTCAAAACAAAATTTGCTCTAATTCTACGATTGAATACCGGATCGTAGTGCTTTTTTACAAAATTATTTATTTAATTTTCTATTATTTAGGACGCCATGAAGAAAAAATTTGCAGCCCGTAACTTTTTGGCTTAAAGTTGGAGTAGAAGTAAAAGGAAAGACCCAGTAGTTGAATCTTTTCCTGTACTAAAAAAATTCGTTTTCTAATTCTTTTTCAAATTTCTGCCCAAACAAAAATAGTTTGCGTCAAGTGTTGTTGTAAATTAGATGATCTTCCTAAGAAGTGGAAAGCTAATTAAAGTATTTATTTAACCAACTGTAGGGGTTCCTGAATGCACTGCTGGACTTGTCGCTATTAATTAGCTTCCTTCGTTTTCTTATTTAGATTTTAGTGATCGATTTAATTAAAGTGAATGCTGTCACAATTATTTCACAGCGGCTAGTTGTAACTTACCTGGAAAGAAAGGAAAAAATTAGATTTCAATTTAGTCTGTTTGTATCGTTTGTAGGATTTTTAGGATTATTTTTAACTATTAAGAAGTGCATCGTATCAAGTGGCTGACTGAATTATATGTGCAAAATTATGTTTGGGATGTCAGCATTAAAATTGAAAAAATATTTATTTACAAAATCAATAAAACGTAATTAATGGGAGTACATGAGTGAAATGTACTCAATAAAAATAATTATTTAATCTCTGTTACTTTGAGCTCCACTATTCCATTGACGTGGACGTGTTATTTCATCGCTTAGTCAGTAGCCCCACCCAGAAGCGAGAAGACAGGAAAAACTCTTGAGTACCAAAATCACATTCTTTTTCTTCACTTTTATTTTATAATTTTTTTTTTATGATTTCCGTTTTGTCCGTGTTTGTTGCTGCTACCAGTTCTATTATTTCTTTTATATAAATTTCTTTTTGTTGTATTTTTGCAAAATATTTTCTTTTCGAAAATTTTTCATCTTTTATTACTTAGATGCTTCTTCGCTTATTCTAATAAATTTTTCATTTTGGTATTTTTTTCTTCTGTTCTTGCTGTTCTTAAGAACAACACACAATTCTCAATATATCAATTTCCTTGAGTCTATCTCGGATTTTATTTATTAAACAGTGAGAGAAATGTTTGCGAATTTTTATTGATGATTTCAAGGTCTTCGGCGCATTCGCTCTTTATTTTTATTATCTTTCAGCTACTATTTCCTTTCGATATATTTTCATAGAGAACTCGCATTAAACTTTAAAATTTATACGTTGCCTTGCCGATTTTGTCGTACCATATAATCTGTCATGGTGTCGTATCGACCGATTCCAATCAATTAAGGAACGTTTTACATTATTTGGTAATTCTAAATAAAACGGTTTTGAAATTAATTAAATAAGTAGTCTCAAACTACCTTCACACTTGTCAAATATTGGTGGAGAGTAGCGTGACCACTAATACGAATGAAAAATGTTTTGATTCACATGCGTGTTTATCAATTAAACCAAAATATAGTGCCAGAGAACCCTACACTATTGGAAATTGAATGCCCTTCAAATTTCACGATCGGTCTAGATCCCAAAGCAGAGATAGTTGGGGCAGAGTAGAGGTCTTACAGTAGCAGTGCTCATGCATCTTCCAATGGGTTAGCGTCCTACTCACTTTCTTTAAAAATCCACAATTTCAGTCTGGATGATTGAACAATTAAAATAATTCTTATTTAACTGCTTTCGAAGATTGTTTTCCTATTTACTACAGCCCTTCTTGTGGCATCAACTTTATTTTGAGTTCTATATTTTATACCCTTTGAAAGATAAGCGTAATAAGCAACCTGGCATTGCAAATATGCTGCACCAGTTTCAAGTGAATCCCCCATATTTTGCACTATGGGAAACTAAACTTTGATATAATTCAAAATTAATAAATTTTTCAAGAGCACTTTCCTACGAAGAGTGAATGCTGTAATTATTTAGATAAATAAATAAAAAATATTTTCAGTGTACACTTGAAAAAAATCATGGCAATTTTTATATATATTTGGGGTGGTCTACCTCTTTTTTTTTCAATGCACTTATTTTTGTTGTTGTTTTATTGCTCTTCTTCGTTTGAATGAACTTTATTTTATGGCATCGTCATCGTTATTCCTTATTTCCTATTCCTTTATTGAGAAATTGCGGTCAAGAGGGGAATTTTGTCTGCATATTAAAACACACACACACACACACATACACACACGCATACACACATAAAATCGATTATCTTCTTATATTTCTCCAACTTATTTTTTGTTTGCTGCCTTTTTTTTGTAATTTTTATTAGACGAAAATTAATTTCATTGCAAATTAAACACGACTGCAAGAAAAATGGCAAATATATAAAACGCAAAAAAGAAAAATGTCGGGTCACAGTGAGACCAATGAGTCATTGAGGCCTTTAATTAAGAAGAGGAATTAAATTTAAGACTCGTTTAAAAGTAGAGTTCGAGTTTAGCTTAACACGTGCTTTAGAATTCAGGGGATGGAGGACAAATAATGATAGATTAAAAGATATAGAATTTGTACTATAAAATTTTGATAATCCATTCCTGCCGATAATGTTCAGCAACCAGTGAAAACTCTTTCGTCGTTAAGACAAGCCGACAACATTTAACACGATCCTGCCCTAATGCAGATCAGAACAATTCAGTGCGGAATTAAACACGGGATCGTAATCCTATGTTCACTTCTTCAGCAGTTTAACAGAAAAAGGCGAAATACCAGACTATAAATGCAGCCATGGTGAAGTGGACCTGCCAATCGACCTCCAAGTCCTGCGATTCACCACCTGTCGGTTATTATCTATGAGCTGCTTAAAGAGTAGCAATAATTGAAATGTGGATGGCCAAAGTTGTATAATTTTTTAATTAAATTGCCCCAGAACTGAATGTAAATAAAGATCATCGTAAAGATTAGCTGCGGCGTTCTTAAGCACAAAATCATTTTCAAATGTTAATGCCAAGTATTGATTTTAAGGATATAAATTTTTTATATCATTTAAATTTAATTTGATGGCTGTAGTGGTTCTAAAAAAAATACCTTGTATAAATAATGTTGTCACTGGCTTAGATTTGAACATGTCATAAACACCAAAAAGTCTTCTGAACTGTCCTAAATTTACTCAAGTACTCTTAGCAACTCTTTGCAACATTTGAGACCGTACTTCTTCTCCATACAACTCTTCAAATGTTGATTTCCAGGCGTTCAATTATTTGTGGCTTATCGACTTGGACTAGTGACTGAACATAATCCCAAAGAAAGTAATCGAATGGGGTTAAATCACACGATCTTGGGGGCCAATTAATTGGGCCATCAGGTCAAATAATTTTTTCATCAAACGTTTCTTTGAGTAAATCAATTGTGGCGCCTGCTGTGTGGCATGTGGCTCCGTCCTGTTGGAACCACAGACCAGCAAGATTAATGCCACGTGATGGAGGTATGAAAAGATTTCGAATCATGATCCGGTACCGTTCACAATTGACAGTAACTTTCTGACCAGTATGGTTTTTGAAGAAATATGAGCCCATAAGACGCACCAAACAGAAGTTTTCTGTGGATGTTCTGTTGTGTTTCGACAAAAGCTTGTGGATTGTTTCCACTTCAAATGCGACTGTTCAGCTTATATACGTACTCATTCAATCAGAAATGGACTTCTTCGGAAAATAAAATTTTGAATGGATGAATTTGACGAATAGAACAATTATTGCGATTGCAAATTTCAACACGCTGCACAAACAAACTGCTCAAATTAATATATCATTTTAAGTGAAAATCGGTTCTTTCAACATTCAGCAGAGATATCGTGTGCCCGGAATAAAGAGTTTTTATTTTATAAAGAGAGTGCTTTTGTATATGACTCCTGCTGCATACAGTTGACCAAGTGCACTAAAATTATATTGAGAAGATTTTTAAATATTTTTGAAAGAAGGAGACAAGATGCAGCAAACAGCCTTCTCGAAAGCAACAAGTTGAAGGAAATCCTGTACAAAATATTCGCAAAACAGAGAACAAAATCCTAGCGAAAGTAAAATTTTGAAGAAAAGGAAAAAAAACTAAATAAATAAATAGAACAACATCTCCATATAAAAAGAGAGGGTGAGTGAAATGGTTAAGAACAGACAGACTTGTTGCTTCACTATATACACTAGCATTTGAAAATATTGTGTATATTCCCACAAAAGAGTTGCATGATTTCACGATTGTATATAACAACATATCAGTGTGTGTGTGTGTGTGACCGGAACATCAAAAAGTTGCACACACATACACATAAACTCGCACATACTGCATGTTGCACATACAAATTGGAATTAAATATGCAGTCAACAAGTGTCAGGAGTTGGAGCAACAACATGCATGTACACATTCAAATAACTATTCATGCGCTCGCACACACAACTACACACGTAGGCAGGCAGCAACAAATGTTAGAAAATAATAACAAACACTTTCACGCGCAGGTATATGCACACACACACACAAACACACATCCATCTATTACAATGGAAATTTCTCAAAAAAAAGGGAGCGAATATCAAGATTTTTAGTGTTTTTCATTGGGAAATTAGAACATGTTCCGAAATTAATGTACGACTGATTTAATTTTTATAATTTTTATATATTATTTGTTGTAGATTTTTTGTCTATTTTGGTTATCGCCATGTTGGGACTGCCCACATGAAGTGAAGGTTGTCCATCAGGTTGTGGGAAATTTTGGATATTTTGTAAATCCTTTTCGCTTAATCTGGATTATCTCTTAAATTTTTACGATATTTATTTTGCGTGCCTCTCTGAGCGTGTACTGATCGATATCGAATGCGGTGGTTTAGGGACTGATCATTTTTTTTTTCGAGCAGTTGCGCTTAATTGAAAATTACTTGCGTATCTCTAGGAATATCTCAGCTGTTGTTTATGTTTGTATTTTAAAAGTCAGCAACATTTTAATATTAAGAAATTTTGCAGTTACTGCAAAAGAGAGTTATTCAAGGTGAAGCACAAGTTATCACCCGATCGGAAGCTGCTATAATTTTTACATATTCTGATAACTGTCAGTTCTGCTTTTGTAATTGTTAATTAAGCAGATACAAAAATATCTTAATATTATTGTCCTTCTGATCGCTGGGTCTTTTATTTTTAATAGATTTTTTTTTCATATAAATTCATCGCTTTTTTATCGCGGTCTTCCGAGTCTTATCTGGCAGCCACTATGGAAATTAGTCTATTTCCTAGAAGGGTGTGAGACAAAAGTAGATGTCGTCAGGTCTGGGAGGCAGCAGCAGTTCAGCTAAATTTATCGTGGCAGTATCTCAAGATGTCACAGAGGCCACAAAATATCGATCAAACACGTGCCACGCAAATGTGCGTACGATCTTCACAGAGATCTTTACAGAGAATTTAAATAATAAACAGTTCCCTCACAGAGTGGAGATGGAGCATCCTATGCTAAAGCCTTCGTAGACCCTGACCACTAGTAAGACTATTTTACAGCCAAAATAATCATGATCAATCTGTTTCCATCTCTGGTGGCACATTATTAAACGGAGACTTAAGGTACCGAATGCAGTTCAGCGCGCAAAATATTGAAAATTTTGGAATGATCATTAAATATTATGACAGGGATGGATTAGCTGTAGGAGGAAAGTCAAAAATTAATATTCTTTAGAATTGTGTAGTCAAATCGCATCGAAGAGAAGCCCAAAAGTAGTGAGTGCTTTTTGGTCTGGCACGGCCCCATAACGAACACGATTAAATATTCTTTTTATTAGAAATTTGTATAAACCAAAATCGTTATAAGTTAATTTAGTTTTTACTTCAATTAAAACTGATTTTTAAAATCTGATGATTCCACAATTCCAAGAAAGAAAAATATCTGCATTTTGCTCTTGAAAATATGCCTTAAAGGTAACTATATGTCTGTTCAATTGGTGTATTTATTGGGAACTTCGTTGGTAAAGATCTTTAATTAAAATTAAAAGTACGTTCATGCACCCTGTAACTTAACACACAGTTCGGGTTGAAGTAAAATTTTAATAATGAAAAACTATTTATACGGACTTTAAAATTATACTCTTTATACATGAATTCAGTACTGATATACTCTGCTAGTTTGATGATTTTAAAAAAATTTTCTAAGTCTTCCAATCTTAATAAAATTATTGAATTTGGGAAGGATTTTTTAAATATAATAACCCAGGGTATTATTATTTAGCTGGGTAGAAGTTCCAACTAAAGAATTAAAAAATAATTTTTAATTTTTTTCGAACTTTCGAAGAGTGGAACATTTCTAAAATATTTATTACAATTGTCATACTAGCGGAAAGGATCAGTGCTAATATTGATCTCGCTACTGATCGGCGTTTTCCCACTTTTTCAGGCAACAGAATTATCGAAACCAGTACCGAACCGTTTCGCCAGTATGACGATTGTAATAAATATTTTAGAAATATTCCAAATTCTCCACAACCTATTTGCCCAGTTCTGGCAGGGTGCTGGTCCAAGACAAACAAAAAAAGTTATAAATAAATAAATAAATTTAATCAAAAGGAAGAGATATTTTTAAATAACTTGTAATGAACTTGAGCCCAAATAATAATTCTCAGTTACTTATAAAATATTCAAATTTTTTTTTATTTCTAGAGGAATAAAAATTTTTACCAGAACGAATTTTAAAGTCGTTTAGGTTTCATTTAGAAAACTGAAATTCTCTTTTTATACAACAGATGAATTCCGTTCAATATGATTTTAATTCTCTAAAACTTTTCATATGAAACGAATGGAAAATATTTTGAAATGACAGTTTTGAGAGTCTCTCAAGCAAATTTCGTTAATTATTTTTAAATTTTTATTCTGGTGTAAAATACATAAAGTGGCCATAAGAAGTATTTGTTTATGGGCACATTTTGAAAAGGAACCGCTTTAGAAATTTATTTTTTAGAGTGCTATTAAGTTTTATTAAAACATTTTAACTAGAATAGGGTGTCTCAGCAAGAACGTTTATTTTTTGTTTAAATTTAATTTGAATTTAGGTTTTGTTTAAGTGAATAAAATTCACAACGAACGTTGATGAGATGGAGAAGAGAGGGCTTGACTTCAGTACTGATCCATTCTGCTAATTTAAAGATTATCAAAAATATTCCAAATATTCCACTCTTAATTAAAGACAACGCTTTTGAAATAAAAGTAATTTCTGAACTCGCAGACTTAAGTCTGAGATAACTTTTTGGGAAAGGTGAACGTGCCCTGTTGCACCTTCTAATTGAAGGTGATAAATAAAATATGGGAAATGTATGGAATTGCGGCTGTTCAATCGTTACAACATCAGCATTTATTCTGACTTTTTAAAAACGTTAATTTGACAGAATTTAGGGTTGGGGTCTGACTTGGCAAATTATTTAGTTCAATGGGTTTGGGAGTTAAAGAAACGATTCGATTCATGTCAGCAAAAAAAGATGAACATTTTTTTTATTTGAAAATCTTTTTCTCAATACATTTTCTTCTGCTAATTTCAAAATATAATAATAGTTTTTAATTAAAAAATTCCTTTCAATCAATTTTAAAAGCCTCATATAATCCCCTTCTGGCCTGTCTTGTCAAAATTAATCAGTTTGTCTTAACAATTTAAATATTAACGCATGTCTTAAAAATTACTTTCATATTGAAACAGAAATAATTTTATTTATTTAGAAAAATTAAATAATTAAATTAAACTTTTGTTCTAGACTCCAGATAAAAATGCTTGCAACTGGGAAATAATCTTATTAACAGTTTATTTTAAATTGAATTCGAATGGCAACTTTTTATTTAAAATTTGCAGTGCGGAAATCATTTAAATTAATTAACTTCTTTCTAACACTTAATAAATGCAAATACTTTAAACGTTTAATTGCTGGTTTTTTAAGGAAAGAACTCAATACAAATAATTTCAATTTAATTAATGCCAATTCCACACGGTTTGCGGGAATTGTAGAAACATATTTTGCAATTAAGAAATTAAAACGAAAATCACTTACTTACCATCTCATGAAAATGGCTGGTTCTCGCGGTCTTAACGGATTTCAGCAATTTTCTATTTAAAGCGTTTAACTTTTTTTCTAAATTTATTTACAATTTTATTTGTTTTGTTGCCAACATGATTGTTTTTAATAAGTTGCTGCTAATTGCCAGCCGATTAATTTAATAACATTTAAATTGATGAAACATGTGTTTACGCTGAATATATATTTTAATCGTTTTTATTAAGTATTGCGGTCTTGGAATAGATATTCTTTATAAAGTCTTTAATATTAATTCTTTCAATATTTATTTCAAATTATACTTCTTCTACAGTGGGCTATCTTTTCTCTTTTTTCTTACAAAAGGAAACGGAAGTAAATTGTTAAGCTGCTTTCTACTCCGGCCTTTAAAGAATCTTTTATTATATATTTGTCTTCTTGTTTTTCTTCTTAAATAAACACGTTAATTGTTGTTTGCTAAAGTTTTGCTGCAAATTTTTCTTATCAATGCTTTTTCAAATACCTGCCGATACACACACACCTTTTACACATACAAGCGAGCAACACAAACACATGCTTGTTGATTTACTTAAATACTTGTTGATTTAAATGTGAATGTCACTTTTGCTGCCAAGTAAAAGAGCAACAGTTGTTAGTCTGGCGCAACTGTTTACCACAATTGATGCTAATGATATTATTGTCAACACAATTCCTCTATTTAATAGAATTTCAAATATACCAACTCACTATATGCAGATTTTTCTATAGACTGCAGGGTATGCCACTCGACTTTCCTGCGAGACACAACTACAGCAGAAACACTTTAATACTGGCACTTTTAGACAAACACTATTGTGATGTTAGTGACGATGTGTGTGTGTGTGTGTGTGTTGGTGTGCACTTGCTTTTGTTATAACCGGAAGTTTGTAGATTAAAGTTTTTGGCCAAGTTTCTTCAAGATGTGCGTGCTTGCCACAAGCCTGTTGCTTTCAAGACTAACAAACAATTATTGTTGACAAAGTCTCTGATGCTGTGTGCAGCCGCAGCTATGCACAGCCAACAACAACAACAGCAACAACAAACAAAAATAGCTAAAAATCCCACTTAAATTTATATACACAACTTAATGTTGTTGTTCTTTATATATATATTTTTTTTTTCGCTCCTACCCAAATATTCTAATCAAAACTTTTTTTTACTGTTGCTGTATTCTACGACACACCAAAATGACGCGTAAGTGTCTGCTGGTAAATTTGTTTTAAGTGAAGCTATAAACGCGACAAATAGCAGCAAGAAAGCAGTCACTACAGCGTTACAACCTAAAGGAATAACGACGACAAACTGTAGTAGTTGTTGTCCTGATGCCAGCTATTGCCAAACTCACTTGTTGCACAATGCCAACAGCAATAACAGCCGTGCAGCAAAGTCGTAAAAAAGCAAAAGCAACAGCAGCAAGCAGCCAGCAAAGGAACGAAAACCAATACACTCACTAGCACACACACACACACACATACACACAACCTTATAAAAATCAGCAAAAGAAATTTCGCCAAAAACAAGAAGAAAAAAAAAGCTGCAAAAAACCGTACCCTGCCACTAAACGGCCAAAAATAGTTTAACTACATTTGCCACCCACTCACACCCGGCCAAAACATCTGCAGCTGTTTGCCACTAACAAGATTGCAGCATCCTTAATGTTGGCCCAAAACATAACAGCCAATGATGCAGCCAGTCAAATGTAATAATGAAATATCAAAATGTTTTGCTCTTCCCCTCCCCCAGTTCGTGCCACACTAGAAACATAGAAAATTTAGCACCCGAAAAAAATTCACCCAAAAGCCAACTTCACTCTCATACCAAAACATTTAGTTTTTATATTTTTTTCAACATTTTACCCGTCCATACCTTTGGCTCACTATGCTCCCTACCCTTTCTCTCGCCTGTTGCTGCTGGAGCACAAAAAATCTCGTCATGAAAAAAAAGAAAAACAAGCGCCCAGTACAAAAATGCCAGCAAAGAATACAAAAAATAAAGATAAAAAATCGGAATATATAAAACTTTTTTCCTGCCATCCTTATTTCGAGCACACGAAACTTTTTACAAAACAGTAAAAATTTTCTATGAGAAAAAATGAAAAAGAAGAAAATTGCAGTTTTTTATAGTTCTTTTTTTCGCCATTTTGCTTTTTTACCAGTTTTCGTCGATGCCGTACAACAACTTGTTGTGCTATTCTGGATACTCAAACTTCCAACTGCAAACAGACACGCACACAAACAGCATTTCATGTGCAATATAGTGTAGTAAATATGTACATGCACTTATATAAAACTATATAAAATAGTTTTATTTTATATACAAACACACACACACACACACACACTCTGACACACGCACATGTATATAACAAATTTTTTCGGTAAGTTCCCAACACGAACACCTCACAGCACACTTTAGCAACAGCTTGCTTTACAATAGCACACAAATACACTTACACACACAAACACACACATACACACTCGCTAACTTTGGGCTCCTTTAAACGCAACAATACTACGAAATAAGTATTAAAAAATATTTCTTACCAACCCAAACACACATACACGAGCATTTTAGTTGTTTCTGCTGCTGCTGCTGCTGTTGCATGCAACAGTTACAATGATTCCGCCATATGGTAACCTAAATTTTAATTTTAACTAACAAATAAAAATGCAAACAAAAACGGAAATCAAATAAAATTGAATTGCTTCATTAATTTCAAAATACTTGCAGTCCCATAAGGAAATATCAGAAAGGACTTTTCCTTTGGAGTTGTTATTATTAGTTGTTTAGGTGTGTCCTTTCAGACAGCTAATAAGGACTCACACACTTCTATTGATTAAGAAAAATTAATAGCAATAATCTTGCAGCCCCTTCTTTGTGGTGCCTTCTGTTTTGAATTTTAAATGCTGATTTAATCTTAAGGGATGAATCAGTGAATTGCCAGGACATTTTTTTCTTCTAAATCAGTCTTGCAAAACACTGTTATTGAGCTCCAATTAGGCAACACAGAGTTTTTGGTAATATTCTGTAAAAGTGGGCGGAAACAAAACTTATTTTAAGCCGCCAGAGGTATTTTAATGACTGTCCAGCGATATTCACAATGATATTTCTTTCTGCGTAGACGAATTCGAGCTTCAAGCCTTGACATTCAGACATTGGCTTTGTATTTTTCGAAGTGAAGCAAGTCAAAACCAATTCACTTTAATAGATTCAATTTGATTATACTGTTGTGCGCTAAATGCCAACGAAAAGCACCAATAAAACAGTTGAGCCATTCTGAATTATATATAAGAAAATTTTAGCTTCAAAACTGCTTCACTTTGACTGATCCGAATTCAAGAATCTTGTTTTGCACAGCGATAAATGCCAAGCAAAAGCATAAGCAAAATAAGTGAGAGATCCTAGTTATTAAGACATTTTCAGCTTCAACGGATCAAAGTCCTGGGAGTCTCCACACAGACTAGAATGAGTTAGAATTCTATCTCTTATCACAGAAGATGAAATGAGGTTACCCACAGCTCTTGGCAGTCAAGCATATGAGAGCGAATTTGTTTGAGCTACAATCGAGTTCATTGTTGGGTTAACTATCGGACTGTTTAACTGCATAACGCATATCGCCGTGCGATTGATAGAATCCTTCATTAAAAGAAGGCTTTACAGTACCAACGTTCTTCGTGGTTGCAAAGAAAATACGCCAGCCAAGAGAGATACTAAAACGTGAATGTCTACTCCGAATTCTCCCTGTTCTCATCTGTGCTCTCTTTGCAGGAATGATTATCAAATCCCGTTCTCATTAAAAACTTAAATAAATATTTAGAAAAATCTTTGACAAATGAACTGTTCTTCAGCACTCGGTTACAAATTTTGCAAACATTCAGCCACCTTTTGACATTATTTTTAGTAGGACCAGCATTTAGAGGATGACCGCGACATGTGAAGTGGATCAGTTTTTTACTTTTTACTTTGCCGGCGAGTTCTTGTTACTGTACCGACGAATTAGGGAGCTGCTTCTGGTCTTTAGACACACGCGGCTCCGTATAGAATACGTTATGCCAGGACTTCTTTGTAAAAAAGATCAACAAGTCTTTCGAAAAACTGTTGTACTCAAATGGCTTCATTATACGCTAGAAGATCACTCTGTCTTTTACAGATCGTCTAGTTTGATGATCGGTATACCAACAGGATAAAATCGGTCACATTAATGCGCCACAGCACTTTGTGGTTTGTGGCTCATTTGCATAGTCCTGCGACATAGGAAAAGTCCATAAGCAAAAGTCTAACGGTGTCAAATCGTATGATTTTGGATGCCAGTTGACACCACCTGTACTTGTGATGACCACACCCTAAAATCGATCGTGCAGAATAATCCATGTGGCATGAGGTGTGTTGCACTTAGCAAAGACCTTTTGAAGAGACATGTCGTTGGTGTCCACTTCAGGCCAAAAGAAGTTGAAAAGGATTCACATAAATCAGTCGCCAGTGATAATCTAGCCAACAACTTCAGATTCACCTGATATTTTCAGTACATCTTAAGTCGTCGTGCGGATATTGTCCATCATTTACTGAACCATTCGAATCAAATTTGTCAACTACAGTGAGTACTCTCGATAGGACGATTACGGCGATAATAAAATAAAAGCGTTAATTTGCCTGTTTTAATAAAAACAATTTTATTAGTTGCAAAGTTTTTTTAATGGGATATTCGTTTATGGTGATTTAAGAAAACAGACTACAGAAATGACAACTAATTTGACAAGATGGCCGTTATCATCTCTCAAAGCTCGCAAGGTTCTGTTGGAAGTTCTTTCAGTTATAATTTGCATTTAGAGAGTTCTGAAAATTACTAGGAGACAGAGAGAAAGTGACAGTTTCTCACTATCTACACCAGGTGGCTCGCAGGTTTTAAAGCGATCTTTTTTGACTATAACTTTCGTATATATTTTTTTGAAGTAACAAAAGAATGAAAGGACCTGCTTTATGAACTATTTGGCAGATTTTGTCCAAACTCCTGCGACGACAGGTTCTATAATTCTCAATGGGTGCTCTCTTTTTCGAAGAATATGTTGCTTTGCTGATTTATAGTCGCGCCTTAAAGAAATAAAAGAAATTGGAGACTAGAATGATTACAGCGTGTGATCTGGCCGGCCTGTGCATAATACTAAAACGAGAAATTTGGTGACCGTGATGTGCGATTTGCTCTGTCAGCGAGTGTTTAAGAACCACACACACACACATCTGACAAGACCTTCTCTTGTTCCATATTTTTCAAGGCGAGCAGCTGAATATCCTACTGCCTCTTTTTGTAAATAAAATAAAAATTACCGTTTGGGATTTTAAATAGAAATTATTAACAAATTTATTGTGGTTTCTGTATAAATACCCAGACGAAAAATTTTTTTTAAGTTACAAAAGCCCTCTCGTTTAGACGATGGGAAAGCGAGATGGAAAAGATGATGGCTTTTGCGCCACCTTGTAAATTCGATGCTACGCACTTGAAAATATGGTTTGAGTGCCTCGTATTGCAACGGAAATGGATGAAATTGTATTTGTTTTATAATGTTATAAGTGGGATACTGCAGCCAGGAGACCTAGAATTCGGATATATAATTTAATTAGGAGCGGACAGGGGAATTGAACACGAGTAAAATATTAAAAAACCCGACTAAAAATGTAAGCCAATACAATCTTTCGTTTTTATTAAAACTAATTTCCTCTTTCATAATAAAGTTTTATACTTCAGCATGTCCCTCTTAATTTACCAACTTCTCATAAGGAAATGCCATTAATTTGAAGAAATACAAAATTAAATTCGATACAAAAACATGTAGAACTGCAGTCGTTGTAGAGAACAAAGACAAAAAGTAGGATCAAATCCACTGCGTTCCCAATGACTTGCCAACATCGCTGCAGTGAAATCTTGAACTTTCAATCAAATATTTCAGAAAATTCTTACTAATTTAATATCAAAATAAAAAAGTATTAAACTTATCCAAGTAGAAGAAGCATCTATTAGATTTATGACTTTCACATAATTCCAATTTAATGTAATTCAAGAAATATCTCCTAATAAATTCTCACAGTTAAATAAAAAATAATTGAATTTGAGCAAATAAAGTGTAAATGTTCATGTCGATAAACTATTTCGAGGAATGTGTGTGTGTGCAACGATCACTTGTGGCTGCTGTTGGAGTTTCAACATGTTGTTGCTGTTGTTGTATAGTTTTTCTTTTTTTTTTTTATTATTCGTTGTTCTTATTGCTTGACTCTTTATTTGAAATGGGTTGGGTCTTATTTCGGTCAAAATGAAACGAAAAACTCTTTACGAATAATGTTTCTTACTCACACACTCCTTCACGTCTAATTTACAAAAAAAAAGAAGAAAAAAAGGAAGACAAAAAAATAACGAAACGAAAAGCCATTGAACACACCCACACTACCGAAAAATCTATATAATTTTTTCCAATTTCATTTTAGAACACACACACACATACACACGCGTTCACCCACACACACACTTGTGCAATCGAACATTTACATAATGCTAGTTTTTCGTTGTACCATTTTATTATATTCAACTCTAAACTAAACTAAATCCTTTGACTATATACACCGATTTACAAAAAGTTCCATACACACATACTTCAAAACCAATACATGCAAGCAGCTCCCTACCCATCCCCATGCTGCCTGCAACCGCTTCGCTTCTTACCAATCCTGCCGCAATGAAATTTTCATTAAACTGCTTCGACTACTTCTGCCGCCATCACGCCCACCTCCACTTTTATTGCCAACGTCGTGTGCATACGCTAATATTTTTAAAGGAATACTTACTAACGTCCTTTCTTCGTGTTCTTTTTTTTCCTTTTTTCATCCTTCTTGTGCTTGTTTTTTAAGGCACCAACGAAAAATCCACGTGCTCTATTTACTCGTGCTACCAAAACATCATCACACTACCTTTTCCCCAGCCACCCACCCACTTGTGGCTCTATTTACAACAACTGGCACGTAAATATTTTAAGCAACCAATTTTTGTACGAGTATTCCTTTTCGTATACATTTTTTGTGTTCTAAAATACGGGTCCTTTAACGTTTGCTTCCTTTATTGCTTCGTTATTTCTTACACGTTGCATAATATTGCCAGACACTGGAGCCAAAACCAGTGTGGATACTCTGCCACACCAACCGTGGTGCATCCAAACAAACACCCCAGTAAAGTGCTGAGGAGGAAGACGAAAATTTGCTCTCGAAAAAAGAAACGGGTATAACCTAAAAACCCAAACTGGAAAAAAGAACGTTGAAATTCGCTCACATTTGCTCATAACAAAAACCTAAATAAATAAATAAAATAAAAAACGAAAAGAAACGGCAAAACGGATCCTAAAATATATGCAGCCAATACACAGACTCCTGCCACCACCACCACTACAGCACTGAAACTACTTATTATTTCCTTCTTTTTGAGGGCGCTGTGATGTGTGTGTGTGTGTGTGTGTGTGTTTGAGAGAAAAGTGTACTCCAGTGTGATTGGGAAAGTATTGCTGGGAAACTTTTGTAAAAGGGAATTAAACCAAAACTGTCTGGTCCATGAAGTCAAAAGAAAAATCTTCATCTTTCAATTTATATCAGTTATTGGAAATAATAATTATTCTTGAGTTTTTAAAGGAAGAAGACCATCACGAGGAATTATCGGACAGCTAATTCAAGCACATCGTTTTGATCGTTTAGCACAATATTTTCATAAAATCACATGCTGTTTAAGTTTTTGGTTCTAGTCTTTGCTTTTTGAATATAATTGATAATAATTGTTATCTGACAGTGAGTTCTTGTCTACAGAAAAATGCAAAATTTTTTACACTTTTTAATATAAAATGGCAACATTTTGTCATATGAAAACAAAGAAATTAATCCAACATCACCTGCAAAAGATAGTTTCTGTTTTAAAGCTGCTCAAACTGCCACTTAAAAAATTTACGTTTTTCAGAATTGAAAACACCACAATATTTATATATATATATATATATATATATATATATATATATATATTAATTTTTTTCCGAAACAGCTCTAAATTGTAATTGAATTCATTTTAAGATAATTTTTGATTATATTTGCCTTTTATTTACATATTATGGAATAAACTAAAATGATTTTGAATTTAGTTTTAATAAAATAATGATTCGAAAAGTGTGTGTTTTTATTAAGAAAGACTTGATAAAAATTTCAAAAGAAATGTCATGAATCATATATTTAAATATTCAGTTTACAAGTTAAAGCCCAACAGTGCTTCGTTTCTGTAGTGGATTTGAGATCTTTTTGTATTAAAAAAATTAATAATGATGGCCCTGCAATCCATAGATGATGATTATTTTAAAAATCTAATAAAAATATGAAAAACGTAAAGAAAAATATTCAAATCTGTCCTGTGTTTCACAGATTTACCACAATATTTTCGATGCGAAAAGCTCTCACATAAGATTTAAAAAAGACTTTCAAGTGTTTTCGAATGCCGCTGCACTTTCATCACAAGTACTCATGTACACAAAATTGCGAATTTTGTCACACGGCTTAAATGAACGAGGTAACAATTTATTTTTTTTATAAAAAAAAGATACGAGAACTCTAACAAACCGATGGCTACAGACTTTTATTCACTGTGTTGCCGTTTGATTATTTGTCTTCATGTCCTTTTCTTAGAGATTCTTTTTCCATGTTTCTTAAACCAACGATTTTTGGTCTGAATTTTCTTAAGTAAATAGAAAGTTTTTTACCTTCTTTTGGATAAACAGAAGCCATAATTTTATAAAATAATTGTAAGAATTTTGTGTTGAATTATTTAAATTTAATTTTGATAGGGAAAGTTTATTTTTAAATCAAAATCCTTTCGTTATACACTTTTTCGTTAAACAATTAATATTTTTAAAGAAATAATAAATATATAGAAAGTATATTCTGAGCCGTATAAGCCATACAGTGAGTAATAAAATTATTAGAAGTACGTTCTAGAACCATAATGGCTCTCATATTATCCTCAGTCAAATCTTATCACAAGTCTTAAAGTTAAAGTCATTCCTAACCCGAAAATTCAAAATAATTGCTTTAGAAAGTAGAATAAAAAATTTCGTATAAGAACAAAAAGTATGCATTTGAAAATTGTTCTCGTGTGTGAAGGCTCTAAAAGCTTAATATTACTCCAGTGTGCAACGTAACGTATGATTAACGTACTCGAATATTAATAATACGTTGAATACTTAACGAGAAAGTGTTGTCACATTTTAAAAAGCCTTTGTGATTCTATTTAAAAATCAGTGTTAATTGCAGAATAACAATTTTAATAATTTTCCATCGCAAAATCAATTGAGAAGCGGTCAGTTCGATTAACTTAAATTGAATGAATTATGAAAATTATGTGGCAAGAATTATAGTGAAAAAGGAATAAAACTCTAAGTTTGTATGAGAGTGCAAATTGTATGAATTTTAAAAAATATGTTCACAATATAATTTAAATATAAAAAGACAATTTTTACGAAAACATGGGGCCGAGAAACTAGAATATGAGATTAATAATCCGATTAGCGATAAGCCTTGGAGGGCTGAATGTGTTATGAAATAAATAGTAATAAAAATGTCTCACTTCTTCGCAACCTTTAAAGATATAACGATCGGTCTGCAGTTGATAGAGTTATAGAGATTCGAGTGGTACTTTAAAAAGTACTAAAATGTCCCCTTTTTAATATCTGACTTTAATGATATTGTTGTTGTATTGCCATGTACCACAGACAAACACATACTCACACACACACACACACACACACACTCACACATACAACATTAAGAAACTACAAAAAATACATTATCCTGCTCCTTCTCTTTTTGGCTGGAAACACGAAAATGATAAAAGCACGAAATAAAATAACAACTTAAAAAAATGGAACACACAACTACTCTCACAGCAACATCTACTACTGCCACCCCAAACCTCTGCTACTACCACTACCACTACTACTACTACTACTACTACTGATACTACTACTAATGCAATAAATACTTCAGCACCTGCGTCCCAGCAAACCGACGGGTTTTATTTCCAGTTAAAAGTTACCTGCAAACAATTTCTATTGAAATAAATAAATCATGGAAAATGTTTTGAAACAAATTTAACAAATTGAGTAAAAACCTCTATGCCAATACTGAATGACAGAAATAAATTAAAGCATAAAAGTGTAATTTAAAACAGTATTGGGAATCGAAGGTCGGGAGAAAATATATTATTTTGGATGTGCACATTTCAAGTTTCACTCCACTTGTGGTGCCCACAATGAACTTTAACCCTGCAAAAAAATAATGAATTGGGATGCTGCCAGAAATATGGCAAACAACTCGAACATTATATGGGCCACCATCCTACTTTCAGTCGAATTAGGGGAGAGGTGTTCATTAATAAATTTATTAAAGATTTTATGTTGTCAATAAATTATCTAAACAAAATCAAATAAAAAATAAAACTTTTTTGGAAAAATGCGACCTCAAAATGAAGAAGAAAATCATTTAATTCTCATTAACATCACTTTATTATTCATACACTTCTCGTAAGCAATTTTACCATAAAGTTTTTATGTGTAAAAATTATTACGACATTCAATTAAGCCGTTAGCAACTGCTGATAGAAATATATGAGTTAAAAGATATTTAATCCAAATTATTTAATTTGTCTATGCAAAATTTTAATAATAATTTTTCCGTTCTTTCTTTTTAGCTAAATTCCGCTTCAACTGCTTTCGAACTTAAGGTAAGTTTTTTTATATAATTCTTTTCCATAATTTTTAATTCGTCAACAGCTGTTTAAGGTGGTAGTTCAAATCTGAACCGCTAGGTGGCCCACTCGATAATTAATATACTTTTATGCGATCTCTAAGAGTTCTATATAAAAACAAAAACCCTGAGCCCTCTCTTATAAATTTGAATAAACTAAAAATTCAAAAATATGGGACATGAAGAAAATAATCATGTCTTAACATCACTTTAGTATTGATATACTTCTCGTATACCAGTTCCTTAAAAAGTTTGTATTAATAAAAATATTTCATAATATTTATCTAAAATGTTAACAAAAATTCTTGTACATGCTACACTATTAAGTGTGTCCTTATAATAATTTTGTGTTTGCCAGTGCAACACCTCATACTTGCATGAAGGTTGTAACGAATGTAAAATTGATTCAAACCGAGCAAAGTTTGTTCATAACAACGACTGATCATATTAAAATTTGTTATACCTCTTTTTACATAATTTTCAATTTATTTTTGAGAGTGAATCGCCTAAATACGTCGTCACACTTGGCAAATATTTGGGCAAAAAAGCGTGACCAATAAACGCAGAAAAATATATTGATTTAAATAAGTATTTTTTAAATGAAATTGTTTCATATTAAACATGTAGTCAGTGGTGTGGAGTGGCATGTTTTTTGAAACTGTTTCATTCAAAAAAAAAACTTTGTATGAATTTAAATATTTTTCTGTAGTATTTAGTGGTTACTCTTATTTGTCCGTTTAAAGCCTGTTTTTCAGTATGAAATGTGTCAGACTTCATCAAACGCTCGTTTTTGAAAACAACCTCTAATCAAACCCATTTAAACTACATGGGTTTGATTAGAGATTGTTGTCAAAAACGATCGTTTGAGAGCGTTTGATGAAGTTCGGTACAGCTCTACTGTATTTCAGTATGAAATGTGTCAAACACTTTGAGACGTTTTTGGACATAAATCTCTGATCGAACTCATTTAAATTACGTTAGAGCTGTGCCGAACTTCATCAAATGCTCGTTTTTGACAACAACCTCTAATCAAACCCATTTAAACTACATGGGTTTGATTAGAGGTTGTTGTAAAAAACTAGCGTTTGGTGAAGTTCGGCGGAGCTCTATTTCGTTCGATCAGAGTTTTTTTTGTTGAAAAGGAGCGCCGAAACTTCGGTTTCGGTGCCGGAGTTCGGCACAACTTTTTTAGGAGTTCGGAACATGTATGACATAATAGAATTGCTAATAAATTATTTTTCTGATCCTTTTTGAATGATTTTCGCTACTGCGTGCTTGCAATTTAATTACTGAGTTTGATGTCAAAGTAATATTTTTAGTGTTGCTGTATTGCAACGTAGCGTTCGATATCGAACGATGCAACCAACAAATGCCTCTGCATTTCAAATGTTTGATGGGAATGTTTTGGCTTACGAGCGTTGCATTGTGTTTAAGTGGTAAAAGTAGTTGTTGTAGTTTTTTGATATTTTGCTTTTAGCTTTTATTTTGCCACCATGCTATTGTTGTTGTAATAGTTGGCTGCGTTTAAAGTTCGGGGTTACGAAAAAAAATCCTTGTTCCGGAGCATGATGATGGTGCTGCTGATGATGTTGAATTCGCCTTTTATTTTGTTCGTATATCGCACGGGTTTTATATTATCCTCCGAATTTCATAGCCCTTGTCGTTGTTTGTTGTGTTGTTTAGTTGCATTATATTCGTAGAATATATACGAGTAGTAAATGTCTGTGTATGTGTGTGTGTATAGTTTATAGCATTTGTTTTTGTTGTTGCTGAAAATTTCATCGCCAATCGTTTTCGTCGTCGATGTTCCACTTACTCATGCCGCCCATTTTTCTAATTCCTTTTTCTGGTAAATTCATTATTATTATTAGTTTTTTCGCTCATCCTCCTTTTAACTACCAAAAGTGCAGCTTTTTTCAAAAGTGTTTTATTTTATTTTATTTAATTTTTTTATATTTTTTTTGCTGCAGAAAAAGAAGAATAGAAATTCGTGCTGAAACGTTTTGTTGTAATTTCTTTTCCTACTTATTTATTTGTTGCTTTCTTTTTCCTTATTGTCGCTGTCGTGTAACAAAAATATTTGGTTTGAACATGTTGTATTTAGAGAAGATAGAATTGATGGCAGTGGGAGGAAGTGTTTTAGCAGAGTGGTAAGATTAAGGATTCTAGGGGATATGGAAATTTTCGAGCAATTGAAGTCTTCGCACAAGATATTATAAACCAGATGATAAATATTCATGTTGTTTGCAAGATCTGCTAAAAAGTTGAATGGAAAAATAAGTTCAAGGAAATATTCGCTCAATCTCAACCAGACATTTAAACGTCCTCTCTGGCCATTAACAGCGGAAGTCCCCATGTCTAACTTTTCCCTAATACTTTCTTTAAAAGTATTCTTATTAATAATTCTGAGAGCAACAAAAGACAACAGCTTCGTCTACTTATAAATAAAAAAAGAACCCATCATCTCTTTTTAAAACAACATGTCGTCGAAATAAAATTAGTTGAAGAGTTTCAATTTGCCCACGTTGTTGCGCTCCATAATATATCCCAAATCTACCGCTCTGCCAAAAAACAAAATACAATTTTACTCTCTACTACCAAATTTCTTTGTATTACCACAACAAAATACTTAAAACTTGATGGAATAAAATGGAAGGAAGAAAAGCTTTTCATAAAACTATTTTAGCAGCTGACTTCCTTGAAGCTACAAGTGGGTGGGTGGGTGGTTGTTCAAACAGAAAAGTAACAGCAACAAAGATAACAAGAGTCATTCCTGCCATCCATACGACTGCACTGTCTGCATCTCTACTGTGATAACAGACAGCATCATCATTGTCGTCCTGCTATAACTGCTTGTTGCTGGGTTTTTGTTAATGCAGTAAAAAAAGGAAAAACATAATAATAATAAATTATAATGTGCAAGAGAAAAGAGGAAACTTTAATAACGGCTGATACGATTATATGTGAATATTCGCAAAGCGGGTAAGAGTCTGGCTAATATCATGTCTCATATGAGTATTAAAATTGTTTTTGCTATCAAATTTCCCACTGTGAAAATTCGTATTTGAGTCAATTTTGCAATGTGTCCAATTTTACATAAAATTTTAATAATTTGTTTGATTTATTTTTAAGGAAAATTATTTTATGATCTTTTTATTTAAGCATTGAAATCTTTGTAACTTGAAATTAATTTTTGTAATTGAATTAATTAATTAGTTTGGCAGCCATTAAGACAACCAAGCACTGCTGCACATGACAAATATTCGATTCCATTTGCACGACACTGAGTGGGATAGAACCCACAATCTTCAACTTCATAACCATCCCGACTCCGAAGCTCAGTGAAACCTCAGCTTTAAAGTAATTTTCATAAAACTTCAAATATTATTAACAATTTTTAATTTATATTTAATTGTAAATATAGTTTTTTATTCAGAAGGACAAAATAAACCGTCCAAGGCACAAGAGAGAGAGAGAGAGAGAGAGAGAGAGAGAGTAAAAATCAATTTTAAATATTCAAATTACTCGGCAGAGTGGAATGCCTGTTGTCGAAAGCCGGTACACTCATAGAATTTTTTATTTAATACCATAATTTCGACAGAGTGTTTGATATAAGTTCATAGCACCCATAATTTTCGGCTTAATAGCCAACATGTTACTCCCTCTAACAGCATCTAATTTAGTAAAACCCAGGATTTAATAAAATTTTGGAAAAATTTCTAAAATTAATAAATATATTGATTACATATATAATTTTATAGGCCAATTGTTCGAAAAGTATTTCAGAAAAATGTGATAAGTAGTCGAAAGCAGACGATTTAAATATTGAAATTACTTTGCAGAGCAGAATAGCTGTTTTGGAAAGCCGCTACACTTGCACCATCAGTACTCATGAGGATCTTTATTTTGTCGCCATTTATTTGGTGGCTCAGATGAGTAGTACAACAGTTTCCATTTGCAACAACATTTTTTTTAATGAAAAAGAATACGAGAAGTGTATAAAATCGATGGTAGCATAATTTTGTTAAGTCTCAAATTTTTTTCTAATTAATTCTAATTAAGTCTTTAATATTCTTATGAAAAAGAATATGAGAAGTGTATGAAATCTCAGTGTTTCGGTTTTGATTATATTTCTTCATGTTCTAATTTTCTGAATTTTTTATGACATGTTTCCTAAGTCAAACTTTTTTGATTTGAATTTTCTTAAGGGCATTTGAACTTATTTTAAATTTGAGTTCTTTTTTAAATTTTTAATTGAAAGTAAATTATATCATTTTATTAAATTTTCAAAACTTTTGAGTCGCCTCACACAAGTGTACGCTACACCCCATATTCATAAAATGTGGAATGAGTATTTTATTCAAAAACTTTCATGCAAAATTTCTTTAAATATGATTTCAAATACTGAACCTTTTCTCTACATATGAGGGTAAAGTTTTTTATGAAAACTATTAATTTATTCATGTTTATCTGAGTCCTAAAAATATTCGAGTCCTGTTGATAGAAACGCAAAATATCTTTAAAATATTTTCCACAATTTAAACTTTTTCTCAGTTGGCAGGGCGTCAGTTGCTGTTTTAAATAAATCTGTGAACGTGTATGAATGGCAAACAGAATCTTATAAATTTATTTAAGTTAAGAAATTTTTTTAGTTCTGTTCTCCTTTTTCGTAAAACTTCGTTTCGTGCAATTTCAAAGTTTAGGCTTGGTTTTGTTCTTGTGCACGTTGTTACCAGATTCTTGCAGCCAACGTTGTTTCTTATTTTATGTAATTCTTTTTTCTATGATTTTATCCCATTATATACTTTTATGGTTTTAGTTACTTGAGTTCAGTTGTTGTTACACTTGCCTCAGTGCGCTCCATTATCCTGCAGTTTGATGAAATTTTGTAATCGGTACTTTTAACTCCTCCCTGGGCTTTGGCGAATGTTTGGTGTAGAGAAAAACAACATGTTGCTTCACACAAATGCTCGATTTTTTCGGTTTCGCAAAAATTCGTTTTATTTTTGTAGTGCAAAAAGTTTTTTACACACACACACACACACACACACACACACACACACACACACACACCAACAAACTTAGACTTGCCGTTGTCGTCATCACTTTTGTAAATTTGAAAAGAGGATGTAAAAAAAAGATGTTGTTGCAGTTGTTGCTGCTTCTCAAACTGGCAACAGGTTTGGGTCAAATACAAATACAAACACACGCATATGCTCTCAACAAATATTGTAGATTCGAAATATGTTGTGCAAGTTTATTTGTGTGAGAGTGTGTGTGTGTGTGTGTGTGTGTGTGATTGTAGAAGTAAGTTTTGTATGGAATGGAGAAAGAAACTGCTTTTTTGGCGTAACAGCAAAACTATTGCAACGAAATGAGGACAACGTTAAAATAAAAGTAACAAGGACGATCAATACAGACACACACGCAATGCATACACACACTGTTGCGCACAATTACACACACTCACAGATATGAGTTGTAATAGAGAAATCAGGGATTTAAGTTTATTTTTGTCTATGTATGCGTGTGTTTACAGCCAAATATTGTGTGTGTGTGTGTGTGTGTGCTGGAAGTATGGGTGCAAGCAACCGTTGAGGCGGCCATAAGGAAGCATTTCAACTGCACACTAAATTGTGGACATTTGCCAAAGACACTTGACATTCTATTGTTGGTTTCTGTTGTTGTTGTTGTTGTAAGTTTAGTGCAGGAAAAAATATACATTAAAAAAACTTTTGAAAGGAATTGTTAATAAGAGAAACGTAAAATATATAAAAAGATTAAATGAGCAGATATGCCCATAAAAAAAATCGTATATATTTATCAGGTGGTTTAAGAAACTAACAGACGATGCGGTAGTTTCGACTTTAGAAGTCTGTGCAACAGCAGCATCGCAGTGGCAGCGTGGAGGGTGGGTGATATTTTGCCGTTAAATTTTTTCATCGTGTTGAACGCTTTTTTTTCAATGATTTTGTCTATAAATCAAAGGATTTTCATAAAAAGCTTAAATTGCTATTCATGTTATGCTGTTGCTAAGGAATTTTTCTTTTGACTCAAGAATTTCTTGTGGTTGTGGGGGAAACTCTTTCAGATTTTTAGCAACAAGTGTGTGGCAGCAGTTTCACATGTTATTTGGGGTTTGAGGGAATGCGGTACTCTTTAATAAGACTTTTAAGTTGGGAAAGTATTTGATTTTGTAAAGATTTTATGGATAAATATAAGGAGTTTTTCATAGTGTTATGAAACTTTCAAACTTCTGAACTGGCCGCCGTTTTTGACAACTTTAACTGGCCTTTTTTGACAAGAATAGAACAACATTTTCAAATTGTGCAAATTTATTTTCAAAATCATAGTTCGTTTCGAAATACGTACCGCTTGATTTTTTTGGTCGTGAAACTTTCAATGGGCACTTAAATAATCAAAATTGCTGTGTTTCGTGCCATGATGATCTTTCAGTGGTTGTTGAGACAGCGTTGCATCCAGAAAAACAGACTGTTTGGTGTGCTTCATGGGCTGGTGGAATCATGGGTCCGTACTTTTTTAAAGACGTTACTGGTCATCAAAACGTTACAGTTAATGGTGTTCGCTATAGGGCCATGATTACTAACTTTTTGGTTTATCAATTTAAAAAGAACCATGATGTGCAGGATCTGTGGTTTCAACAAAACGGTGCAACGAATAACTCATCGAATTTTAGTCCTCCAGATTAGACTACGTTCGAGCCAACCGTAGAGGTCGTATGCCAAGTTATAATAACGAAAGATGATCTTTCCAAAAGAATAAATTTCAACTGAATTAAAAAAATTCATCAATGTTTAATCTTATATATAATATTTACACCTCTATAAAAACACCTTGTATGGAGAAATAGTTTAAGGTCCTGCTATTTTTATAAAACTATATTAAATGAAAAAAAAAATAATCCAGATTTGCTGGGGAAGTTCCGAAAATGTCAACTTTGATCTCAAGCTGATCTTTTCCAAGTTGAAACCATTTCAAACAACAACTACAAGTTTTAAGGTACTCAAATAATCAGGCTTTTATTTTAAAAAAAGTACGAAGTTTTGGATACATCGGGTATCCGTTGTCGGTTAATTTTTGATTAATCGACTAACCGCTTAAGGAATATTTTTCATAAGTAAAACTAAATTTAATTATTTCAAAAAGTGAAAAACTTATTCTTTATTGTTTTATTCCAGTAGTAAAAAAAACATAATAAAATAGCAAAAAAACATGATTTTAAACTAAATAAGTGTTAAGAGGAATTGAAAAAATATGTAGAAATCATTGAAAGAAATGTGAGATCCTTTTATTGCACAATTTAATAGCTCTCAGAGATCTTCAAAATTAATCTCTTAGAAATAGGATTTCGTTTGAATATTTAAAATATCAACAGGTTTTTCTTACTGAAATTCAATTTTGGCAGAATAATTGGAAAATTATTTCCTTTTGAAACCAGAAAGACATGATAAATATTTCTAAGCACAAGAAAAACTCAACAAACTATCAACATGCACAGCAGGGCAGATGTTTTCGAAAGCCGCTACACTTTCATCATCACCACTGAAGTGTAATTTTGGTTATTTTTACTTGTTTTGTTTTTCTTTTTAGTGCTTTCATTTGTCGTAGAAATTGAACAGGGTCAGGTTTATCCATTATTATTTTCTATTATCCTTTTCCTCAGTTCTTTATTTCTAAACGTATAAAATGTTTCATTATGTCAATGAATTATTGTTGCAATATTTTATAGGATCTTTAGACCAGTTTGGGGTAATTCTTTTGAGAGATTGTTTATATTATAATTATGACTCAGTTGGCCAATATTCAAGACAGGATATTGGACAAATCTGCTTGTGTGCTGTATTTCAAAGAAATAAAATCAGTTATTGCGGGATATATTTTCGCTATAAGGAATAGTGCAACTGTTTCTTTTTAAAGACACTCCTAAATTATTTAATTACAAAAATTAACTGTAGTATTATAGGACTTGGCCATATAATTATATAATTCATACTCTCAGCTTCAGTGAGGGCGTTATAGTCGAAACTAAACTCGTTTATTTCAAAATCTAAGCGTTTTAATATCGCCACGTGCTAAGGTAATCCGAAAAGTCGTGGGGATTAAGAAGTAAATAAAGTGCTGCCGCTTTATATATGGAAAACTAATTATATATTAAACAAGTCCTTGAGGAATAGATAATAATTATTATTATGAAATCGCAACAGTTGACGTAAGGATCGCTTATGGCACAATTTAGGTAGATAAGATGAAACAAATAATTAAAAACATTTTTAAATTATAAAGAACATCTAAAATGGTTACTCGGTTAATCGATTAAATCTAACCGGTTTAACTTTTAATAGAAAACTTCCAATTTTAAATTAATCGAACAGTTAATTGGGTAGTAATTAAGCGGTTAACTGTTAATAAAAATTTGTAATTATAAATTTGTGAAATAAAAAAAAAAACAAACCAATTAAATCGGATTATAAACGGCGGAGCTGCATTTAAACGAACTTGCTGAAATGCATATAAAATTAATATTCTTAAAAATTAATAAATTACATATTTTAATTAAATTTCATATCATTCAATTCGACAATCCGATATTTCATACTTTTGACTTTAAGTTGTTTACACAAGACTTAAAGCATGAGCGTTTGTAAACAGGAAATATGGAGAAAAAAAAACACACTCACACAAAAGGAAAAGTTTTATCTTTCATATTTATCTACTTAAAAACTTATTAAGTAGGAGTACACGTACACGCGCTCACACATTCACCAACAAACAGACAAGATTAAAAATTAAATTTATACAAACAGACAAAACAAAATGTTCAATACATTTCTGCAGCCGCTTGAATGCGTAAGGAAACCGCTAATGCAAACTTTCATAGAGGAGAAGCATGAACGCACAAACACACTTCCAACAAGGACTCATAGGCTTTACAGGATACCAGGCAGTCCGCCATGTTACCAACACTCAGGCTCACATAAACACAGACAGAGATTTCTGCTTAACATCCAGAGTTGTGGTCACTTCTTTGGAGATATTTTTTTTTTTTTGGTTTGTTTTGCTATTCTGTTCCTTTCTCGGCAGAATATGGATGCGAAGGATTTTTAGGAAAAAAGAATTCGGCTGCACAGCCTAGGCATGTATTTTTCTGCTCTCTCTTGCGAAATTTAAAGCAGAAGGCTTTTAACGATATTTTTTGTCTACTTAAAATAGGGAAGTTAATATTATTAACAAGCAAATTTATTTATTTAATCTCTACTGGAAAAAAATAATAAAAAAAAAATATACGGGTTAAGCAAACAGTGAAGCATTAAAAATTTAATTATATCAATTAATATATTAATTGGCGGTCAGACGCATTTCAAGTCACCAGATTTGAAATCGTTAATAAATAAGCAGCAAAGATTGCTGTTGCCTGAAGTGGTTAGATCGTAGACTACGAAGCTGAAGATCCCTGGTTTCGATTCATCAGTCAGTTATGAATAAAATATCGAAAATATTTTTCTTATTTGTCCTACTGAACGACGAGCTGTTCCATTGACTTTTTAGCAGGGAACAGATCCCCTGAAAATTACCGACATATACCTCGGAGTATAAAAAAGATTAAATTCTCTACCTCTCATCTTTCTCGGTCTATTCTCTCAACTTCAAGTCCCTCTCATTTGGCCCACTGCATTTTATTGATGTTTTAACTTATTTGAAATATTGTCCGATTGACCACTTTATTTTTAATGTTACTAACGTGCTAAGAATTTTAAATATATATTTATAAAAGAAATTTAATTTTATTTTTTATGCAAAGTCTACTGATGATTTGAGGTCTATTAACCCTGGATGGTTACACTTCATTTTTTTACATTCAGGTTACCTTTCGTTAAATCGACGAGCAAATTAGAGAAAACAATTTTAGCGGAACAATTTTTAACAATAAATTAAGAAAATATTTTTAATTAAAAATTTTATTCAAAAATTAATTTAAAAAAAAAAAAAATTGCTCTTAAAATACGTTACGTTTTAAAGGAACCATGAATAAAGATTTCTTCGATTTGACGAACAGTAAACGTCTAGGGTTAAATGGAAGCGTTAAGACAAATTCAATTCGTTACAAATAAAACAATTTTTTTATAAATTAGTTGGAACGGTGTATTTTCTTAAATAAAAAAAAATTATTGAATTCCAAATTTTTTCACTTCCCGCTATGAAATTTTAAAATTTACAAATTTCTGAAGTTATTGGATTTGCCCGGTTTTAAAAAAATTTATCTCTCATCGGATTTCGACGTTTTGGGTTCCTAGGAAGCTTCCCTGACTAATTCTGAAAACCGTCAATGTTTCTATATGTATGTATGTGTTTGTTTGTATGTGTGTTTGTATAAGTATTTAACTTTGAAACGCCTTAAACGATTTTAAACCAACTGACGGTGTCTTAAAGAGTTTTACTGAACTTGGATTTCCTCTGAGTTTAAACCGATTCGAGCCGGCGAATTTCAAGAAATTAAAATTTAATAAAAACAAATTTTTTTAATAACTTTTAAATGGCCTTACCAATCGATTCCAGAAACTAATCAGCTCTCAAGATTGAAAAACCACGTGAATCGGGTGAAAATCGGTTAAACCGTTCGTGAGATATCGTTAACGAAATCCTTTTATCCTTTTATAGGCCTCGAAAAACTACATCAATCCGTTCGAATCACTTGGAAATCGTTTTATTAATTCAACCAAGTCAAATCCAGGATAAAATTAGCGGGAAGTTGCAGGGATGGCCTTTACAGTCTGCTGTTTTCTAAAATTTTTTTATACAACTTATCCTGGACTCACATGAAAAGAGGTCAAACCAACTTCAAACAAAAACACTGAGTCGCTGTGAGTGATGTAGAGGATACAAATAATTTTGACAAACACTTTTATGGAAACAAATTTAAATATCGCGTACAAATAAAATATACGATTTTCTGAAGAAGTTATTCGAAGGAAATATTGGAAATATTCAATTCAAAATTTATATCTAAATAAAAATAGTTTAAATAAAAATCGATTTAAAAAACAGCTGCTTATATTAAAGTCCATACTTTGGAAGCAACTCAAAATGCCTTCTTTAAAAACGATCTGTTCATTTTTACGATCTCTAATAAATTAAAAGGCTGGAAAAATTCTTCGAAAACTTACCCACAATGTGAAGCATGTCCTTGGAATGTTTCATTAATTCGCGTTTTATCAAACGGCGCTCCTGCAGACATCTGGCATATGAACATTCAGCCATTTTGTTGTATTTTTATATAAAACTATAATTAAAATGTTGATTTTAAATTTAAAAAAATTTACTCCAAAAATTTGCAGGCAACCTTAATTTTAAACAAAATGGAATGTCTCATATATTCTTCTTTGTGATCTGTAAAGTAAAAAGAGAACAGAATAATTTTATTAGAAAATATTTAAAATTTTTTTAAAAAAGTTGCGGTCATACTTGTCAAATATTTGCAAAAAAAAAACAACTAGGAAAATTTTTTATTATATTATTAATTATAGATTCCATCACTATTGGAAACTGTTTAGCTCGAACACCATTCGCTTGAATTAACAAGGTTTCCATGCGTATTTAGTGGTTACGTTTTTTCCATCAAATATTTGTCAAGTGTGAACACACCTGTTATTTGACTAGCAGCATCAAATTTTCGGCAGATGTGATCTGCTTATATTTTGCGAGTCTTAAAAGATATTTTCGCCTCAAATATTTTCAACACTAAAGACGTTTTCTTTTCAGGAAAAAGTGCAACATTTTTTCACTTCTCTTCTAAAAAGGCGGCAGTTTAGAGGAGTTATAAAATGAAAACAATTTTTCGTAACTAATGTAGGACTAATTTCTAATAAATTCTTTGTTTCAAAATGATATAAAGTTGCGTTCTTTTATTAAAAAGTGTAAGAAATTTAACATTATTTTTTAGAAAAGAAAACCCATAACAAAACCACAAATTCGGGCAGTGTAATAATAATGTAAAAAATATGTTTTTGATGAGAAAAGAAATTTTAAAAAACTTTCGCTAAAACAATTTCAACATCTCCCTCATCTGCTGGTAAATGAATTCTAGCAGTGCAACCTGCAAACGTTGTTAACAAAATTAGGAGTATGTTCCATTCTGTTGTTGTTGTTGCTAAAATTATTGTTTTTGTTGTATTTTGTTTTTAATGCTAATAAATTCTGAATAGTATCTGAACAAAACAGAAATATATAAATGGAAAAAATTATAATTAAACAAGATTTATTCAAGGTAAAATACAGAACAAAAATCCAACAAAACTCGTTGTAATTTCAAGTCGCGTAAATGGTTTTTTTTTTTGTATTCTAATTCATAGTTGTTGCTGCAGCCGTATTTCAAATGTTCTAAAGTTCGGTTTTGGTTCTGAAAAAAACAAAAACAAAAACAAAACAGCAACTACAAAAATTAATTCTGTTTATAAAAATGGAGGTACAAAGAAAAAAAGTGTTCATTTAATATACAGAAATATAAATTTATATAAAATGTAAATACAACAAAAATTTTTAAATGGAAACAAAATTATTTAGATACAAACACCGACACACACACACACACACACACAAGCGCGTCTGTACACGAACCTCTATTTCAGTTTGTTTGTATTAAATATGTTAATGCTTGGAATATTGTATGAGTGTGTTTCGTTGCCTATTTAAAAACGAAAAATAAAAACAAAAAAAAGTTGTTTAATTTTTTATATCAGTTTATATTTTTCATTATTATTCTGTTAGTTTCTGGTTTATTTGTTAAAGTATTTCTAATACGTTGTGTTTTTGTGTTTTCTTTTTGTTGTTGTTGTAGTTTTTGTTTCTTTTTTAAATTCAACTAACTGCCGCCTTAAGATTTTCTTATTTGTTGCTAATTTAATTTATTTGTTTGCTTTTGTTGTTGCTTTATGAATTGAATACAATACATGTTGTTGTTGTAGTGCATTAATTACTACACCAAGTCTTGTTGCTTTGAGATACCCTACTTTTAAGTAGAGTAACATATTGAAGTCAACTTGAAATTTTGTACGTGTACTCGTATATAAATAAAAAGAAAAATGTGCTTTTCCTTTTACTTCTACATGATACATCTGATTGGAATCAAAAATATTTAATTATTGCAAAAGATTCAGTTAACTTTTATATAATTAAAATGCAAACTCATTTTTGTTATCCCTTTTTTTCACATGTTATGCATTTTATTTAGATTAAAAATTAATAATATCTGTAGTCGCTTTCTTGCAAATATGCACAAGACGTAGAAAATTAATGCAAGTTAAGTTTTATGTATTTAAAATGCAAGACATTTATTTGCTATCCCTCTTACTTCCATATGATTCACATAATTGAAATTAAAAATTCATTCTTTTTGAAGTATTTTTCTTGCAAATGGGCACACGGTATATGAAATTCAATTTAGCTAATTCTTAAATCATTAAAATGGAAGTCATAATTTTGTTATCCCTTTTACTCCCATATGACGCTTTTTAATTCAATAAAAAATGTAAAATATTAAAGAATCCTGCTTGCAAATGTGCACAAGATATATGAAATTAATACCAGTTAAGTTTTATAAATTTAAAATGCAAGACATATATTTGCTATCCCGCTTACTTTTATAAGATTAATACAGGAGATCTAAAAATTCATTATATTTGAAGAATAAACTTTGCAGATGTGCACACGATGTATAAAATTAGGATAAATAAATTTTTTTTCATAATAGAAAGGCATGACATGTAAAGTCTATCCCTCTTGCTCCCATATCATGCATATCAGTTAAATAAAAAATATATTATTTGTGACAAATTATCTCTAAGATGTGCTCAATTTATATACCAATTAACTATTTTGGTTTTTGGAAGCAGATTAAATTTCTATACAAGACACAAGTATATGTGTGTGTGTGTGTAAAATAATTTAATTAAATACGTTTGAAATATTTTAGCTGAAATAAAAGTTTCTTTTGTTATATCAGGTCAAGCAATATCAAATCCGAGAAGGAGATGCTGAAATATCTTTAACGTACTTAAATGTCAGCTTTAATTGTGACACCATTTAACTAAGATTTAAGGTTAATAATAAAATAACATTCAAAATAAAAACTGGAATGAAACTACTGCATTTGAGAGCGATCATAGCGATCATTATAGATTTAAAAAAACCTCTACGATTGCGTAGTAGCGCTCTTCGAAGCTGCTCTATTCCTGTGACTTCCCTGATCAATTTTACGTCTGGAAACAAAATATTCATATAAATTTTAAGTCGAAGTATTGCAAAATGCATTTTGTTGCATTTAATTTATGCTAAATTGTTTTAAATAGAAAATAGAAAAACGTGTTTGGGTTTTATTTTCTTTGCGATTCGTTGAATTTCGTTTAGAGAGTTTCAGTATTCATTTTCAAACTCATATTCAGCTGCAGTTCTTTTTCTATTTTTGCAATAATATCGAATTAAAATTTCATTTTTACTTAACAGACAAAAAATGATATTCAACTTGAAAAGTATTTGTAATCTAATTGTTTAACGAGAATTAGTTTAAAGCGAAATCGTAGCAGTAGTGCAACTGAGAAGCAGGAGGGGGGAGGTGTCAGTGCACACAACGAAATTTATTGAATTTCATAAATTTCTATGACTAAATTGAATTTCCTGGTATGGCGTGTCGCAATTGCTAAAAACAAGTATTTTGAAGGTTGTCAATAGAATTTTTGTATGACTGGTTTTGTGAATATTTTAAGGAAATTAACGAGTGGCAACAAAACAAACTTTCATAAGAAGGCGGTCGGTACAAGCAAAGTTGTATCACGTTTTAATATACTCTTAGTCAAATAAGCTTCAGCTAATTTCTTAAGCAATTCAATATGTTTGAGAAAAAAACGATGAAGAAAAAAGTGTTGCAGCCCCCACAATGACACACATTTGAGGCAGTAAAACCAGTGGTACTCCTTCTGAAGGCCATGAATTCCCAATAGCCAAGAAATAAAAATACCAAAAAGTAGAAAAAAAAAAAATTAAATGAATATTTAATTCCTGGAAATGAATTGTAGTGCTTCGGAATGAAATCTATTCAACGTCGACATTTGCAGAAAACCGTCTTCATCATCACCAGCAACAGCCTCCTCCTCTTCATCACACCCAGCACCGTCAAGCTACATAAACAACAAAAATTGCGAAAGAAAACAAAAATTAAAATAAAAATAAAACTAAAAACATGCACAAGACATTCAACTGGTTGTTCATTTATCTGCTTCTTTTGTTGCACGGCAGAGTGCTCGTAGAACTATTGTCGGCCACTGCGGAGAGGGTGGTTGAGAGGATCCGATCCGATTCAATGGGAACAAGTGCCATTATTTGTATGACAAAAATATATTTCGTACAAGTCCTACTTGGAATCCTGTCAGCGCAACAACAACCATTTGAAGGTTTGCCGATTGTGTCTGCTTTTATTTTGGTATTGACATACGAAATGATTTGCTTTTTTGAAAACCGCAATTCAAAAGGAACCTGCAACGTTGTACGTAAATTTCTTCCTTGTTTTTATTTATATCATTTTATTTTTTTGCGAACGTAAGATTCCTTGTGAACATGCTCGTGTGTGTGTGTGTGAGTGTGTGTGTGTTAACATCATGTGTGCTGGAAAGTCTTTGTGTTTACATGTGTAGAACCATGAAGTCGTACATGTGTATTGAATAACACCACAACAATTTTTGACATCAGCTTGCATGGCTGGCATGTAACATGTTTACACTGAGAGAAATTAATTCGAAACATGCGCCATTGATTTTAGTTCAAGTTTGTAATACACTTGGGATCGATCTCTTGAATTGTATCAGTGATTGTTTGGTATCCTTGTCTTAATGAAGCAGCTTCATTCTGTTCTGGGTTTGATGTGATCTGGATGTCCTTCTTTCCCATAAGAAAAAAAGCTCTACAAAATCTACTTCTCTGAAGGACTGATAGTCAGTTTGGGTTTATAATTGTTTTTTGTTATCCGATTTAGTTTTTAATCGAAAAGAGGCAGTTTTATTTAACTCCTGCAGTTATTCGGTTACCAGTTCAGATCAGTTTTCCGTTTAAAGAGCTTAGTAATTAGCAACAATATCAGGCCATATACCTGAAATGTGCTACAACGCGTATACGTTATATTTAAAGAAATCTTATGAAAGTCGATATTAAGTATACAACGCGGTGCACACTAAATTGAATGTGAATGGACGGACCACTTGATGTTTTACTGCTGGGATACTGTTGATATTTTCTGCTACCGATAGAGCAGATTTCATTACTATCGATAGTGAAATTGTAATCGACTGAATTGTAATTGTACTTCAATTGAATTTTTTCAGGCCCCTGTTCGTATTGTATATCACGTTGTTCAAAGTATGTAATTCTATATATTTATTTATAAGAGCTGATCATGGACAAATGCACGCCTCTTTAGGTAACAGAAAATATGTGCAGATGTCGGGCTAAAAAATATCTTTTTTCTTTTGAAAGTTTTGGAGTTTTGTAAGAACTACAATTAATTTCAATAACTGAATAATACAGCAGAATAAATCATAAAAATTTCCTTCTATTCGAACTATCGGATGAGTTGCAAAATATCGAAATACAATTGCAGAGATGCAGGGTCTTATGGACTACAATCGCATCATTGCAAAGTATTTGGATGTTTGACAATTCGCCCATAATCGCGGATGAATTCGGGAGACGCTTCTGGCTGAGGACTGCAAAGGCTAAGATCCCAGGTTCGACTGAGTCTTAAATATGCAGCCTGATTACGGTTTTCGTTTTCTAATAGATTTAAGACAGAAGGCTGAATTATTCTTTAAGTTATTCAAATTTGTCGAGTTTAAAGGCTCAAAATGCCAACCGTAATCATGCTGATGGTATCGACTTTTTTTCATGAGTAGCAACAGTGTGACAGATGAAGACAGATTATAAGATAGACAAAATAGTTTTTACTATTTTGACTTTTTTTATTTCGCTGGTGAATATTTTGCTACAGAAACCGACGAAGGAGGCTGTTCTTTAGTACAGGAGGGTGTTAATCACTGTCGGTAACGTTCAGTGGCTATACCTTCGTCGTTGAGACCAGCCGACAATGATTAAGACAAAAAATCTAGCACTCATGCAGATCAGAATACTTCGACACCATTCAAAATGACTGAGTGCAGCGTCCTCTGATCTGCATGACTGAGCTAATTATTGGCGGCCAGTTTCGGTGATGAAGTAAAAATTAGAATCTCAATATTTTCATTTGGTTTCATCTGCTCTTTCGGAGGCCTTTCTACTTCCCGGTTAATGCCCTACAAATATTGAATTTATATACAATGAAAAAAAACGAAATTTAGAGCAAAAATATTGAGATTATTTGCTGTCAATAAATTATTGTATGACATTTCACAGGTCCTGCTTAATTATTTACATGAAACTTAATCGCCTGCTTATGTTTAATCAGAGTTTTTTTTTAATATTCTTGCACGTGCCGCTGGCATAAATATGTCCTGGTTTTTAGCTATTCATCCTGTTTATTAACTCTTTTGTTCAAACATTTTTTCTGCCATCTGAAAATATTCTTAAAATTTTGTATAAAATATTAAATGAACTGCTTGAAATCGTTTAAAGCGACGAGATCGGCTGTGATGTTTGGAAAAATATTTGAAAGTGGTACGTCGTATTTAAAAAAAAATATATTGAGATGATATCATTAGCGGCACTCTTTACGGATGTTCCAGGAATTGAAAAATCGAAGAAACTATTGAGGAAGGAAAGACAAAAATTGATATGCAAAATCGTCGAATTTCTATTTAAAAAGCTGCTGAGGATGTCATTTGGCTCATGTTTTGAAGTTTTCCTTCAGGCCTGCCGCAGAAATTTATTTCTATCGGAAATTATTTCAAATCCCAGAAAGATTCTTTAGAAGAAAAAAATCGGTAAATATTTTTGAAATGATATCAGCTTTAATATCTGGATCGAAATTAAGAACGTTTTATATGAGACAACAAACCGCATAAAAATAACAAATTAAAAATTCTAGCGCATTAAGAACATCGTGAAAAAGTTAAATTGAAATCGATAGAAATAAAATATCGTGTTCAGAAACATGTAAAACGATCTGTGCGACAGGCCTGTAAATATATGAAGTCTTATAAAAAAACGACATGGTCTCAGCCACCGTATTCACCAGATTTATTCCCCTGCAACTACTTCCTATTTGCAGGACTAAAAAGGCCCATAAAAGGATAGTGTTTTGCCACTGTTGTGGAGATACAAAGGGAATCGTTAAAAGCTCATGGAGACCGATTATATGAAATTTAATCATTAAATTAAATTAATTTATAATCAAACTCATCTTTTTTTTTCAAAAATATATTTTCTTCAAGTGTTCCACGCCACAAACTGTTGAATGTGATTTTTACCAAAACAATGCTCGAACACATGCTACGAAAATGTCTCGATAAATTCAATTCCATTTCTGTTTCTTATTTTATTTCCTTTTTTTTTTTGGTAAGAGTGGAAATAGATAACATTTCAACAAAATTTCCAAAGTAAGAGAGTGGGAGAGAGATAGAGAGAGGGAGATAGAGAAAGACAAGAAGGAACAACCTGCATGATGTTGGGACTTCTTTGTTCTCAAAAACTACGTTCGTTGTACTCATTTCGGTATTTGAAAAAGTTGACTGCACAAAAAGGAGAACAAAAAAAAAGAAAAAAAAAGAAAACTACAAAAATTGTGTAACTAAAATGAAAAGACTGAAAACAATAAACTGATGCTGTTCAATTTCAGTAGTTTAACAGGTTCCGACACTGTTTCTCAACTAGTCTGACACTATTGTAACGGGAAAAGGAAATGTAACACATGCACCAACACACAACACACACTCAAGCAAATGCTTATACGTATTCGTATTTTTAAGCACCAAATAAGTGTTTTCAAATATATACACACCCATACACTCGGAACACACACACATGCATGCATGCACACACATACAGTCTCGACTGTTAAATGGCAACTTTGGCGAACGTTGTGTGTTGATAATAGTTTTGTGTTGTCTGCTGAATTGGCTTCATGAAAGTTTGCGTGAGATATCCCTGCACCAACTTGAGGCAAAAAGTCTCACACACACACAATTTTTGTTGTTTTATATTCATATTTATTTCGTACGGTTTTGTAACGAATATTCATGTGCCAAAAAGATGCAACATGGGTCGCATTAACCAGATTGTGTCATACTTTTGGTAAATACTTGCAAACTTTAATGGAACAAAAATATCTGCAAGGACTCAATTCAGTTAAGGTTGGAATAAATGCCTTTTATTGCATTAAGTATTTTATAAATTATTTTAATGAAAGAAGTCTTGATATTTTTTGCCAGTTGAAATCATTTTAGTCCTCGTTTTTATTTATTTGTATCGGTACAAAAGTGGCAGCTGTTTTCTGTACAATTCAAAATGATTTTGCTTGTTTTGGCAACTGCAAGTCTTTGTTTTTTTTATTGTATGTCCTTTTTTTGTGTACTTCATCTTTCTATTGTTGCTGAAAGCCTGGCATTTTGGGATTTTCTTTCTCTCTTTATAAAATACTTAACCGGCAGTTTCAGTTGCACTAAATAAAGTCTCAGCAAAAACTTTTTGAAGTTATTTTGGAATGAGTGAAACTTATTAACGTTGTTATTTTAAATAATTGAAAGAGAACTTTTTCACTTCCTTTTTCTTCTAAATATGACAGAAATACAAAGTGATCAATTGAGGGGTTTTTTTTTGCTTAATCCTTGTGGGCATTTCTCTGGCGCTAAAGCAGATCACTAGGAGACTTTTACCCTAGTAAAAGTAATAGAAATAATAGAAATAATATTTTTAGAATAACTAAAAATATTATTTCAAACTTCCTCTCAAACGAATTAGAAGTATAAAAAATATCAAAGTCATAACTAGAACTCATTGATCACTTGTCCTTCTTATTTATTTTATTTAGTAGCTGACATTTTTCTAACTCCAATTTGCAGTTGTAAGAAACAAATAAAACAATGACAATTAAGAATTGTTTTAAGCTAAAACCATTTAATCAGTGTGAATAACTTTCATTGGTTTTGGACCAGCTTTCGCAAAGTTAATTAATTTATTATTATCCCTGATGGGTCCGGTACTATTTTTCAAAATTGATTTTAAAAAATGCTGCATCATTTACTTGTTGAATTTTTGAAACATAATGATGTTGTTGTTTAACACTTGAATTGACTTTTTTTCCTTGTTATTTTTAATTACATAATTATTATCAATTGTTATCCTGAAGGAGAAATCCAAAGGATATCGTTTTAAATAAAAGTTTTTAAAGTTATTATTTTATTAAACTAGCCCTCAAACTCAATAGTAATACTAAAATAAAAAAGGCTAAAGTCCGAAAAATTAAAACAATAACAAACCAAAATAATTATCACTTCTATTTGATTATAAACTGATTGTTTTTTTCCCAAATAAAAAAGAAATTTATATTTATTATTATCGTCAAATATATCAGTTTGGAAATTGATTAAAAAATCAAAGTGATCCTTGAAGAATTCTTACTTAGTCTCTATCCCCTCCTTTGCCAGTTCCAACGCAATGCACTGCACATGTAGTGGTCATCCCTTAGGCACTGGTCCTACTCACAAATAAAAGAATTATCTCTCGCCCAAATGTTAAGAAATCTCTACTTAAATCCTCGTTTGCCTTAAAGAATGGCTGCTAAGCAAAGCTTTTGCTGGGCAACCTCCAACCAAAATGTATAAAATTTTTTTTCGCCCGCTAACACAACTTAAATTTTCTTAAATGTGTGTGTGTGTGTGTGTGCGGTCGTTTCCTGTCGCTTTTGTATCGTTTAAATACGTTAGTGTTTTGTCGCTCGCTGCAGGAGAAGCGAAAAAAAGATGGAGTACGAAGTGGAATTGAAAATTGTGTGCATGTAGTTTTTGAAAAGTTTCGGGGGCAACGACTTGTTGCGCTTCAGCTTTTGTCTTTTCTCTATCGTTTTATTCTTTTTTAGGGTTTTTATTTCGTTCGGTCTTTGTTTTTTTCTCCCTTCTATTACCTGTTAACTAATTTTGTGCAGGAGTATGGCAGTGATATTTTGTCTAGAGTAAAAACTTGCTGATGTTAAATATAATTTAACTTTAATTAAAGGATATTTTTATTGCTGAATTTAATTATTGAATAACCACAAATTTTGTAGCTCGTTTTCTGGGAATACGAATCTCTTGCTTTCTTAAATTCTAGACTCAAATCCAAGAAATTCGATTTTATTTTATCAAAAAAGTTTTATTGTTGCAAGTTGATTATACTGCTATACAAGATGCAGACAGGCATGTAGACATTTTTTAACCTGCAACAAATGAAACGCTCTTTATACGATTTTTACTAGCTTCACTTGCAAGTTTGTTTGTTTTTAAGCATCGAACTCTCCTATTGTACTGTTCTACTACGCGTATGCTTAATATTATTAATAATGTTACTCATACGTCACATTGTACTCATGACAGATTGTTGCATTGATGTCTGTTCTCATGTTCCCATAATGTGTAAGTATTTTTACACCGTTCCGAAGCAAAATAAACTAAAAAATTAAAACTAATATTATATATTAAAAAACTGCAGCCCACGCCTTTTTCTATAATCGAACTAAAAATTCGATAGTTTTGTCAAAAAATGGGTCTCATAACTGAAGATTTTTTTTCGGGTATTTTGTTGTCCGAACAGAACATCCATTTTGACAAAACAATTTCATTGTTGGCATTATCCGTCCACGATTATTTGACAAATAATCTGAAGCTCGAAAATCTCTATTGGAAAACTCCTTTTATGTACGCATTTGCCGAAAGTCGGGGTCCAGTCTTAAATATGAGACAAATAATTTTACAGGCTTCAACAACACGGCCTGTATCCACTGTCAAAGTTCGAAAGTCGTTCTTTTAAAAGAATCGAAGGTCGTGTTCCAGGATTTGGTATTGAGTTCTCTTTAGCATTTAGTGACGCATGTTTGCGTTAATTGTAGACGGCCTATTTAAATGACGAAGCGATTGATACTGAGTAAAAAATTCACTGGCGAAGCAATCGCTACAAAAGTTCTCTATTCATCTTCCTGCAACTCTACTTTAATAACGTCTCTCCTTTCCACAGTTGTGGAACTGTTTATTATAAGACAATCGGCCATTTCCTGAGTACCCGTTCGACTTTAGAAATAAATATTTATGTTGTTGCAAAAATGTCGCTCATAATTTTATTCCTAAAAGTTTTATTCAATAACAAAATTTGCTTTTTTATCTAAATAAATTCTCACGATGCGACATTTCATCAAAGCTGCAGCATGGGAAGAATTAATTTAGAAAAGAAAAAAATTTTTAGCTTCACTAGATATATTATTTTACCGCTCTTACAATCAGTTACTAAAATATTCTATTTTGAAACATTTTACTATTGCAATCGTTTTGTATTCAAATTGTGAGACCCTGTTTTAAATTTGAAACACTAAAATCCAATCCAACTTAAAAATATAACAACAAAAAAACTTCCTTTCTATTTAATATCTCTCATATTTCATCTGAAGCAAATTGAGGTCTACGTGTGAATATAATTTTTCAAAAAATTAATCCACTTGGAATGTGAGTTAAAACCTTCAACTAGAATTGGCAATTTAATCGCGTTGCAACTCAAACTTGACTATAAATTTTATTTTAAAAGCCGTTGTAAAAAACGGCTTCTTCTTCTTCTGCAATAACCTTCAACAAATTATCAAACAGTAACAACACAAACAAACAACAAAAATAACATTAAAACAACAAAAAAATCAAATAAAAATGGCAACAATGAATATCACAACTCATCGCCAACATTAGGGTCAAGTACAAGCTGAAATCTAAATACAATAAATCTGTGGCAAAGAGCAGCAGCAGCGGCAGCAACAGCAGTACCGAATATAAGAACAGCTAAATAAAAAAGACTCGAGGCAGCAGCCACCAACAAGAAGTAGGCAAGAACCTGTAGCTGTTTATAAACAAATAAAATCAAATGGTACCAAAAAAGAAAAATCGCACACACATGAACACGCACACACACACACACACACACACACACATGCACATATTCACTCACCTACAAATAAACAAAAAGATGCTTGGCGAAGATAAAAAAATACCTGGTGCAAGAAGAAAAATTATTTGCAAGAAGACAACAACAATAAAAAAAACAAAGACGATGCTTTTACACAAATTTAAGCCACATACAAGAAACGACTTGTTGAATGAATTCAAATACAAGCCATTTAAACATTGGCAATAATCAAGCCAACAACAGCAGCAACAACATCTACAACTATGACGACAACGTCAACTACAATGGTAGCAACAACAACAACAACAGCGGCGACAGCAACAAGAACGGCTTTGAATACAACTCCATCAGCAGTAACAAACAGATTTAGCAATTGTGGCAGTAGAGCGGCGGCATTAACCGAGTGCCAAGACCAAGTCCAAGTGCATTGTTGTTACAACAGCAAATTTAAGGCACATACAAATACAATAACAACAAAAACAACAACAACAATAGCAAGCATTTTTAACCATGGTTTCTTTGTGTAATAACAACAACAACAACAGTATTGTTCGTTGGTATATGAAAACTATAATTTACACGGAGAGAAAAATAGGAAATATTTCAACCTGCCAGTGCTGCTATTGAAATTATTGTTAAGCAATTTATTCTTTTCGAGGAAAATTTTGAAAAAGTCGATTTATTTTAGAAAAAGGCACTCCTTACGAAGTTTTCAATTTTAACTTTTCTTTAAGAAATTAAAAAATGTAGTTTCTCTACTTTTGAAAATGACTTCTTATGGAAACTATTGGCAAAAGGGAGGGTGACCCCAACACATGCACTGATGAGGAGGCTGTGTTGAGTGTAAGAATGACTAGAATAGATCATGCTAATTCACCAGCGAATGTTTTATTTCGCGGTGGAAAAATTTTCAAAGATTTGAGACGAAAGATTTTAATGCAACAAAATTCCTTTTTGTTGTTATAAATTTTAATTGGCCAAATATCCTTTTCTATTGATCTTGGAAGTAATTAATTAGCTACTGGCCTATCGCGTTTTATGTAAATAAAAATGCAAGATCAAAATTCCTTTTTAATAAAAATAATATAAAATTAAATAACAACTTTTTTTACTTGAACAACACAAGCTAAATAAAATGAAGTGTCAAAAATTTAACAATTTGAAAGTAAAAGAAAATGAAAATTCGTTAAAAGAGACTTCCCTTCTGTGTGAACATTCAGGCAGCCTTAAAAAGGGGAATTGCAAAGCTTTTATGTGACCATTTATGATCAACCATTTATTTCTATATAAAACCCAATTAAAATTGACAGGCCAATGATCGCAACAGGTTTGTTAATTCAGAAAGACCCGATAAATATTCCAAGGCCCAATTGAAAGTTACCCACAATTTAATTGATCCATATAAACAACACAGCAAATATACTCAAGGCTGCTGATGATGAAAATGTAGCGGCCATCGAAAGCATCTATTTTTCTCTTGAATAATTAAACTGGTGGTGATTTCCCCGCGTAGTGTAGAATATATATCATGTCTTTCTGTATAAAAAAATATGTTATGACAATTAGCCTGTTATTAAAATTTATTAAATTTAATATAATAATTTCTCTCACTGCATATATATTTGCAAACAAGCTCTCTAATCGTGTCTCTTTGAATTTTTTTATTTTTCTTTGTTGCCCTGCTACACTTGGATTTGTAGGTGAATTAAACCATGAACGTTGAGTTCAAGACACAATACGAGTAATCAAATCAAACTAAAAGTAAACCAAAACTTAGCGACGAAAAAACAGCGCACAGTGGTTAGGGGAACCAATTATTTCTAAATGAATACAACAGCACATGGATCATTCGAAATGCTTCATTCGAAATTCATACAACTTTCGAATTGATTTCGAACAGCAAACACACAGATTGCAGAAGTTGGTCATCAGGGAAGCACAAAAAATGTTATTTTTTAAGAATTTTTCATTTGGAATTTGCAGCAGGAAAGTTTCATTGGAAAATTTTTATATAATAGATATTTAATTATGTGGGAGTGCACTATGGGACTTATCGAGGCATGTGGATCGGTTTCAAAGTGGTGCATGTAATTGCCTGTTCCATAATATCAGTAGTGATCGTTAAGGCTTACGGTTATATAAAACAAATTTAAATTAATTCTCGGAATATCTATTCTGCTCTTAGCGTCCCTCCGACGAGTCCTCAGAAGTTCGTTCGTTAAAGAAATACTGTGAAAGAAAACTAAGAATTCTTTTTAATTTTAAATGATTTCTTCGAGCGAATAATATTTAAAGGATGGAACATTATCGGAAGAGCCAACAAGAGCCAAAAGAAAAGACGCTGATTTTCAGGAAATTATATTATTGGTCACACTGTTGGTATATCGAAAGATGAACGTTGGTATGTGATAATTGACTTTCTAAAAACCGCTTGTCAACTTTTCATGTCCAGGAGTTTTTAAAATTTTTAGGTCAGAAATCTGAAAAGTGTACTGAAATGAATCAGTATATAATTGAACCAAATCGATTGACTTTATTTCTCAAATCAACTGTCCCTGACTTCGACTCAGAGTGTATATTGTCGTTAGTTAAATGTGCGAGTTGGTCCCTCAGGGTCAAACACAAACTCTTCAAAAAACTTAAGAAAATTCAAATCAAAAAAGTTTGTCTTAAGAAACGTGTAACAAACGTTTACAAAACTGGACATAAAAATAATAATCAAACGGCAACACAGGCATTTAAAAGTGTGATGGAGTTCTCGTATTCTTTTTCTTAATAAAGTTGGTGTAAATGGAAACTGTTAGTACATTCATTTAAGCCTTAACAACATATAACAACTGGATATAAACATGAATATTGATAATCAAAGTGTAGCGGCTTTCGAAAACAGCTGTTCCGCTCTGCTGTGTACATTTCGAATATTAATCTTGTCTTCTGGATCTGAAAACTCTTATCGAACACTCAGCGCACCAAAATAGAGTTCGTAATTGGCATAAATAGCCCGATATAAAATACGTAATGGGTGTTTTTAAAGAGTGATACAAGTTTAAATCATAATAAAACATAGAAATATATTTTTGATATCAATGAAACGGTCTTTATTGGATAGAAAATTTTATGACATTAATGTTTAAATATGATTTCGGTCAAGTGGCCGCCATGGCTGGCACGTACAAGGCGCAATCTGGAACACCAATTTTCACAAACAGTAACATTCTGACCATCATCGTTTTTGAAGATATATGGGCCAATGACTCCGCCAGCCCATGAAGCGCACCAAACAATAATTTTCTGTGGATGGAATGGTGTTTTGACAAAAGCTTGTAGATTCTCCTCACTCCAAATGCAACACGTATGTTTATTTACGTACCCATTCCACCAAAAATGGGCTTCATCGGAAAATAAAATTTTGAATGGACGAAGTGCACGATAAGCTTGACGAACAGAACTATTATTTTGATTAAAAATTTCCACACTTTGCACGCGTTGCTCTGGTGTAAGTCGATCCATAATGAAATGTCAAAGGAAATTAAACAAAAAGCAACTATCAGCTGTTAAATGGGTGGTCAAAGAAAGCAGTGATGTCAACTCAAAGTTGTATTACTCTATAGAAAAGACCCTATACAATTATATCCGATTGGAGTTTTGTAATATTTAGAAAAAAATGTGTGTGCCACTTGTTATACTCCATGAGTTTCCGTCATTTACTGTTACCAAATTTTTCACGGTTCAAAAACATGCCACTCAATTGGAAAAATGCAAGAGTCCGTCCAATAATCACCATTCCTTTCAGAAAACTAACTGATGGCGCTTAAATGACTGACAAAATATTTCAGATTTTCTTGTACAAAAAAAATTTTATATATTGCAAAATGTAAAGTTACTAAACCACTGTATTGCAGCAGTGGTAACAACGATATTTTTTTTTAGCAAAAAAGTAAAACTGCTACAAATTGGTGTGAATTTATACCAAAACTGAAAGCAAAAAAAAAAAAAAAAATAGAAGAAAAGGACTTAAACAAGACCTCCGCTGATCTCGTAGCACAGACGAGTTGGCTCAATAAAAATAGAAAAGCAATAAACTGTTTAGATATTTTCAAGTAGTTAACAACCAAATAACTTAAGCAATTGTTGCTGGTGTAATTGTTGTTACAAATCGCGGGTGTTTGTCTGTGGCCGTGTTGCTTAACAACAGTTCTGTTGGCGCTTGTCGACAATAGTTTTTCTCGCTATCGCTTGTTTGGTTTGCGAAAACACTTAAAATGTTTTTAAAATCATTTTAAGTATTTGGCTTAAGTGAAGGTTGTTGTTATTGTTGTTGTACGTTGGAAATATATTCCGTTTTATTGCCGCTCAATGATCATTATTTAAATGAACAATAACGCTGTCATGTTAATGGTGATGATGATGAGGACGATGATCATCGTTATTATTATTGTTATTATTTGCCAATATTTTTATAGGAGCCCCGTTAATATATAAAATCGTTAAAAAGCCATATAAAATGGAAATGCGCCTCGTAAAATGTGTGTTACTGGATCTGTGCAGCATGTGGTTTCGATTTCAATGCCTCTCCTCCTGCGTGTGTGTGTGTGTGTGTGTAGGGAACTGCATGAGTTTCCGATTGTTGCTGCAATTGTAGTTTATGAACCGCTTGCTTATCGTTGCCTACAGCCGATGTTGTTTCTTTTGCAAAGATATTGTGTTATTGGCTGCCTCCAAGGTGCCATTGTTAATGTTTTATTGGCATCATCGCTACTTATATCTCTTCCTCTTTCCTCTTTCCTTATCTATCTTCGCGTCTTTTCTAATGGCCAAGTGTTTTGTTATTTTGAATAGATATGATCGTGTTGTACAGCCATTACAATTTGTTGTTATTGTATATTAATGATATTCGAAAAGCCAATATTGTTACTGTTAATGATCGTGCTAATACCTGCACACACACGCACGCACACATACGTTACATGTTCGGTTTGAATATGAATTCTTGTGCATGCTGTGGCATGCTTCAGCGTGTTTTTGTATTTAGAAATTGTGTAATAAATATTCGTTCTGGTAATGAAGTTGGCATTGGCAATTAGATAAAAAATCTATTAAAAGTTTACGACTTTGAATTTGGTTGTTCAAATGAAGAAAACTAAATGGTTATTGGCCGAAGGCTTTCATCTTGCGTTTTGTTTGATAAAGTAATTTTAGAAAATATGCTTTTACAACGAAAATTTTATTTATCTAATGATGAGATGGCATCTGCTTGTCAGCATATAATTGCAAATCGATCATGTTGTTGCAGTCAAGTGTGTGGTTATCGCAATAAGATTTACTTCTTGCCACAAGTCCTTATAGGAAATTATATAGTGTATAAAATAAGCAGAAATTTTACACCGTGCAACGGCTATTCGAATTTCTCTACCGAAAGGCTTCATATGATATGAATGAACTTTTTGTTAATTTTAGACAGACTCTCTTATAATAATAATTCATAATCAATCGAGTTAAGTTTTATTTAATACTCCGAATAAATGGATTTAGTACAAGATATTTTATAATATTGATTTTTAACTCCAAAAAGTAATTGCATTTTGATGCATATATTAATTATTTAGGAGAGTGGTTCAATGTTGTAAGATAAAAGAAAATTTGAATGGATCTTTTTAAATTTTTCCTAATTTTTGTTTTTTATTTAATATTTAATTTTGCAAGCAGGAAGTTGAAGAAATTATTAAATACAAGACAAGAATAAAACATGCACAGTCTCGACTGCAGCAAATTAGAGTTTTGATATAAAATATTATTAAGAATAATTCATTCTTATAAACAAACACAAGCACACACATGATTGTATTCAAAAGATATTTAAATCACACGGTAGAGTTTACTCAGCAAAGGGATTATCTTAAAAATACTGGCAAACATAATAAAACAATTTGACATTAAAAACAAAAATACCATAGAAAAAAATCAGGTTCTGACAATCGTCTATATTATTGTCAGATTTCACATTTAAACGGATACGAATTGTTAATCTAACACGTTAAAATAAAAAGATCATTTCAAGCTCAAAAACTCAAGTTGAAATCAAAATAGAAAAAACTAATAACAACAATTTCAGTTTCGATATGCTCCCATAAGCATTGCAAGCAAAATATAAAGTTCGAGGTTAAACCAAAAAATATTAAAACAAAAAGCAACAAATAAAATTAAATTTAGAATTCAAGCACAACGAAAATTACATGCCATTTTGCCAACAGCCAGCCAACACCAAAACGATGAATAGAACCAGCAACGAAATATCAATGACAACACCTTTGGCAGTTGCAGTTGCAGTTGCCGTTGCCGTGGACGTTGTTTCGTTGGGAGCAGATTTAAAGCTTAGCTGCGGGCTCAAATACTCTAACAACGATAACAACAACAAAAAAAGGTAGCAAAAGTCTTGCCAGGAGCAGCCAAATAGGACAGTTTTCTACAACGATTTTCTGATATGAAAATAAAAGCTTCACTGATGAATTGTGAATAAAAAGAAATACTGGAAAACCGTTATAATAAAAAAATAAAAAGAAATATATTTTAAATTCTTTCTTCCTCTTTATGTATTGAAATTGTCATTGAGTTTTTTTCTTGAAATTTAAAAATGTTCCCTGCTTTTTAGTACATTGTCCAGATGCTGAACTGGCAACACTGTTTAAGTGCAGCAACACATTCAGTTTCAATTTGTTTTGATCACATGGCAAAAATGCAAAAAAATTGCAGCAAAACCTCGGCTTAAAAAATTAGTTTGAAGCTGATTTTATGGTCTCTGCTGCAGTCTGCTTGCAAAAAAAATTTTTTTTCTTAATTGTTTTCTTTTAATTATTGCTTGAGCCCAAGAGTCAGAAGTCAGCCATCAGCGGTAGTCGTATGCAGCGATGCGTTAAACAATGAAGCAAAACAGATCTCCCTCTCTCCCTCTCTCTCTCTCTCTCTCTCTCTCTCTTAGTGCCTTGATGTAATTAAAATAGATATGAAAATTTAAAAATATTGAATTGCAGTTTATATTTTACATGGAAATCAAATATTTTGAGTTTTCAGACTCAAATTTTTGTTGTTGTATTTTTACAGCTGATAAGTCTATTGTGTCAAACTTATCCAACTTCAAAATATTTTCTTTTACCTTTTTAGTTGCAATTAATTTTTTGTTTTAATTCTTCTCTTAATCTTGAACAAACAATTTCCGCTTTATTAAGTCTATTAAGAAAAATTTCCATTTTCAAACCTGTTTGAGCCAAATTAATAGATAAAAATATTTAAGAAAAAAACTGCATACAAAAAGCCAATAAACAAATAATAAACAATCTTGATTAATATGCACAAATCGTTATAAATATTTTTTTAAATGAGATAATTGATGATTTCCGCATTCGGTTACCGATCGATAAATAACGCGAATTGAAATTTTATTCCCCACAAAAATCGCAACAATTCAAATAGAATAAAAAACAAAACAACTGCGGTGGCATATTTCTAAAAATTGTAAATTTATAATTTGAATTAAAACTATTAAATACAAATAAATTGAAGCAAAAAAAAAAACTGCATCGAAAACTTTTTGTAATAAATAATTAAAACGCATTAAACGTGGCAGTTTTTGTAGTTGTTGTTGCTGTCGTTTCAGTGCATTAGAAAATTAATAAGAATTAATTTGGATTTAAATGAATTAAATGCAAATTAATGTCGTTATGATTTGGCTATAATTTCTTATAATTTATTGAATAATTAAGTGTTTTGATTTTAAAATTTTTTGAATTTATTTTAAGGAAGCAGTTGTGGGGCCGGGAGGCTAAAAATTGCTGCTTTCGAAGTTTAAAAAGTTTAATAATTCATAAACGTTGTCTATGGAATGGAAGTGTTTACTATGGATTGTTGCAAATGCGCAACAACCAGTGTTACCATTTTGAAGTTGCAACAACTCTAAACAGACACCCACTCTGTTTATTAGCACTTGAATGATTATTTTACAATGCACAGTGGGGACTTTGCAGAAACAGAAAAATTCAAACAAGTTTGCCGTGCCTACTTCAGAAAGATCTGATAATTATTAGTTAATTATTGAACTTTTAAGCAGAACATTTATTTTTGAAAGTCACTACACTTTTTCGTTATCAGTACTCTTGTGTATTTGAGGTTGTCACCACTTATCAGCTGACTTAATTAAGTGTGACACCAACAGCTTTTTTTAATGCTGTTCACTCAGACCAGCCCTTGAAAAACTCAAAATTTATTTCCACTTTTTTCAAATCCCTCATCCTCATTGTGTCACGCCATCAAGTGTTTTAGTTCATTGAAAAGAATTTTCAACTTCGAGGTTTTCTATTCTAGTGAAATAAAAAGTACTTCAGTTTTGATTTGAAGAAAAAACCAGTTTAATTACCGGGTGAAGTACAACTTTCTGCGGAATGTCCCATATATACAGACACGACACAAACTAACATCGGAAATCGCTTTTTAACAACACGTTGACAACTACAAAAAATTACAAATTATTCACCACAATTACTGGTTTATAAATTGACTATAAATATTCTATCTAACATTACAACAACAACAACAACAACAACATTAGCAACAACATAAAGCAGACACAAAATTGAAAGAAAACAAAAAAAAACACAAACTCCAGGTGATAAAATAATCAAACAAGATTTCAAGGTCTACAACGCAAATAGAACTGGTTGTACTTGAAATTTGCACAAAATAATAATTTTCGTTTTGGAAAAATCATTTTGACAGCAGCGAATTCATGCACAGCGTAACAACGAATTTTATGCAATTGACTGGGTAGCACACGAGCGCCAGGTGACTGCAGAGATAATGAAATGTGGGATAAAATATTTTTCCAACCCACTACAACGATCGGCGTCAATCTCAGCACCTACAAGAACCCATTTTTCGATCAAAAGCTAATAAATAGTTTAAAACCCCTCAAGCAGAATGAAAAACTTAAATTGAAAGCCTTCCAGTTGCCATAATTAATTTAAGAAAAAAAAGGTAATTAAAACCTTTTTTTTCAATTTTCAAGCACTGGAAACAGAAAGTAATTTTTTTTTATATAAAATATAATTAAAATTTTTACATAATAAAGTGGTCAGACAATAAAACGACTGCAGTGAGTTTTTGTTATTGTTGTTATTATTCCAATAACACATAAAAACAAAACCAAAAAGCAAAATAATTAAAATAATAAAATAAATAGAACTCTGATTGAACGAATATATCAAACATGGACTTGGAACAAAATGCAAAAAAAAAAAAAAAGAATTGAAAAAAATAGAAAAAAGAAATAGAGAATAAAATCTACAACAAAAACCAATTTATAAGAATCTATTTTATCGAATAAAATTTTAATTAAAATCATTTTTTTTTCGTTGCCGTAGTCGCTGCTCGCTATTCATCGTACAATAAATATGCCAGCAGCATAAATACAAGAGATACAAACTCAAGATGTAATACAAATTTTAGAATTGAAAATAAAAGAAGAAAGAGAAGGAGAAGGAGAAGGAAAAAAAATGTGAAAAATATAACAACAAGTAGCTGATGTTGCTGCAGTTATTTGCTGTAATTACTAATAAAATATTTAAGATAGAGATACAAGAATTATGTGCATTCACTGGCATCTAAAAGCATTTTATAGAAAACAAAATAGCAACAACAACAGCAAGAACAACAACTACGAATAAACTAAATAACTAATATGCAATTTGTTACACCCTCTCTTTGCCAGTCAAAAGCCAGGCAGTTATGCCAGCCAGTGTTCTGAATGGCATCTCGTTTGCTGTGGCACGGACACCACACCAGAGTGGTGCTCTGTGGCACGGCAGCAGGCACCACTCGCTATTGTGTTGCTGCTGCTGTACGAGCAGCAAGCAATAATTGTATGTTAAAGTTAAATTTTGTTTAAATATTTTAATTTGTTTTTATTTTATTGTTTTTTTTTTGTTGCTGTTGTTGTTGTTGCTTATTTAAAGCTCAAGTGCACAAAGTGGCCATTTTCCTTGCATTATTGTGAAGTGATGGATGATTGAATAAAGTTCGATGGTCAGCTCTTGCGAATTTCATTTTTATTATATTTTTATAATAAATTTTTTAAACTCTTTAATTTTAATTATGTGCTGATTCTTTTTCCCCAAAATCTTATTAAAAAATTAAAAGTGATCAATTGAGGGATTTTAGCTGGAGCATATGCGCATTTCATTGGGGATAATGCAGATCATCAGGGAGCCTTTACCCAACATTTCTTAGAATAACTAGAGATATTTATTTCAAACTTCCACTTGAAGCTTAAAACAAATACCAAAGTCACAACAAGAACTCACTGATCACTTTTAAAAAATTTAGTTTACCCTTTTTATTTAACCTGCCACTCTTTAAAATGTTTCAGGTCTAAATTATAAGAAAAATTTACGATGTATAACAGGCTAACAAAAAAAAATGGATTAATATTTTAAACTTCCTGTTAAAATTTTAATAAATCGAAAAGTTATTGGGATTTTCTCCGTTTTTCCAAAATCAGGCTCTTATTAGATCTCCATGTATTTAGATCCCGGGATCGGATCTAAATACATGGATCTGATCGCTCTTTAATGTGTCTGTGTGTGTGTGTGTGAGTAAGGAAATGTGTGTGTGTGTTTGTGTATGTGTCGCAATGGCTTTTCAATGGCTTTTGAATGGCTGAACCAAATCGAATCAAACAGGTTGCTCTCTGAAACGCCTTCCCGAACTTATATTCCCTTTGAATTTGAACCGATTCGGTAGATTTCAAAATATATCAAAAATAAACTTTAAAAAATGTTTTTTTAAAATAACTTTTCAACTGTTTCACCGATCAATTCCACAAAGTTATCAGCTCGCAATATTTAAAAACCGGGTGGAAATCAGTCGGTTATTTGATACTTGGGACCCTGTAAACGAGAGAGACTTCAAGATTTTATATCTGATCAGTTTGTGTTCTCCATTATTTTACAAAAATCGATTATTTTAATAAAATCTCTAGATAAAGTTTTTTAAAATTTTCAAAACGGGGAAAAGCATAGAAAACAGATTGTTTTTCGTAAAAATAAATCAAGAACAACGTGTTTTATCGATTTCGAAAATGTAAACGGGATTCTGAAAATTACGATATATTAAAAAAAACTAATAAAATATATTATTAAAGTAAGTCAGAGTGAAAGTTTTTTCATTTTAGTGAATTCTTTTTCATAATATTTCATCTTTTGAAATTCTAGTTTGTCCTCTATTCAGAACTGCTTAAAAAGTTTTAAAATCAGGGGAAAAGTACTTGGTGATTATTTTTAACGAACATTTATATTGCTGTATTAAATCGAATTCAGATTCATAGGCTAATTGTTCGACCTTAATTTAAATCTCAGAAAGACATGATAAATATTCCAAGGCACAAAGGAAAGTCAACATCAGTTTTTTTCCAACTTCCACAGCAGAGCAGGACAGCTGTTTTCGAAAGTTGCAACGCTTTCATCATCAGTGCTCATGTGTATATTGTGTTTGTTACCACTTTTTAGGTGGCTTAGTTGAATGTGATTGATAACAGTTCCTATTTACACAAATTTTATTGTGAAAAAGATGTTGATGTTGACTTTCCTTTGTGCCTTGGAATATATATCATCATGTCTTTCTGAGATTTAAATTAAGTTCGAACAATTAGCCTATGAATCAGAATTCGATTTAATATAAGATAAAAGTACTTTCGTGAAAATAGACAAAGAATATTGTATTTTATCGATAACTTTCGATTTTGAGAGTGTAATCGAAATACCCACTGGATCACCAAATAACCAAAAATGTATCATCTGAATCTATTTCGTTCCATTTCATATTTATAAAATCATATTATCGATATCTTTCGATTTTGAAAATGTAAACGACATTCTAAAAATTACAAATTACAATTCGCTCTACGACCCACGTTGTATAATTTTAAAAGTATTTTAACTTTTTCTATTTTGTAGCACCGTGTCATCAAACGTTGATCGTAACAACTTTTTTTTAACAAAATTAATACATTAATAAATCGAATTAGAGCTTACAAAGCTTTGAAACAAAAACAACTTCTTTTTGCAAGTGTTGGTTACTGGGATGGGGGATATCCGGTGGGGGTGAAGCTACACCCCGGCTGGACTTAACAAAATCTATTCACATGCAATCCAATTGACTCAAAACTTATTAATAATTTAATTGCCTCCACGGCAGGAGAACAAAATAATTGTGTTTTTATATATAAAATTAATAAAACTGCTGGTCACCTCTTTTTTTTACAAAATCAAACGCGACAATATACTAAAATGCTTTAGGTAAAACGAAAAAAAAAAAATAAAAAATTTACAAAAACTTTAAAACGCAAAAAAATTTAAGATTCTAATAAAGATAAAACGAAACTTGTATGAATGCCCGTGTCTGTCCAGGTAGTTGCCCACAAAAAATAACTGCCAACATGTGAGGCTGGAGCACAGCTTCATCATCAAAAATGGAACCTTCACAACTGCAGCACAAACAGACGGGGCTTAAAAATACTGCAGGTTCCTTTTGAGTGATCAGTTTGCTGTTGTATTGAGATTTTGTCTTGTACTTTTTTTTCGGCTCTTGTCGTAGATGTTGCCAAGTAAATTGGCCTAGACTCCAAATGTCTGTTGGAGGGGCCAGTGGAAGAGCAAAAAAATTAGTTTTTTGGTGGCCATTATAATCGTATGCCATCTAACTATCGATCTTTCATCGATGGCTGTGGCAACATCGCAGACACTTTCCTGGAAGCAATTTTTGTGTTTTTCCTTCTCTCGTTTTCTCTGCAACATTTTCATTGCCAACTTAAAGCAATCCAGCAATTGTTACAGCCACTGGCTTTAAATAGTTGTAGTGTCTGTCTCTGTACAAGTGACGACAACATGCACCGATGAAAACTGGAAGCTGTTCAACCGCTTCATTTTTTTTTTTTCGTTAATAATTTTTCGTAATTTTGATGTGGGTTTTTTGTCTTTTTTTTTTGGTTTATAGCCGGCCGTCTTAGAAATAGACAAATGCATTTGGAACAATCTTTTGTTCGTAGTAGCAGCAGTTGTTGTTGTTGTTTTGTTGTATGAAAGTAAGAATGTTGCCTGCTGCTGGTGATGAGGATGCTGATGATAAGTGAGTGAGGCACCTTGAAAATTGCCGCCACATTTTGCTACTGCCACTGCCTCGAGCTGTCTTCTCTGTTAAATTTTCAAGACTGCAACAAAGTCTGTTGTTGTTGCTTTTGTTTTTGTTCCTACTGTTGCTGTTGATGCTCCTACTGTTACATATGGAGGGCGTGTTAGTGCTGGCACTCGCATGTGTGTTGGCAAAATGTGATTTTTGTTAGAATATTGTTTGGCTCGTTTTTGTTGTTGTTGTTGCTTTTGTTTTTTTCTGCTGTAGTTCATCCTCAGCCAGCTGGGCATTGCCACTGACATTGATTATGATGGACGGTGATTTGATGTTGCTTGTCTTTGTTGCGGCTACTGCTTCTTTACAGCAGCCATTCGCATTATTTTAGTTTTACAACTTTTTGTTGATATTTTTATGTTGCATCGCTTGAGGAAATTCAGTGTTTTAAGCAGCATCAAATTTAGGAAAATTCAATGAGTTCTTTTTTTTAGAAGGATGGCAGTAATTTTGATCTGATCATGAACAGGGAAAAGAGGGAAGTTTTATTAAAATTTTGTATTCTTAGTTATTTTAATCATCAAGAAATCGTCAGTGTTTTTGGTTGAGGGGTGAGACTTTTTTCAGTTTATAATTAATAATTTTAATTACACTTTATTGACCCTTTTAGTTTATTTTGAGCTTCAGTTCGTTATATTTTTAATAAAATTGTAATTAATTTTCTTTTTTATATAATATTTCTTTTGTAGGAAGTAGGAGATTGATAATGTTAACCATCTATTAAAGAAATATTTGTTAAATTCAGGAGCCCTGTTGTTTGATTTATCTTAGTGTTTGAAAAACAATTAACAAAACTTGGCAGCATTGTCGCCTTGAAATAACATATCAGCTGATATGCCGATATAAACATTTCACATTATGGAAAACGAGAACGAAAATAGACTAGCGGAGAAGAGGGCCGTAAAATCTCAAACATTCTGGATGCATAATATTACAAACTTGATCTAACATTTATAAACGGAAGTCCAGAGTAAAATATAATCCGCCATTTTCGCTGCTCTTTTTATCCTCTAAAAGGCCATCACAATATCTGATTAGAGAACCACAAACTTATCTCAAAAAAGACTTCTTGAAAATCTTTTAAATATAAAATTCATGCCTCGAAAAAGATCAAATAAATATCCTGATATTCATGTCATAAAATATTATTTCCTTGAAAAGTATTCCAAATAAAAATTAATTAAATAAAAACTGATAACAGACTTATTGAGTTGCAATTACAGAATATAATTAATAAAATCATTTGCCAGAATATTGTGGCCTGTAAACTTACAAAATATTTTTATATGAATTATTCAAAAACTGCAGCAAATTGTTCGTTATCAATTTCATTGTACTGCCTGCAAAGTAAAACAACAAAAAAAAAAAACTGACAATTAAAATTCGGCCCTACTGCATTGAAGGGGTAACCACGCAAAAGAGGGTGTCCAGTAAAAGCAAACAACAATCAAAATAAATAAAACTATTATTTATTCAATTTCAATAAACCAAAAAGAGAAAAACAAAAACAAAAACAAGAAAAGTAAACAAAAAAATTATTTGAAAAAAAAGGAAAAAACTATGAAAAATATATGAATTTTTATATGGAATGCAAAGCCATGAAGCAAAAAACTAAACGAATCCAATTACGAATTGAGTGCAATACAATTGGACGAAAATAGCTGCGACAAATAACGACTTGAAAAAATAAATAACAGAATAACAAAAAAAAAAAGTTCACAAAAAAATTAGAAAAATATAAATAAAAATTTATTTGTTCCATACAACAACGCAAAAAAACAGCTGAAAAAATAGTTGACAAAAAACGCACACACACACACACACACACACAATGAAAGGAAATCATATGAAACTGTATGCGAATAGTGAATGAGTGTATGTGTGACGTGTGGAGAACAAAAACGCCTTGAACATAGAATTTCTTCCTGTATTATTTAGGCACAAAACTAACAACAACAACAGCTGAAAAAAAAATTAACTGGCCATACGTCGTCTCTGTTACTGCATCAGCATGCTGCAATTATAAGTTTTTTCTTTTTTTTTTTAATAAAAAAATTTACTGCTGCCGTGTTCTTTTTAATTTGAATTGCAATTCGATCAAAATAAATTGCAGGCTGCCAGCGACAATTAGACACACACGGTACGTACACATCAGCACATGAGTGTGTACAAATGTTGTACGGTGTGGCCAGCTTAGACTTTTTATGCTTGACTTGTTTTTTTCTACTGTTTTAATAAAATCATTTCATATTATTTTATATTTTTTATTTTACATTTTTTTTATTACAAATTTTTATCAGACCATTTTCAAAACTCAAAATTCTATATTTTTTTAAATTATAATATATAATCAATTTATTTCCATAAAATTTATAATAGTATTAAATTTTTTTCAGATTGGGGTCTCGAGAAAACCAAAAATATAAATGGAATATTTAAGAGAGCAACCATTGAAGATGGAGAACTTCCCCCTAACCAAAAGTGAGTAAGAATTCAGTGTAAAAATAATTAATTCTCGTATTCTATTTTGTTAAGAGCACCAATTTGAAAATATTAAAAATTTACAAAGAACTCGTAGCAACCCAAAATTAATACTGATCTAGTTTTCTAGTAAGAAAATTATATATATAATTTTCTAAATATTCCGCTTAATAAAATTTCAATTTAATGGAAACAAAAAATACTTTGTAATTTCACGCGATTGAACTTAAAACTGAAAAAAATCTTACTTTTGTGGGTCTTAGAGAATTTTCTTCTTTCTAGGCTTCTGAGGTCATTCAAATAAAAATGAAAAAATCTTTTTTAAATCTCAGAAGTGCAAATAAAAATATAAAAAATTTATTTATTTAAAAATTCCCATTTTTGTTGTCTTTTGTAACTCTTTCGAATCTCATTTTTAGAAAGATTCATGTTTACATATCCGCTGGCAACACTGTTATTATCTGTTGTTGCTGTAGAAGCTTGATAATATTTTTTACTTGAGTTTTTTGTTTAAATATCAAGGCCAAGTTTTTGCATATAAATTTTGTTAGATGCATATTTGCGAGAACGATGGATGATTCATGAATATTTTGAGGTAAAATTATCTTATTCATTAACAGAATTTGAAGCTTTTAATTGAAAAATTTGCAAATACAGAAAGAAAGTCGGATATGGATATTGTATGAGCTGATAATCATGTAGGTGTTCTAAGTAAATTTCTTAAATTCTTGAGCTTCTATAAATTGAGTTCTTTTATGAAAATCTGCTCCAAATCAGATTTAAATCATTCATGGTCCTTCGAACCGTCCTGCAAGTTATTCACCATTTTTATATTAACAACAATATTCAATAAAATATATGATGTTTCAGATCGAAATGAATCATGGTTCATTGCATAGGTTGGGCATCGAATAAGTGCGGAGTAAAAAGTAATTTTTCATGCAGATCAAAATTTCACATCTGCTGAAAAGCACTGGCGAAAAAATACTACAGTTTGTGGCAACGTTCTGTTCTCAGTTAAGTTGCAAGACAAATATTTAATTCTGAAACTGTAACAGTCGTTAAATATATTTTCAAGATGCAAAGACTTGAAATACATTTTTGGGCATGGTGGGGCATAAGTGTATCCGTGAATGATTGGCTCCCCTTGATGTGCTTCTTTTCAATTTAAACCAGTCTAAAAGTTTTCATTTGATGGGTGATAAAATTGTTTGTTACTAAGGAAAGTTTTAAAATATTCCTAATAATTTTTTATTGTCTCACAGAGTGCGAGAGATGTTTTGAAAAGTACGATAATTTACACAGACATCAGCCATTCTTAAACATGAAAACTACAAGAATTTTGCTATTCAATCAGTAGTCGTTGAGTTTCATAAGTCCGAGTTTCATAAGTCAGTTATTGCCCTTCAATATATAAATAGATTTTTTTGACACTTATACAGTCCTTTTAAGGGCGTCTCACACTATCAAACGTAATTTTTGGATCCGCGGCACTTTTATATTTGACGATTTTATTCAAACCACAATATGGGGATTTATTCTGACGACTTTACATATTGAGAGGGCGTGGATCTCCTAAATTCTTAAATAGATTTTTTTGCAACTTTACAGTGGTCTCAAGAGCTACAATAGTTACTGGGGTGCATTCTAAGGACTTTGCATATTGAGGAAATTATAACTCCTTAATTTTTAAATGACTGCTTGCCATTTTACTTTTCTAATAGCCAGGCAACTTTTCGATTTAAACAGCTGATCACAAGAAATATTTATTACTTTTACGAATAAATAGTGCTTTATTTGTTTTTTGAAAAGTACTTCTGATTATATCAAATTTGTTACTGAAATCTGAAATCTCCTAACACTCTCTGATCAAAACTCAACTGATGGTTTGTCCCAACAAAAGAGTGAAATATAGACTCAACTTGTTGCAGAGAAAATGTTATGCAACTTCAGCCACGTAACATTTAAAAGGGGCAAAATTGTTCACTGATTATGAAAATAAGAACTTTGTGCTGCCAAGGAAAAGTGTTGTGATTGAAACATTTCGAGTCAGTTCGGTCACGATCTTGAGATATAATTTTTTTTTATATTAATATTAAAGCGAAGGCAACTACAACAACAAGAACAACAACAATAACCATAAACTTTTGTTATATTAACATTGATCATGACCCAGATCTGACTCCACTGCGAAATAAAAATCTTAAGTATAAGAAAACAAAAGGCAGCGAAATAGCAATAAAAGAGAAAAACACAATATATATGAAATATAAATGTGGAAAAAACAACAACAACAGCAAAGAGAAAAACAAATTAAGATAAAGAACAAAAATTAAGGAAAAAATAAACAACAACAACACAAATTACAGGAAAAATACAATTAATTTTACATTTTAGCATCGCATTGTCTGCCGGCCAATAACTTGAAGGCCTTTAACTCGGTGGCAAACAGCAGCAACAACAAAACAGTCTTTTCTCTTTAAGAAGAGTAACATAAATGCTTAGGTCTTATATATGGTTGGGCGCATGTCGAAAGGCCTCAACTAAACATAATTGTTAATATACTCCAAAAGCGAAAATATAACAGGAATCGATCACGATCGGAAACGTAATTTTACTTAATATTTTGCTAAACTTTTGGCACGAACTGTATATTGCGATCACTAAAAATAGTTCATTTTGAAAAATAAATGCATGTTAAGGTTTTTCTAGTTGCGACCTTCGATATGTTTGTGGTACAACAACAGACATCAACTTCTGGTAGCATAAGACACACACACACACACACTGATACACTGCCAAGAAGATCAGAACAAATGTTTCAAGCCAGATCCGTTCATAAGCGATAGTCAGTCCATTTTGGTGGCAGTTTGGTTGCAGTCAATGAATTTTTGTGCAACAATTTTAACGAATTTGGTTAAAACCACTTTTGTTGTACATGTTATTGTCATTTGTTTGTTGCTCCTTTTTTTTTTTTAAGTGCGGATGTTGGACTGGTGATGACGATGTTGAAGCCACTGCTGCCAAAGTGCAGTGGTTGTCAAACGGGGACTTCAGTCTGTTAAAATTATGAATTTTTTTCTTGAAGCGGAAGGAACGTTTGTTATTAAGTGAATGGTAGTCTTGATAGTTTCATCGTGAGTTTGTGTACATGCAAATATCACCAACTCAAAGTGATTTATATAATGAGGGTCTTTGTTGTGCTTTCCATAAGTGACGTGATTTACATAATTAAGCCCAAAAACTCTATTTAATCTACAATAGAAAAATTTTTTAGTTTTGTTTACACATCACGAGTGTTGTATGCATCTTCTGCATTCAATGAATCATGAAATTCTGAATGGGTTGCAAAATTTAATGCTGCCTTAAAAAAGTTTAAGAACTTCTGCTGCAACGAAGTTTATTTCTTTAATAAACAAAAATAAAATAAAGTGCGAAAACTGTTATTTTCTATTTAACTGATACATTAATGTTGTTTTTGTTGTTAATGTTGTTGTTGCTGCTGCTGCAGTCACTGTTGTTGCACTAAAATAATCCATTTAATGTGACAAATCAGTAGAAATGACAGTTCAACTAAATGATACAACACGTTGAATGGCCAACGTAAAGCGCGTCTTAAAATCACAAAACGTATCGCGATGGAATTTTAAGTACCCGTCGTATTATTCAATATCCAGTATGTAAAATTAAGCACATACAAACCCATAAAAGCTTCTACATAAACATAACCCAGTGAACATATTTTTTCAAAATTTTGCCGGATGTTGCAAACAATTAGATTGCAAGAAACCAGGGGTCCGATCGATATCGAAGGCCTTAATAGGTTCCCCTCGTGGTGTAAAGTTGTCTTTGATAGTTGTAAATTTTCGGTAATTGCTTCCTGCAGATATCAAAAAAGGACGCAGTTAAAATTGTATATCCAACTATCCCGCCATGATCCTGACTGATCAGACAGTGGCCCTAAATTGATATTAATTTTGAGTAGGCTGTGCCGCAAATCGTTTGTTTTCAAGTCTATAATATTTTTAAGGCGGTGATGGCTTCGAGTTCCATCAAAAATCCTTCGTGAAAGATCACTGAGGATCAAAATATTTAATTTACTTTCAATGAAGCCAAATAATTTTTAAGATTCTGATGAAGCTTTTTCAGGGATATTTTAACCTGATTTGTAAAAATTCTTGTAAAAGCCAGAATTATTATGGTAAACCTCCGCTCAATTGAGAAATAATTCCGAGCAAAATAAATTAATAAAATAACGCTCTTCCCAAGAAAGAATTCGTTTTATTAGTAAAACTACAATTTTATTATTTAAAAGGTAATTTAAAGTACAGGGTGCTCCAAATAGACCTACCATTTAACACACAATTTTAATTCTTTTTTAACATTTTAAGTTAATTAAAATTATATCCTGCCAGAGGTGGCCGTTTTCTGCTTCCCATAGTCGTTCACTTTCCCAAACATATTCCATAACCATTCGCAAAACTTCGAGTTTCGCCGGGTGCATTATATTAATATGTTGGATGGATGGTTCTAATCTTATCATTGAAGAGCTGTTGAATACTTCGAATGTGGCGGCCAATTCGCATAGTTTGCAAACGAAATAGTTCTTTCCCACAAGACATCGAGTAAAAGAGTCTTTGTGAGACTGGCTGCTGGAACCGCACTTGCGGCTGTCCCTAAAAAATTTGCCATTTTCAATATCTAAAATCAATGGCTTTAAGGGTTCATTAAAAAAAATATCGGTCAATTATATTCCTTTAAGAAACACCGAAAACATAATAAAGGGTGTTTTTTATAGAGTGATACAAGTTTAAATGATAATAAAACATAGTAATATATTTTTGATATCAATGAAACGGTCTTTGTTGGATAGAAAATTTTATGACATTAATGTTTAAATATGATTTCGGCCATTTGGCCACCACGGCTGGTGCGTACAAGACGCAATCTGGAACAAAAATTTTCACAAACAGTAACATTCTGACCATCATCGCTTTTGAAGACACGTGGGCCAATGACCCCGCCAGCCCATAAAGCGCACCAGACAGTAATTTTCTGTGGATGTAATGGTGTTTCGACAAAAGCTTGTGGATTCTCCTCGCTCCAAATGCGACAATTTTGTCTGTGTAACCATTCAACCAAAAATGGGCGTCAATGGAAAATAAAATTTTGAATGGACGAAGTGCACGATAAGTTTGATGAACAGAACCATTATTTTGATTAAAAATGTCCACAATTTGCATGCGTTGCTCTGGTGTCAAAGCAAACTAAACTAAAAGAAACTATCAGCTGTTAAATGGGTGGTCAAATAAAGTTAAAGTTAAATTTTAAGTTGTATCAATCTATAAAAAACACCCTATATAATTGACACTGTAAAACTGCTCTTGGATTTTCGGTAGCCCATATCCTGCAGTATTGTTTATTTAATTGGAAATGAGCTTCGTCCCCGATGATTAAATTAAAAATAAAGTCATGAATTAAGTTCCTGAATTTCGTATGAAAATATTTTTATTTTATATGCAGAGTCCTACGCAGCGATCCTTCCTGGGCCAAATTACAAAGAATGTTTCCTGCTCGATATAACTTACTCCTTCATCTACTCAATATTCCCATCCATGTGCAGCGTTCGTAGAAAAGTCCAGATGGTTTTTTTCTTAGCAGATAATTTGTTTTTTCTTAAGGTCCTACTCACACATTTTAAATAACGACGATATGCAGTCTGAGTCAAAGCCAGGGACGGACAGTTGATTTGAGAAATAAAGTTCAACCGATTTGGTTTAATTATGTACTGATTCATTTCAAATTGCCCAAGGCTTTGTTAAAAAAATACTAAAACGAAATAACAAAAAGTTATAGGGAATTCAAAACCCTCCGGCTATTTGGGACCACCCTTTATATGTCACCACTTAACATAATTTTTTACTCTACTAACTACTTGAAAAACAATGAAAATAACTTGTGAACAGCCAGCCACACCGCTGGGTTGAGTATTGAAATAGTCAAGCATTTGATGGCACAACACCAGCGAGTGAGATATTATTGACGGCGGTTGGCAACAAATTGACTAACTTTTATGGAACGAGCATTTTTGTTAGTTTGGCATATTTTGAAACTTCTAACGAAAACAAAAAAACAAAAAAACAAAACAGAAAACCAATAATTTATTTAACAGCTACAGACGTACTTTTGCACAAAACAGACGAGCCAATTGTATTCATTTAGAATGCATTTTTAGTGCATCGTACCTAACACTTGTTGCATGCAAAGCAATTCTTTGCAGCTGCATCAAATAACAATATTTATTTAATTTCATTTTATTTATTTATTTTGCTTTTTTTGTGGGGAAAATTTGTTGCTTTTTTGGTACAAATTCTTTATTTATATTATTTATTTTGTTTTTGTGTAGTTTTTTCTTTTTTTTTTTGTATGTCAGTGTTGTGAGTTGACGTTATTGCTTTATTGGATTGCGTTTAGTTGTTCCCGCTAGTTCGCTAATTAATATGCCATGACTGTGCAGACGACTTATTTGAGAAGAATTATTATTTGTGATTTATTATTTTTACCAAAAGAAGATTTTTATATGTGAATTGTTGGATTGATTCTAATGATTATGTGCCTGGTGTGTTTTCATATTTATCCGATTATGAGGCTGAGCTGTTTCTGCTCTTCGCTCAAGTAGTTAACACTTGATTGCGATGTCTTAGCGGATGCGAAATAGAGCCTAAATAATAATTAACCTGATCTGATATATTAAGTAATGAATGTCCTTTTTGGGCCGAGCACTGCTCCAAGTAAATATCCTGATCTATTTTCGTGATTAGTGCTGCTGCTCTACCGGAAAGTGCGTTACTAACCCTCCCCCTTCATTGGGCGAAGTAAAGAATGAAATTGCAAAGACAAATTTAACATCTTCACAGCCTTTCCCAATTATCCTTTCGGCTTTATTCCCTCCCTGTAATAGTTCCTGCAGCATGCAATAGGTTTCCTACTCTGAGAGTTCCTGCAGCATGCAATAGGTTTCTTACCCTGAGAGTCGGTCCAAGTAATTAAAAAAAAATAAAATTTCTTTTGCTGTAGAATACAAATGAGTTTCCCACTTTCATACATCAGAAAGTGAGAACCATTTAACGCTTCACGAACTGCCGGGGTTTTGTTTTATTACTTTTTTTTATTATTATTATTGTTGTTACAGTTTAAAAAATGGTCCTCACTTCTTATCAAAGAAATACACAACAATTTTGAATTTTTATGACGACAATAATAAAAACTGAAATATTTGTTATAGTTTTTTGTCAACTAATCAACTCCCTCTTTTAACGGTTGAAATAACATTGAGATCTGTTTTGTTTTACAGCCTTTTGTGTTGATATCAATTCAAAATTCAGAAATTAGGATAGGAAAATAATAACCAAACGGCAACACCTGCAATTAACAAAATTGTGATGCAGTTCCCGCATCCTTTTGAATAATAAAACTGGTTCAAATAGAAACTTTTATCACATTTAACTGGTGATGAAAGAGTAGCGGCTTTCGAAAACAGTTGATATGCTTTGCTGTTTGAATTGAATAGTTGAAACTGCTGGTTACTGCTCCGTGTGCTTTGGAATATTTATCATGTCTTTTGGAAAAATTCAATTTAATACAAAAAAAATTTATTGTTTTGAAACACTTTATTGTCAATAACTGACCAGTGTTCAGTTAATTGTCATAACTTTGGTTACACGGTTGTATGTATATCTTTAAGAAAATCTCAAGGTTGCAATGAGGAATGCAGACGACCAACTGCAAAGACTTTAATGACCATACGAGTGAGGTAAGAAATATTATCACCAGTTTCTTATATTTAATAGACTCCATCGATACTTTTTCCCTAAAGTTTTCCTATCAAAATGGGTGTGAAAGAAAATAGAAAATGCGCAGGATGTGCCTGCCTATCTGTGAGGTTATAAACGAAGTGATAAAAGTGTGTCCTTTAACTGTCAGATTTGAATTTAAAACTCCTCTGCTTCGTCCATTGTGCTTTAGGTGTAGCAGTTATTTGCAGTTTTGTTTTTAAACTGCATTTAAAAACTTGTTGTTGTTTTCCTCTTTTTTCGGTGCAATAAAAAGTCGTCTACTCGTTTCTGTTCTGTTCTGTTCTGTTCTGTTCTTTTTTTTTAATTTCGTGAGTGTGTCGAAATCAGGGCAAATTCATCATCGCATAAAGATAAGGTTTTATTTCATATTGTTGCAGTTCGTATATATTTTATTTTGTGTATTTATTTACTCTGCGTCCCGCTGTTTCCTGGCCGCCACATCGCACGGCTCTTTCTAGTGCCACGTCTTTGGGCATAATTTCAATTTTTCGATGTTGTTGTGGTTTTTGTTGTTATTTTAAGTGTTGTTTGCACAGTGTTGTTAATCATTTTGGTTTATATATTTTTATTTTTATTATATTATTTTTGTGCACTAGCATTTTGTTTGTGTATTTTTTTTTATTAAATATTTTTGATAATGCAAAGGTGACCTCAATTTGATGAAATTATTTTTGCGCATAATTTTTTTTTTTATTATATTATTAAATTTTTTGATAAGACTCGATTGTGTTATTATTGTTATTTCATTATAATTTCACAATGCATTCGCTGCACTGCTTAAATTCTGTGATTGTTGTTGCCGCATGTACTGCGGATCACTTGTTTGTATTTGAATTTTTAAAAGATATTAAGAAAGAATCTTTAGTTGTCTCAAGTTTTAGGCTCAAGTTGTTTACCTTAAATTGCTTGAGCAAAACTTATATGGAAAGCGAAAATAGATCCACAAAATGTGTAGAATAATTTTCTATTTCATACAACTTGTTCGCCGAAAAAAAAAAACGCATAGAAATTTAGGGATTGTTTTGCTTTTCAAAATGCTTGAAATGTTTGTGAACAACAATTACAAATTATGGAAACCTTAAAAAGTGTCTGTCCTGTTTAAGACGTAAATTCTAGTTGGGTGACGTGATTTATTTAATTAGCCTAAGCGGCTTGTTGTGTAAATTTTTTTCATCATCTGTTCATGTTTTCAACGATTGAACGATTAAAAAGTAGTTCATATTAAAACAACCAGGCGAATCCTCGTTTTATCCTTCAAAATGAGTTGGAAGGCGGGTCACTGCTTGAATATCTAACTTTAGGCGGTTATTGTACAATTCGATTCGAAACGAAAAGCTTTCAAAATTCCATTTCAAAAGTATACATATTCGAAAGATTCGAATCAAAGTGCCGCGCCCACTACAACATTCTTGCAATAAAATTTTAATCTTTTTGGTAACACTCCTTGAATTTAAATGGCTTCCATTTTTCGTATAAGGAATTAAAGTATTGGAAATAGTGTTAAATATATTTCCATTGAAGTTCAGAAAGAGTGCTGTTGTCTGAAGCAGTGGACACAAGATTACAACGTCTCAGGTCCCGATTCGACTCCGCATGGTGTCGAATTTTTCGGATTTCCGTTAGTGCAGGATTTTGTCAATTGTTGTTGACTTCTTTCAATGACGAAGTCATAACACTACCGACAGCAATTAAACACCGTCTTGTACTAACAAAGCACAATACCGATTCGGTACCTGTAGCAGAAATATTCACTGGCGAATTAAAAAATTAAATTTGCTACAACACCTTCTTTATTTATTTGTCTTCTTAAAGCTGTCTCCTCTTTTCTATTTCTGGCACGATGCATTGAAAGAAAGCAAAAAAAAAAGTGCCAGACCTGGGAAGTTTAAACTTGTATTTGATATAAAATACGGTATTCAAATTCCTAAATATTGGCTAACTTGGAAATTACATTCACAAAAAATGTTCAACTATTTGCAAAAACGTGGGGTCTAATATGAGCCTGAATAACAATTATTATCCTTAAACTCGAATAATATTATAAGAATTCATGAGCGTCTGGTCTATTGTTAATTGGCAATTGTTAATAAATTCAATTTGTCTTCATGTGTCCTCTTAACACTATCTCCTCCTTTGCTAAATTCCAGCGCTGTGCACTGCATATGTAGGGTCGGTCTAGGAGTGCTTGTCCTTTTTTTAAAAAAATATCACCATGAAAAGAAGAACATTTTATCAAAGAACACTGCTGATATGGCATACCGGAATCGAAATCACTACTTATACATTCTGCTAGTGTGATGATAATTAATATTCTAATTATCCCGCACAAATTGAGAATTAATTGTGAACTCGCGGGCTTGAACTTGAGCTTGATTAAAAATATTTATGTAGAAAGCTCTCAGTTGATAGAAATTACAATAATTTTGGGCTTCATGCATAAGCAAATATTTCAGTGCTAATTTATAAAAATTGTTTTCGACTTATAACAGGTTAATAACATTAATATTCATAAAAAAGTTTATTTCATAAGCCCCTATAAATTAATAAACTAACCTTTTTATATATATTAACTGATAAAACATAAACCTTTAAGAAAAATACATAAAATATATTTCAATTAATAAGACCGGTCATATCCTGTTGCCCAGTGTATTTCATAAGTATTATTTAAGCCGATTGGCACTATATAAAATCTCACTGAGACACAACATTTACAAAGTAAAATATTAATTTTAAAAATATCATGAAAATGACCTTCATGAGTTGCCGAATATATTTTACATTCTGTGGCACAACTGCACGTACGCTGTCCCCTCCACACATGTATCCAGCCGTGCTTTTGCTCAAAATTTTCTTTAAAAAAAATATTTAAAGTCATTTATTTATGGTGTTATTAAGGGAAATGAAAAAATATTGTAGGAAAATCTTCCGTCTAAAAATAACAAACAAAAACGTCAACGAATTTCAACCTGACATTCGATAAAAGGCAGCTGTATGTGTCTATGCGTGTGTGTGTGTGTGAATGTATTGCAAGCAACAGTTATTATGGTAACACAATACACCAGAATAGTTATAAATATTTTTGTTACTCCAACATAAAATAATAAAACTTCAGACTTTAAAGAAACTAAAAATGACTTCAAGAGGCTGAGGAAATAGTGGAGGGGAAAAAAGCAGGCAGCCCCTACTCCGGTTACAAACATTTACAATTGTGCTGTGCAAAAAGAAGTTGCAGAGCTGAGATGGAGTAGATTTCTTCTTTCTGTTGTGTTCTTTTTTTTTTCTTCTCTTTTTGAAAAGTACTTTCGTACTTTGTTGTTGCAATTTGGGTGCAGAATCTTATGGTTTTTCTTTTATTTGCTATTTTGGAACTGAATATAAACTTTTGTTAATGTGAGTTTCTTGCCATTATTGTGCGATAGTTATGGAAACGAGAGCTACCAACAAACTGTCTGAAGGGGGGGAGGGGTGCGAAAGAAGTTTAACGGAAGGAAGGACTATAATCATTTTTATGAGATGCTGTTTTCTTAGTGCCACAATAAATGCAAGTGAATGTTGGGGCTGTTGCTGTTTCTAAGTTACTCTTGGCTAGAATTTAAGCACATTATCTGCCCCATTGAGGAAATGTTGGAGAGTTTTCAATGAAAATTGTTTGAAAGAAGTCGTGTTGTTAGCGTGAGAAATTTGAAACTGGAGGGACTCTATAATATTGCGAGTCTGCTGAGTAGATCCCTGAAAGAGGCAACAATAATATCTGACGGCGACCACGGCGAGGGCCTTCTAGATCTTCTAGACTTGCAGCGACTTGAGGAGATGGCTCAAGTGCTTTGGACCACGTATTTCTATTTTTTATATAAAATTTTATGCAAATCCTTCGATCCCTTTTTGTTGATTGCAGAAAATCGCCGAGCGCACACAATATTTCTAACATTTATGCCTCTCACAAACAATATGAAATTGTTTAAATTGGAAATTTTTGAATTTCACTTTATTTCACACATAATCCTCTTTCTCTCTAGACTCCTGGTGTTCTCATATGGAGTTGTGCCCCAAATTAGTTCAATTTCTTAAAGGACATCCTTAAATAAATAACACCCATTTTTCAGAATTGCCCACAAGAAAGTTTTTGTTATAACAATTTGCTGACGTGCAACAACTTGCCAACATGTGTATACCTTTTTGTGTACATCTAAATCTCTATCTGTTTTCTATAAACTATTGTAACTACGACGTTATGCTGTTCTTATTGTTCTTGTTGTTGTTGCAGTTTTGTGAGCACCTGTTGCAAATTTTTATTCATTCAATGTTGCCCGAATACAAAATAGACGCAACAACAGCATCCAACTACAATGGCAGTAATAATAATAATAATAATAACAACAACAACAACAACAACAATAATAACAACAGCAACAACGATGCCATCAACAACAGAGCACTGAAAGCAGTAACAACAATTGCAACAACAATGACTGCAAGCACGTTGATAAAAACACTTGCAACTCCATCATTAAAAGAAAATTGAAAATTGTCTGTTATTTGGAGACCATAATTTTATGCAACTTGTTGTTGAATATTCATAAAATCGTAAATATTTTGTTTGTTGTTGGTGGAACTTGAGTCTTTCATTAATCACCGCAAATTAAAATAAGAAACTGAAACAACTTGAAATCATTTATAAAGTTTAAGGAAATTTAATGAACGTGGGCTGAGTGCAATTAGTTAGGGAAAATAAGACAGAGTGGAGACAAGATAACATTTATTTTGGTTGATTTTAATTAGCGAAAAAATATATTTTTAAAAGGCCGTATTAACAAGAAAAAAAGAAAATAAAAATTAAATATATTAATATTTATATAGGCTAATTGTTCTTAGTTAAAATCTCAGAAGGACATGATGATAAATATTCCAAGGCACAAAGGAAAGTCAACATCAGTTTTATTCAACTTACACAGCAGAGCAGAACAGCTGTTTTCGAAAGTCGCTACACTTTCATCATCAGTGCTCATGTGTATTGTGTTTGTCACCACAATAGGTGGCTTAGTTGAATGTGATAACAGATTTCTATTTACACAAATTTTATTGTGAAAAACAATCCGAGAACTGTATCAAACTGATGTTAACACGTTTTTGTTTTAATACCCGTGTTACCGTTTGAATATTTTCTTCATGTCCCATTTTTCTGAATTTTTTGTTCCATTATACAAAAATTAAATAGTTTCCCAACCATTTTAAAAAAAATTGTGTTTTTTACAGCGTCCAGTGAGAGTAAAATAAATTTTTCCCAACACCGAAAATATATTTTAAGGCGCAACACTTTCTGTAGTTTGTGGCAAGGAATTGTTTTTGGGAATACACATGATTGAAAATTTTTTATATAGTTTTAAGCATAATATTCTTCTCAAAAAAAAAAAACTTATTTCTCACAAAGGTTGGGTCATATTTATGCATACAACTTAATGCTAAATTCAATTAGTTGCGGAGCTTTTTTCAAAATAAATTATTGCCAACGACAACAGAAATTTATTATTCCTTCACGTTCATGATGTCATAAAGAATTTTTCTGCTGCCATTTAAGATAAAAGAATAATAAAATATTTTACATCAATTCATTTTTGTGCACACAACTGCTTGTTTTTTATAATTTTAATTTCAGCAATCAAAATTTACAATCAGAAAAAATGCATCTATAAACCACTTGGCTCGTTTTATTTCGTTAGTTTTTTTACCAGTTATTTTTTTATACAATAAATTAGATAAAATTTCATTATTAAAAAACTACCAACCTACGAAATAAATATGTTGGAGTTTATTTAACTTTGCAACGAGTGAAGATAAAAAATAATTTACATGGAGGAGAGTTTATTGCTGCCAAGAGAAGTGCAGTGGTAACAATAAATAATGACACCCTACAAGAAAAATAATTTTTCTTTCCCACAAACTGAAATTCGTTCTTTTGAAAAGAGGAAAATGTAAAAGAGTAACCCTACTCTACTTCTTATTTCTAGAAATAAGTTTCTGCATCAACTCTGTATTTATATATATATCTTGAAATATCGGTGCACAGATGCCGACTAAGGAGTTTGAGCATCGCGGTGATGTTGGTCACCCGAATATCATCCGTTACAGTGACTGACTGTACACGACTTAAGCCTTCACATATGAAATGACAGCGTAGTTAACTACAGAAAATTCCTCGGGAGAACTGTTATCCTATACAGTTATCAGAGATCTAGAAGTCAACTAGTGCTAGTGGGACACCGCAAAACCTTTGAAAGCAAGTAAACGATCAGTCTGTCTATAGTGGCATTAAAAAAATAATCATCAACGAGGCTTGAAGTTGACAGACTCGAAGCTGCTTTGAGACCGAAAAATCCGCACTTTTAAAGATGAAAGCAGCGTTCATTTTCATTTACACACCGGCCAAGCTTAATGGAAACTGGAGCCAAAAAGCAGACGATCATGGAGATACTTACCACTGATCTCAAAGTAGTCTCCTATTAAGCCCTAGTGAATCCAAATAACGCGCAGCATTGCTCGGTAACACATGAGTTTGACGAATGGAATCAAAAGCTCTCTCGATATTCTTGACATAAATATACCGTGATATATTCAAGAGAAACATTTAACTACCCCGACTTTTTAAAATGGTGTAAGAAATAGTCCACTTCATCTGATCTCTTCACTATTTATGCCGCTTAAGGCCGATCGAGATTGAAATAATAGTCTTACATATGAACCGGTGCATCAAACTGAACGCTTACGGGAGAAGGCGGAGAACTTCATTAGCGTCACTATAATATCCAACTCCATTTATTTATCGGAGCATTGACGCAACGCGAAGTGTATTTGACTATCCGACGGGTTCTATTACAACGAAATAGTGATATTAAAGAACTTGTGACCCAAAGTGTTTTTTTTTTTTGGGACCTGCATGGTTTTTCCTGAAGACGCTTGCATTTGTGGTGGAGGGGCCGATGACCAGCACCAAACTTCGCACATAGAACTCGTTCTTTAGGCGAACAATTTGTGTCATATATATTAACGAATTTATTTTTTTAACTGATTCAAATGTAATACACACACATACAAACATTTTGTCACAAAAATATAGTCCCGAATAGTTGGAAATAACGATTTTACTCGGAATTTGGAATTGCAGTTTCTATTGTAGTCAATATAATTTCCGTTGTATCCTTATCTTCTCCTGTAAAACTAAAATTTGTACTTGCAAACCTGGGAAAGTTCAATTGAAATGTGGACCAGCACTACCCTTTCTATTCTTCCTGCCACAACCAAGTTTCACATATTGGCATATGTCGATGCCCAGAGTGCTGCATCCAGACTATGCAGTTCCCCGTTAAATAACATAAGCAGATAAATGGTTGAAGGCTGCACTTAAGGTTATCTGATGTGTATTAAATTTGGAATCAGGATATCTTTGAAGGATATTTACCTGTTGTATTATATAATGAGTTTGTAATGACACAGTAGAGTGTCAAAAGGCCGGGTTTAATTTTGATTTTTTTTTTTCAATAAAAAACTGTATAAATTATATTTATTCGCACGAATTTCTTACTGGAATTAAGTTCAATCCTTTAAGCCTCGTCAGTGTACTTACCGTAACAGCAACATGTTGCCACACCAGAAGAAGGACAATCTATCAAAAGATACTGAAAATGTTGCACTTGACAATGTATTTAACGATGCATGCGCGGTTCATTTTCTCTCGCTTATATTTTCTAAAGTCATCACAAGTAAAAGGCATGGATTTCTGATTTTACGTATCGCTGGTTTAGTGATATAATTACTAAGCGATTATCGTATTATTATAATGGGTGTCCCAAAAATTTGTGCAGCAAAAATCTGTCACATTTAAAAAAGCAATTCGACGGCCGACAGTTTAGGGTTAGTAAAAACGGAGCGCTGTACGGCAGAACAACGTGTCTTCGGTATTGAAAAACACTTCCAATATAATGAAAGATTTGTCCGAAAAATTTGTATTAAACCAAAATCCGTCGTTCCACTTTAATTTTGGTTTACATTTAGACCGGTTTCGTTATTATGTGCCTGCTTTTGCTGTTTCGTTTCTCTTAAAATAGAATATCTTTCCAAATTTTTTTGTGGAATTTTTCGAATATATAAGCAACTTGTTTCCTTAATTGCTTGTCACACTGTCCAAAAAGATTATTTTGCTATTTTAACGTTAAACAATTTTTGTGACTGTTTCTTCTGTTCTTTTTTTTTTGAGTCTTTCATTTAGTTTTTCTACTTTTTCGTTTGCATTTGGTCATAAACAAAACCGTGCATTGTTCTATCAACAACTACAATTACAAAAAGCTTATAAATGAATTTAAACTATCGAAAAAGAAATAAAATGAGGAGGGCTTGGGACAAGTAGGGGGCAAGTAAATATGTGAGTCCATATTGCAGTTGGTGGAGGAGGTAAACAACGACTGCGGCACAACAGCAGCAGGGAGACGAACCGTAGCAGCTAAAACAGAGTCTAAAATTTATTTATCAGGGGAGTGAGTAGAAGTAGAAGTCTAGTTGAGTGCAGTTGTGTGTGTGTGTGTGTGTGTGTGTGTGCGGATTGTATTCGTATATGCGACATTGTGCAGCCATACGCTTGATGAATTTGACTCTGTGTTTATAATATTTTGCTTTTTTTTCAATATTTTATTATTTATTTTTTAATTTCAAACGAAAAAACTGTAATATTTTGCGATATTTGTTTTTTACAACAAAAAATATATTTTGAGCTTCTTTCCCCAGTTACCGGAGCAGCGTCATTTTTATGTAGCAGTTGGATAGAGAGAGCAGTGGAAGGAAGATGTGAGAAGATACAAATTTCATGAAAATATCAATATCACAACAACAACAAATATGAAAATTCTACATTTTCGTACCCGCTTAGTTGAGAATAAGAAAAATGCGAGCATAAATAACAAGTAACCAAATAAAAAATGTAGAAAAAAAATGATACTAAATATATAGAAAAATTCCATTTTATATATCCGACGCATGTGGCAGGAAGAATAGGGAGAAAGAAGCTCTGAAAAAAAGATTTCCAGTGTATATAAAAATATAAAAGAAACTAGAAAAAAATTCAGAATAATGTGGAAAAAAGAAATATTTTAAGTTGGAAAAAAAACTACGACTCGTACATGAAGGAAAAGAGGTCCTTTTTTGACACACCAGGAGGTTGCACGAACACATAGACGATGTTGCACATTTCTTGTTCGCCTTCTTCGTCATCTACCATTCATCCCTAAGGCTACAATCACACGTTAAAGCTCCTTAACCCTACTCCATCTTTTCAGATGTGGAGATGTGGCTGCAGCAGCAGCACCGTTTGTATTTGAGTGCCAAGATGTTGCCTCATACGTTTAAGCGCACAGAAGGAGATAATGCGCCTTAAATGAGTTGGAGGTTTTTCACATTTTTGTATTCTACTTTTCTATTCTCAGCTCATATTTAAGTTTATATACCGCACAGTAAATACAAGGACAGCTGGCAGAAAAAACTAAAACTAAAAAAAAAAAAAAACAAGAAAGAAACCAGCCAAAAAATATGAGAAAGCAAAAAGTACTGAAACGAAAGCGCTTAAAAAAACTCACACTTGCGCATTTTCTCGAAAAAAAATTGGTGCACAAAAAATCATTTCGCTATTATGTGCAACAGGCAGTTGTTGTATCATATACTTACTCTCTTCTTCTTCTTCTTTTTTGTTGGCTTTGTTATGTATCAGCATTTACTTTAATAGATAAAATTCTCGTACAACAAAATACATTCTGAATTTATTTGTCAGTTGTTGTTTAAAGCACCAGCACGAAAATAGTTAACAAAATTACTGTTATACAAGAATATTTTGCACAAAATTCAACAGGTCTTTTGAATATATATTTTTGTTAATACGTTCTTAAGGGATTGCAGAAATGAAAGATTGGAAGAAGGGCAATTTTATAGAGTGGATTCAGAGAAAAGCAACTCCATATTGATTTGCTCTTAAGGCGTTTCCTCTTTGCAGGAATTAAGCCGCATAAAATGCGGTTTAAAGATTATCATGTTTCGAGGAATGTCCTTGTTAAAAGTGGACACATGCTTATCTCTTAATAAAACGAAAAAAAAAACATTTCGGCTTGTTTTTTCAAAGTAAAATTTTCCCTTCTTTAAAATAATATAAAATTTAATATTATATAAATAATATTTTATTATAATAAGAATTGAAAAAGGGCTTATGTCGGACGTTTTCTATTATCACAATTTTACTTAAATCAATCTTAAAATGAACGATAATTTGAAGGCACCTTCATTCTTCCTGGCAGGCTGTAATAAAGACAAACCTTTTGACGTCCGAAAAAATCCCACCTTTTTAATGACATGAAGTTGTAAGGCATGACCCCCAGTAGAGGACAAAAGTAGCCCTAAATATTGTTAAATTGCTTTTATCTTTCGAGGCCTCCTTTCTAGATCAACAACTAATTTGTCGTTATTTTTCAATGCGGTATAAATTAGTTTATAAATAAAATAAATTAAATCACTTTGCAACATTAACCCAACTATTTTAAAATAACAAAATATATTTGAAATCTATTAAGAAAGTTTGGTTGCAAAAACTTTAAGTATTATGAATATGGGATTAAATATATATCTGCCACGCCACGCCCACACATTTAAGCATATGTCGAATGAAGGCATAATTCCTTTGGCCATGGCACAAATTGGGAAGTATATTATGGAAATCATGGAAAAGAAAAGGCACAGCGATTATGAAAGAGTGGACATCATGTAGCGCAACTGGAAATATTAAGCCATTTTGGCAAATATATTTCTATTTTGTCGCAAAATATTTTGTGCTTCTGTTCCTATTTTAGCGATTAATGGTTACGCTCAATGGCAGATCAGTTCAGATCAGTTGGGCATTCACCCAAGAGGTGCTGTTGGCTGAAGTAGTAGGACACACGTCTACGATGATTTAGGTCACGAGTTCGACTCCTAAATATGGTATCGAATTTTTCTGATCTACATGAGTGCAGGATTTTTTGTATTAATTGTTGTAGGCTTGTGTCAATGACGAAGGCATAGCACTGGTCGCTGGACAATTACCGACAGCGATTAACTTGTGCTAAAAAGCAGCCTACTTCGTCGGTACCTGTAGCAAAAAGATTCACCGGCGTAGTAAAAAAATAAAAATCACTACAACGAAACTCTCTATCCTCTTAACACTATCCCCTCCTCTCCCAAATCCTGCACTACGCACTGCATATGTAGGGAGTTGGGTCGTCCTCTGAGTGCGCTGGTCCTTCTCTTAAAAAAGCTCTTATTTGTTGAGATATAAGTCAGCCTTTGGAAAAAAGTAAATGCTTCTTGTGCTAAACCAACCAAAGTTTTCAAAATGGAAAATCGGAAATATAAGACTAACAGATAAATAATCTATATATGGACCGAGTCTATTTATATTTAAACTCAGTCTCTGTATAACTTATAAGTCCCAATTGATTATTGATAATTTCCCATGATGTGTGTTGGTATGCGAACTTTACAGATTAAATTATTAAGTCGGAAACTATTCGTTCGCATTAAGTTCGAATCTGCGAATTTGCAAAAATATGTACTTTTAAAATTGGGAGTTTTGTTTTTTTTCCTTTTATTTTTCGGATATAGAGAAAGAGAAATGGGTTGACATCTAAATTTATTTCATTAAAAGTAGAATATTTGAAATATATTTTATAATCATGCCACGAGCAGAATGTTTAAGGCCGCCACTTCATTTTATTTCGTTAAAAATTTTGTTAAAATGATTCATATTCCTGTTGGCTAGTTCCACATGGAAAAGCGGAAAAATTTAAGTAAAAACGCTGATCAGACGGCGTATCTGCCTCGAATGCAGTATGGATCCAGTCTGATACTTCGGTGATTACAAACTGTATTGCAAATATTCCACTTAAAAATATTCTTAAAATAAAAACGATTTTCAAATTGCAAACAAACATTCCACTCCTCATAAAAATTTCAATTAAAGAAAAATGTTTGAAAAATAAAATTTGAAGGCCTGCTTAATAATTTTGAACTTAATAATTGTTTCCACAATTTTAAACGGTTGACAGCTTATCAATTGCAATGGCTGAAAGTCCCCTGATGAGTTGTCCTACCCATTAACAAAACTGATTTTCTGCCTGGAAAATATCTTGAAATACATTCTATTTGAAAAAATTGTTTGTAAAGCCAGCTACCGAAGGGCAAGTGTGTGGCAGAACAAATTTTAAAAATTTAATATAAAAATTAATAATAATAAAATTATATGGAAAATGTAAAATAGTATTATAATATCTTTTTCCCATTTAATATGTTTTAAGTTCTCAGTTAGATTTTTAAGAAATAAACAACATCGCAAAGCCGAAGGTTTTTACATTTTTTTGTTTTTTTGTGATGGCCACAGGTGTTGTGTAATTTCCTTTGATTTGTAATTGCGTAAATAATACAAAAATAATTCTCTTTTATTGGAAAAAAACGAGTCCATTTTGCCATCTCCACTTTCAAATAAAGTTTTAGTCGACAATATATTTCTATTATATTAGAAGTTCTAACACAAGCACTTCACGCAATACGTTACACAGTGGGGTGTCTTGGGTAAAAATAGACACAAAAATAATTTTGTTCAAAATATAATTAAATAGGCTTTGATATCACAATATCAGGTCGTTGCATTCATATTAGTTATACCACTATCTCACCTAATATATTGAATAGAGTTGGGTCCAACTTCATCAAACGCTCAGTTTTGCCAAAAACCTCTAGTTAAACCCATGTAATTTTGGGTTTGACCAGAGGTTCTTGGTAAAACTGAGCGTTTGATGAAGTTGGACCCAACTCTAGTATTGAATAAATAGCACATCTAAATCTAAATATCGGGTGTTTTTTATAGAGTGATACAAGTTTAAATCATAATAAAACATAGTAACATATTTTTCATATAAGCAAAGCGGGCTTTATTGGATAGCAAATTTTATGACATTAATGTTTCAATATAATTCCGGCCATGTGGCCGCCACGGCTGGCGCGTACAAGGCGCAATCTGGAACATAAATTTTCACAAACAGTAACATTCTGACCATCATCGTTTTTGAAGACACATGAGCCAATGACCCCACCAGCCCATAAAGCGCACCAAACAGTAATTTTTGGTGGATTCTCGTCACTCCAAATGCGGCAATTCTGTTTATTTACGTGCCCATTCGACTAAAAATGGGCGTCATGGGAAAATAAAATTTTGAATGGGCGAAGTGCACGATAAGTTTGACGAACAGAACCATTATTTTGATTAAAAATTTCCACGCACGCGTTGCTCTGGTGTAAGTCGATCCATAATAAAATGTCAAAGCAAACTAAACAAAAAGCAACTATCAGCTGTCAAATGGGTGGTCAAAGAAAGCAGTGATGATAACTCAAAGCTGTATCACTCTATAAAAAACACCTTACAGTAATGCCGACACAATAAAATTGAGTAAATTGATACACAAGTGTAAAACTCTCACTTCCACAAAGACTCACTTGCGTGGAGGGACAGCACCAGAAATAATAATAACAATAATAATAATAATAATAAAAATAATAATAATAATAATAGAATATCACGTGATTTAAAATTTTTGGCCCACTGTAATCACCACCTTAAGCTGCTTTTTGAAGAAAATCATTGACTGCTGCAAAAGTCTGCAGTGGCAAACTGGCATCTGCCAAGACATGAAATCTTAAGAACAGTAACGTGATGGAAAAATGACTGGATTACAATAACACATCAAATGTAATTTAACAAAAAAAAGTAGAAAAAATTGCAACAACAACAACCAACAGAAAACAGCAGCCAGCAAATTGATATGAAGAAGCTGCTGCAGGTTGCATAAAGACTACGCAGACAGATAATCAAAGGAAGATGCAGGTTGAGAAAAACAGGTTCATGACCTTGACCATTATTGGATTTTCCTGCTACACACACACATGCACATACACACGCATACGCTAATACCTGCTCGTATTCACAAGCGTTTTTAATTAAAGTTTAAATTTAAATTATTTATTGGCCAGTGCGAGCATCAAAATATTTTTTTTTTATTTTAAAAGTACTTGAGTTTCTCATTATTGCTCTTTGACAGCAAGCCAGTCTGGGTTGTAAGCAAAGTTTTTTCATTAACCCATTCAGAGCCAAAGGAATTTGTTATCACAAACTTTGGCTGAATTTTTTAGTTAAATATCAAATCTTTTCAGAGTTTTAAGATTTATTGCTGTAATGTCGATGTATTGAGAATTTTACGTTTGTGTTTTTTTTATTGTGATGACTTCTATTCGTCCAACGTGTTGTTCCAGAAGTACAGAACCGTGGGTACAGTCTTGAAAGGACAGATGGACACTTTTTTAAATTAATTTAGTTTTGCTTTAACTTCGTCGAAGGAGGCTGCTTTAACGTTTTCTCTACAGTCGAATATTCTCGCTTATGCTGAGCGGCCAGTCCAAGTGAAAAGAATTCCTATTCTTTAATGGGGGACTACTTTTTCAGTGCTTCCAAATTTTCAATAACTAAATACTTTCGACTTATCATTCAGGTTTAGTTAGTGATTTCTAAGCCCACAAGTCTCAGCCAAAGAAATGCCTCCCGCTATTCCCCTTTTATAATCGAATTGATAGAAAACACACGTTGATTATTCAGTTTTATTGTTTTCTTATTCCGCAAATTATATTTTTGAGTGTGCGTTTATTGTTGATCAGAAATAAAATTGTTAAAAGAAAAACTATTGTTCATGTTATAATAAAAACAAGCGGATATTGTTTTAAATTAGCGAACATTTCACACTCTCTTTCGTCGCCAGCCGGCAAAATTTATGTGACATTTCAAAATCAAAACAATTGTGACAAAACAATGAATTTAACAACGCAAAGAACAGCAGAGTTTGCGAGGGAGATCTGCGAAATGTATGAAAAACTTAGAGTATATAAATGAAAATATTCTTGCATGTGTCTATTGATAACCTAAGTGTAGCGGCTTTTGAAAACAGCATTGTTCTTTTTTGCGGTATAAAATTAAACTTAATTTTTATATCGATTTATTTTTTTAAAATTAAATTTAATTGATTATATAATTAATAGACTAGAGTTCGTGAGATATGAAAAATAATGCAGCAGATTAATGCAGGACTCAACAACATCAATTTAAGTTTCAACTCACACGGTACAGTACAACAGATTTGCTTTCAAAAGCCGCTACATCTTGGCATCAGTACTCATGTGTATTTTCTTATTTACGCTGGTTAAGTGACTTAAGCTACTTTCACATCTATCAAATATATGACTAACTAAACGTAACCAATAATTTTTGGTTAAATATTTTTAGTTTTTCAAACATATACTTGAAATGAGATGGAGTCTCTTTAATAAAGAATGGAATAGCAAATCAGTTTTGTCTTTTATCTTTTCAATTGTCGGGGATTCACACGCTATATTAAAACGTGTTGGACAAAAATAGTGGTTACGCTTATGTCTCCAAATATTTCATAGGTGTGAACTTCATCTTCTTTCTTGGAATGTGTATCATGTCCTTTTGAATTTGATAATTTTTTGATTTCTATTATAACAAAATATTTTTTTTAAGTGAGAGATTTAAATAACAATTAAATTACTATTCTGTAATTTTAATGCTTAAAAGTAAAACTTTTAATTAAAAATTATTCGTGTCCTTTATTATTTGCACAGTTTTCATTTAGGAACACTTGAAAGATTAAATCCAATTCTATTCAGTTGTTCGATTTCATAATCAATCGGCAACGTTTTACGCAAACTACCCTCGTATTCATTTCCTTAGCTTCAAAATATAAATCTCTTAAAAAAAACAACTGTTTTCTTAAGAAAATATTATTTCCGCCACAATTTATTTGGGATCTAAGAGTTCCAATAAAGATCGTTAACAGTTTCAGAAACAGCAACTGAAAAATCTCCTGTAAAATGCTTATTTACCGTTCGAAACACAAGATTGTGTTGGATTAGAAACGCAGTTATCCGTATTCTTTATATTGATTATTTTGTAACAAAATTTATGGGTTGTGCTGAACAGTGTTGCATTAAATGCGGAAATATTCCACTCAGACTTATTTATTTTGTTTTCATAAAAAGCAAATGCTAGTCTTTAACCAAAACTGGAAGCGCACACGCACACACACACACACACACACACTTGAATAAGATAATTTGATTGTAAATTTTGAAAATAGTCCACTTCTTGACATCGTCGTCATCATCTTCAGTGTTCAGTTTGTTTTAGCTGCAGTTGACAAGGACATGTCGCTAAATTATGTGCTGTAAAAATATTTCCATTTTGTTTTTTTTTTTTGTTAATTTCTTTAATGTGTCAGTCTGATATGCGGATAAATCTATTTTGACAGTACAAAGAAAATCTGGAAACTTGTTGTTCTACTCTGTACACTTTTTTATTGTTATAATCCATTTGGATTTACTTTATGAATCATGTTGTTTATTAATTTAAATTAAAAAAATATAATGTGCTTTTAATTAAATGTAAATTAGAAAAACTAAATAAAATAAAAAGATGGAACGTAAAACTTGTGAAATGAGGAAGATATTTTTTCAATGACAAAAACGTGGACATTGAAATTTATTGAGGAAAATCCTAAAATAATGCTAGTGCGATGTGCTAGAAAAGCTTTTTTTATATAAAATTTAAAATAATTTCACTAAAAACTATTCGATTATTAAATCAGATGGTTATAAAGCAGGTAAAGTCAAAAGTAGGATAATGAAGTTCTGAGGAAATCAAGATTGACGCTGTCGGGGAGGTCCATGGCACACTTGGTTTTTATTATTTGAGGGTTTTACAGCCAGCAATAAGTCACGTAAAAGAAATGCTTCTCTTTATTTTGTAACCATGAAGATGGAGCATGCAACACTTCGTTAGTCCTTCTGACAGCCTGTGACGAAACAGTTACATTCGAAGAGGGTTGCAATTTCTGTGTTGTTTAAAATCGAATACGTCTAGTCTCCCAAAAGACGTTGTGTAGTATGAACTAAACATTTTCCTACAGGCGTATTCTTTCAAATTAATATTTATAATTTTCAAATTTTAATGAACTGATATTCAAAATAATCAGAGATCATTGTGCTGTTGATGTAAAAAAACACGTTTCAATGACCATAAAAGAGTCAGTCATTGTGCGGCCATAAAATAAATATTAATTCTTTTCAATTTTAAATGAAATAAAAAGAAGTACTTTAAAAGAAACTTAAGTTTTTCATTATTTATAATGCTTACATGAAAAATTTAATAATTCAATATGTATTTATTCGTTCAGTCAACCCAGCGAACATATCTGCTTATGAATCTAATTTTTATTTTAATAAAAATTTACTGACCCGAGCTTTACAGGAATAATAAAAACTGTTTACATTAACTAATTCATTTAAATAAAAAAGGCGAGAAAAATAATTGATGGCATTCTTTTTTAAGTCACCAATAATTTCGTTTTTTTCACAGCACTTTTAATTAAATCGTACTCAAATAAGCAGTTCGTGATATTTTATAAAAAAAAGTATCACTAGAACTTTAAAGCTCAATTGTTTCACAGCTTCAAGCAAGTGTTAGAAAACAAACATTGAAAAAAAATTAATGTCTTTAGAATTCATTTTATCAACAAGCGGCACAAGTATTTGCTTACACCAGTCGATAACACAAGCTGCGGCCACACTCTCTTCAAAGCAAAAACGTGATGTGCACACATAAACCACGTGGGTAATAAAACGATCTGTTTAGGCGCCTCCTATATAATACTAGAGCCATATAATCCAAAAGTGGAAACTCCTGCCACTTCCAGGCAATTTCAACTGCAGAGCCATTGTAGTGCTTTTTGTTGTGCAGTTCCATATTCTTAATAAAATAATGATATTTCAGTTTTCAAACTACTATAATAAATGAATCAATCGATTCCCAAGTGATGGCCGGTGTTTTATATAGTTTTCAATCACTATAAAAGAATCGAGATTAAACTAATCAAATAGATAAATACGGTGCTTTATAAAAATATAATATTTGACTAATCCTTTTTTTCATTTACTATATGCCACGAAAAGACCTACAGTTTCGACCCGGTTCGCAATGATCGACATGGTTATTTAAAGTTTATTGAATATAGATGGGCAAAACCATTAAAATTTTATTTTAAAAAATTGTTTTCTGAGTTTCTGTGAAATATGTGATCCGCAAATATCATGAAATTAACTGTTTGGAATCGAGTCAAATTCAAATAAAATATAAGTTTGCGAACACTGTTTAGAACGCCACCTGTTTAGCTTGTTTCAACTCAGTTCAAAAGTCATAAGCGAATCACATACTTGCACACGCACACAGATTCACATACACACACACATTCTGACACCTCTTGAAATTAGACAGGAATGCTTCATATAGACTCAAAACGTTCCAAAAAGAACTCAACTTGTGCAAAACGAATTATAATATCCCGATAGTTTTAAGTTTCAAATTTAATTTTAGTGCGAAGTTAAAAATATATAAATTTTATTAACAACGAAAAAAAAATTTAATTAAGTTGTCTTCAATTCAATTTCATCAATAGATTTATTTTCAAAATATCACCTTTAGAATTTGAATATTCAAAACCTTTAAAGTGACATTTTATTATACAATCCCAAATGTGTGCTGGGTAAATGTATGCATCTGCTTCTACTCACACTTTAATGTTAGTTTATGCACCCCAACCCGTTTAACACAGTATTTTTTTTTTTGAAATTATTTTATATATTTTCAATACATTTAAAGTAAAATTATTACATGCACTCGTTATCAAGAGATTGAACAATTTTGAAATTGCGCTTTTTGTGACTATTTGAACAAAAAGTTCAATCAAATTTTTATTAATAAATAAACACTAGTTTTGATAACGACTCAATATTTCATATATCAAAATGCTCTTTGGAGACCAACGAACCGCAATAAAGTTTAGAGAACAACTTTTTTTTCCTGTAAACAAATATTTCACTTTTTTTAGAGAAAAACTTGCTGAGAAAATGCCAACGGCGAGCGTAAAATTTAAAAGAAAAATTACAACAGTTGAGATAAATATTTATAAAAAAAAGGAACAAATAAATAAATGGAAGAAACGGCGAATAAATAAAAACTAGAACAACGACGTTTATAAAAAAGCAAATAAATTATAAAAAGAAATGGCGAGAAAAACTAACGACTACAATTGCAATTACTTGCGTATGGCGAAATAACTACAAGTAAACAAAATTGCAACAACAACAACAAAAGAGACACATATTCCATGCAGACACAAGTGCAGGCTCTCGTACATACGAGCTCTGCGTAGTCATTTGTAGTGGTAAACGACACACTCATTGTGTATGGCCAAGTTTATTGTCGTACTCAGTCATCAACTTTTGCGACACAACAAAACTTTAGCCCATACACACGCATGCAAAGATGTGCAAGCAAGTCCTTTTTTCGGTATCCTTGTGGCGTTTTCTTTTCGGGAAAAAAATTTAACATATTTTCACTTATTTTCGAAAAAGTGTCAGTTTGTAGGAGTCTTAAAACAGAAATTATTTCCATAAATCATGTTGATTTAATTTTTAATAAATTCTTAATTTTTAAAGAGCAGAATGTTGCCTTTTTCTATTAAAAAGTGCAAAAAATGTAGCATATTTTTCTAGAAAAGAAATTAGTATTAGAGTTAATATGTTTCAAGGAAATGTTTTCATGATTTTGGTTCCCACCAGTTTTAGTTATTGATTTGAAAATGCCTTGAGTCTTAATATCTTTTTCACACTAGAACATTTTACAATAACGGGAGGTTCTGTGTGTATGTGTGTGTGTGTGTGTGTGTGTGTGTGTGCGTGTTGCTTACACTATCAGGATCTCAGAATTTACAATAAGAGAAGATTGTTAATAAAACGTATGAGACTCGGCTTTATAATTCTATGATACCCGATTCTGATAACCACAAATGACTGATCTGTAGTAGATGGTACTCTCAGTCACAATATTTCTCACTAAAACGAATCCTAAAATTGAGTGTAACAAAATTTGTTGTTCTTAAAAGAAATCACTAAATTTCGTCTTGACTTATATTCTAAATTACAAACTTTCAAATTGTTTCTTCTGTTGCACAACTGCATTTGAAACAAAGAATTTTTAATTAAGCCATTTCAATTAAAATGCCACTAACAACTGATAACAACCACTTAATATGTAGTATGTGGCTCTTTTTTCTAGAAAATAGTGCAACATTTCTTCACTTCTATTTTCAGGAAATGCATTATTGCGGAGCTTAAGAAAATTAATATACGTAAAGGGCAAAAGGTTGATTTCTATTAATATCACTATTTAAAAATAACACAATATTGCAATTTTTCGTGTAAAAAATGTTGCATTATTTGAGAAAACACCGTAAGAAGCAGTGAAGAGGGCAGCATTATTGCACTTTTCCCATCTGTGACACCAGCTCATCTGCTATTTAAACGAAATTGATACCATTTTCCTGTTGCGAAGTACTTGGAAATATATAACGTTTTTCACAAAAATGTGACCTAACGGAACGTGGGTCCTGTGGCGCAATGGATAACGCGTCTGACTACGGATCAGAAGATTCCAGGTTCGACTCCTGGCAGGATCGTTAGTTTTTTTATTTTTTTATTTATGAAACACCAAGTCGGATAACTCCAATCCACATGATTAGGAAGAATCGTTTTATTTATTTATTTTACTATTGATTATTTCAATTCGGGACTTATTGTAGCCTCCCTATGGAAGGCCGTCATTGAAAGTACAAAATTTTCAAGACTACACGATTTAGAACTGTCTAAAACCGACGTCTGCAATACATTTATTTTGTGGATTGCACTGTTTTTGAATTTGTTTGTTCACATTGTTTTGCTGCCTATTTTACGATATCGAAGAAGTTCTTGCATGCGATTTTATTTAAGATTTATAAAATATTCTTGTTGTTTTACATGCTAAAATTAACTGGCGATATTCTGCAAGAGGCATTTATTATTATTTGCTGCCGTATTTTCTATGCAAAATTTTCTCAAAATTCATTTAGTGTTTAAATTAAAATTTTATGAATACAGCAATTCATAACTAGAAGTTTTCAACGGTTAGTGTTGTTTTGTTAAACATGATGCTTATTTTCAAAAAAACATTTACATATTTCAAAATTAACGCCCCCGGGTGGGCTTGAACCACCAACCTTTCGGTTAACAGCCGAACGCGCTAGCCAATTGCGCCACGGAGGCGATGTTGTATTTCAGAAAATTGTTCCAAAATTTCAGACGCCCCGATCGAAATATATCAATTATATTTTCTAAACTTTATTCATAAAATAGTATAGAGATGAGCCGGGTAACTAGACAGTGCAATACTATAGTTATACTCAATTATGTATTCTATGTAAATTAACAACATTTAAAACAAAAATTTTAAAAAATAGCAAAAATAAAATAAAACAAAAATACAAACACTTCAGGCAAAAGTTAATGAAAATTTTATAAACAAAAACAACTCAATAAAAATAAATAAAAACAACTCAATAAAAAAAAATATTACAAAGAGATGCTTAAAATCAGGATGTATTAAAAATTTGTATTTTCTATGCCAAAATTTTAAAAATACAGTAGAATTTCCGAAAAGTTAACTCGAGATTGCAATTCTTCCTTAAAATTAATTGACAGTGTTACAGCATCATATGCGTCAAGTGTGACAGGGCAACTATAAAACGAACTGAAATCAGCTGAGCTGGAGAGGCCACCTGTTATAAACTCACCCTGCTTTAAACACAGAAAAAAAAAGATAATAAAACCAGTGTACGACTTTTGAAATCAAATATTTCGAATCATTTTCACAACTTCAGGTCAATAGAATTTTTGTGAGACGTATAAAAATTGTGTGTCTATTCCAAAGAATCTTTAGGCTACCAGGTAGGATAAACCTGCCTTCGAATCATCTACTGCTCCCTGCAGTACACGTTAATGTCAACCACTATCAGTATTGTTGTTTTAGGTGGATATTCATAAAACATTAACCTACAGGGACGACAGGAATAAAGCTCAACTCTAACCAGAATTTTTCAATAAGGACATAAACTTATAACCCCAAAATGGCTTTCATTTTGCTTGAAGCAAAACAATTTTCTTGCCATCGATTGGAAATTCTTATGAAATGAAAGCACAGAATTAAGTGTCACACTAATTCACTTGCAGCAATTTCTCGAGATAAGCACCTGCCTGCCGTAGCTGGTCTGATAAAAAGCAAATGCAATAGAAACATATGAAACTTCCGCTTACGCCCCTTAGTTTGGACAGAGCGGTTGATAAGCTTTTCTACTAGAGAACATATGGCAGTTATTAGTGTCGCCAGGGTATGAGTAAAGCGCTCATTCATATTCACTTACACACATACAAACATAACAAATGAGAAAGAAACGTTGTAAAAAATGTATTTAAAAACTCACCAACACTCTGCTGGAAAAAATCCGTTCTCAATTTTTTAGTCTGCGTTCCAAGATTCTTTTTTTTTTGTAGTGTAAAAAATTTGTTTTGTATCAAAGTAAATTGCTTTTTGCACTCAGTTTGATGTAAGTGAGGTTGTTGTTGCTGGTGTTATTTACATTTATTTAATACCCGTACACGCACACACACAAATAACTTCTACATTTTTAACACTCACCGAGTCTCTGGCAAAATTATCACAATATTCGTTCAGTGTAGTAGTTGTTGCTTTTGTTTTGTCTCATTTAGTTAAAAGCAATAAATGAGACAATTTTTTCTTTCTGATTCCTGATTTACCCATCAATCTTGCATTTTTTTATTTAATTTTCTTTTATTTTTTTTATTAATAAAAGTACTCGCAGTTACAATGCAGCGTTTTAAAGGAAGGGAGAAGGAAATAAAAAAGCACAACACGATAATGAAATCAAACCTTCGAACACAAGAAACCGTTGTTGAGACTTAATATTTTGTATTAACACACATAAACGAACACACACACGCGCACACATAAAAATGCACTCTTTTACATAAATGTTGTTGTATATTTAATGTTAAGCAGTCATTTGACGAACGAACTTGCAACAGAGTGAGAGAAAAGTTTAATAGAAAGAAAGAAAAACAAAAAAATAGACGTAACCGCTGTATTTACAACTTTAACCGCACGCTTTTTCTCTTAGTTTTTTAATACTCGTGCATTTGAGGCATTATTCCGTTTATAAAGGCAGTAAATACGTTTGGCTTTAATTCCACTAGTCGGGGACGTCCATCGCCATGTGTAAATACGATGGTGTTATTTTTTAAATACTGCTACTGCTACGACCACTACAACTTTTACTACACTGCTGGTAGTATGACGGAATTACTACCGGCCGGGCTCTGGGTTGTTTGTTTAGTTGGTTGGTTGGTTGGATGGTTGGTTTTGTTCGCAAGTTCGGCGGCTGGCTCGATGCACTTTGGCTTAAGAACAAATCCATACACTCAAATTCACGCACACCACACAAAAAGCTTAAGCAAATTATATCAAACACGTACACACACGTACATGTAAATATATGAGCGTGTATGTGTGAGAGAGTACATCATAAATAGATAAATATGAATGTATCGCAGCACTTATTCGTATTAGTAAAACTGTTGTAAAAGAAACAAATCTTGAAGTTTATTTACGAAACGAAACAAAAGAAAACATTCAAAAATACGTGTACGACTGTCAACACAACAGTTTGATATGAATTACAACAAAAACAGTATGGAAAAAAGAAATATTATAACAACAATAATATTAATAAAAATATTTAATACCAGAACGTAGCTCAACGTGCACGAATGCAACTAAATAGCAAACTGAGCTCGTTTACTCGTTGCACATGCACTTTTCGTTTAAGTTTTTTCTTTATTGTTGTTATTGCTGTTGTTGTCTTTTTTTGTGTGTTCTTTTTTTTAGTTTTTTGCCTCACACTCTGTGTTCTTAATGTTGTTGTAATACATTTTTTTCCTCCACTTCTCAAATTCAATTGGGCGAATTGTTGTATATTTTTTTACAAAAACAAAATAAAACGCTAAAAAAGTTCACTAAAGAATCGAGTCTCTTATTTTTATGAAACAAAACATCTACAAAGCGAACAGCAACAACAACAACAGCAACAACAACAACAAAAGCTAAAGAATATTAAGCAGAAAAAAGCTCAAAAAACTGCAAGTTGCCCCTTAAAAAATATTTACAAAAAAATTTCCTAAATTACCAACAAATTAGTCAACGTTTGTGTGCGTGTGTGTTTGTGTGTATGCATAAACGCACACATACAGGAACGTTCTACGTACGCTGGTGTAACCGAAACAATTTTCGTTTTGAAATTATTATTTCGGCGTTCCAATATGCGGGTGCATTTTGTTGAGTTTAAGGTTTCGTTGTGTTCAAGGGTTACCTCAATTGCTAGTGGGGCTGGTCGAGGAGGTGTTGTTGTTTTGTAACGGGAGGCAGGGTAACGTTGCGAAATAGAATACAAATTTTCAAGGTGCGGTATTGTTTGTTTTTAAATTTGATATCTTTTTAATGAGTAGAATGTAAGTTTTCGTTTGCGTTATTAATTAAAGCATTTGGAAAATTTTGCAACTACAGTGGTTTGCGCAGCCATACGCAAGTGATCAATTTGCGTGGAATGAAAATTATTATTTTTTTATATATCACTTTTAGCAGAAGTGATAATTTAAAAATTATGAAAATGGAGATTTTAAAGAAAAAAAGTTTCCAAAGATATTTAAAATTCACGCCTGAATTTCCGGAAAGACAATTCAGTCAAGAACGACAACTGTTTAGTATTCATTATTTATGTCACACATATTTTCCAAATGCACATGAAATTTATAACTGAAAATCGGTCACAAATACATCAATCAAAATCTCAGGCAACAAACACGATACATTATATTTTTTACCACCGGCATTCCAACCATATTGAATGCTGGAAAAGGCCTATGGGAATTTCAGATGGGGTAACCACTAAAATATAAAACAATAACAACATTTTAGTAATAAAATATTAACCCCCTTATTCATAAAAATTATGAGAGTCTAATAACAGCGTAGTAAAACAAAATTTCATGTGAAATTTGCTCTATTACACTCTTATAAGCTTCTAATAATTTTTATAAATAAGGGGTTAAGATTTTATATAAAAAGTTTTTAATAAATTATTTCTATATGAGAAGACCTCAAGCCTAAAAGATTATTTTTAAAATAAATGCCCCCAATGCTTTGAAGCTCCAAGTCTTTTTATTATACGCTTTTTATTATCTTAACTTTTACGCTTGTTAGCGTAAAACCCTCCTTTTGTATTGTGCTTCCACGCGCATACTTAATATTATTAATACTGTTACTCATACGCCCCATTGTAATGTGTTCTTATCTTTTAATAAAGTGTAAGTATTGTTACACGCTCTCGAAGCACTTTGAAAAAAAAATAAAAGTATTTAACAAAAAACTAAGAAACACGCCTCTTAAGAAAATTTAATTAAAAATTTTAAAAGTAGATTTCCAAAAAAATTGGAACAATAATTATTGTATAATGAACCAAAACACAAATATTATTGCCAAGAAAAGCGTAGGGGATTTATGCCCTATTTTGCGTAATCGATCGCCGGACGCATTTTTTTCACAATTGAAATTTTCACATGAATTTTGCTTCATTATTATATTAATTTTATTTTCAAATTAAGCTTTTAACTCTTTTGTTCGATTTTCTTAAAAACTAATTTTTTATTATTAAATTATTTTAAATTATTATTTGAAATATATTTATTTCATACCAAATATTATATATTTTTGGAATACTTCGCCCCTGCTTTGTGTGATTTCTTTAGGAAATTGTATTATTGGATTTAAAAAATAGTTACTATTTTAAAGGTACTCATTTGAAGTGAAAACCTTAGCGACTCTTAAATTTTTTACATTCAGCAACAGATTATATGAACGTACTTCGGGAAAACTTTTCTTTTTTTGTAGTTTAGGACGTTTACGAGGCAGCTTAAATGAGTAGCCTCAATTTAAAATAATAAACGATATACATAAATAAAAATCATTAAACAAGAACATAAATTTAGAATATTCTTTTGATAGGAACGGATATATAACACGCCTTGTAATTTTATTTATTTATTTTCTTTTTTATATTTCTATTTTTTTTTGTTTCATTAAAAGATGTTTGTTTTGGAGGAATCGGAAAGAGTTGCAGATATATTTTATATTACTTCCTAGCATATGTATTTTCAAACGTGGATTCATTGAAAGAGTACAATATTAATCGCCCGTATTATAAATGATGACGTCGACGTCACATCAACACGACAGCAAAAAATTGTCACTTATCATTTAATTATAGACAATAATTAATTATTATTAAGAGCCTTTGATATCCTGCAAGTCAATTAATGACCAGAAGACAATTTCTGTCGCCAAAGTGACAATTTTTTGCTATCGTGTTGATGTGACGTCGCCGTCGCCATTCATAATACGGGCGAATATAAAACAAATGAAATAAGAGCTTTACCATAAAAATAAAAATATAATTTTTACTTTTTATTAAATAATCCACTTTTTTTTTATTAATAATCCAATTAAAATGAATTTTTCCGCTGTTAAATAATATGTGTGTTGTTCTTGTAGTTGAGAGGAAAGTATTTATTTGTAAACGAAAATCTAAATCATGAATGAGAGAAAGATCCTCCTGAATTAGTTTCCCCATTTCAATTCATTTCCAAGTGTCAAGTCAGATTTAAAAACTTTCAATTAAAAGAATTGGCGACCTAAACTTTATATTTAAAACTAAAATATTTTTTATCAAGAATCAGGGTATTTACTAACCAAATCAATTGCTGCAGTATTTCGTTATATATATATATATATATATATATATATATATATATAAATACCTTCTTTATAATTTACTTGAAAGGATAGTGACAAGTAGTAGGAACACGAAAAGTCCTTACAGTTGCTTGTGCTAACTTAAGTCGTCAGCAATTGCTTCTGTTGATACTAAAACTAGTCCCTGCAAAAGCTAAGCTCCTGTCCAATTAATCCTGTATCGTTGTTATAGATTTTAATTTGATTTTTAACATAAAAAATGGAGATACAAAATGATATTCCCAAACATATCAGCGCTCTCATTATGAAATTATATTAAAATATATATAGAAACTTGTAGGCATGCGCTTCCTTCCTTTCCTTTGCCATGAGACAATTTCTTATGATATAGACATCATCGTGCGCTCAACACGTTGCGGTTTTAGTAGGGGTCTAGTCGAAATAAAAATTCTATACGTTGCGATTTTTGCGTTATTTCTTCGAAATTATATAAATTCTAATACAAAAAATCTTGAATAGAAAATCTCTGATATAAAATTGTACTGTTCAGGTCCACAAATGAGAGTACCGGGATTTGTCGATAATATGTTATCAGTACGTTTCTTAATTTGAAGCAATTTTGATTACCACACATTTGACAAATTCGTCTACGCAATTAACTCAAATTTAATAGTGGTTCATGTTTCTTTAATATAAAAACTTTTTGTAAAATAAAAGTCAATCCTGGTTATATAAAACGAAACTGATATCAGACAAATCCAATGGGGAGTCCAAAATATTTTAAAGCACCTTAACTTTCGTTTCAAGGGCAAATGAAATTGACCAAATAAATTCAATTTCGATAGGCCAATTGTTCGAAAAGTGTTTTTAATACAGAAAGAGTTGATCAATATTGCAAAGCACCATCGGTTTTAATTATTAAATTTATGGATGTGGACCAATCCGGTAACCGATAGATTCTCACAAGGAAATAAAAGTACAGCAGCTACTTAAGAGACCTGTAATAAATCTTAGCACCCATTCATTATTATTTCCCATCGTTCCTTATCCAAAAATGCATATTTATTTTCATAAAGAAAATAGTCTAAATTTATTGTTAAACGCCAATTTCTCAAATTGATATAATTCTTTTCATAGTTCGCTCAATTACTCTTCACTTTTATTGCTGAAATATGCATTTCAAAAGCTGACCTAAATTCAGCAAATGAAGTGCTTCTTCGTAACGGAAACAAGTCATAAACCCTGTATTCTCAACGACAGCAGGGTAATTTTTCGAAACTTTTTTCTCAAATAAAACAAAAATATATTGAAAAAAAACAAGAATATCAGAATAAAACATAAATCTATCAAATCTTGATTTTGTTGTATTATTTCTTGCAATATTTTTCTACCTACAATAAATTATAATTCATTTTTCTTTTTTAATTTTTTTCAAGGACATGATTGCATTATTTAAACGAGATAAGAATCGAAAGCAGTAGCGCACACTAAACCGCAATTGCAGTCAAATGCAGCAACAACGACAGCGGCAAGAATATATATATTCTTTTCTTTTTTTGCAAAACAAGACCCACTAAAATGCACAAAAACTGCACCAAATATAAAATTGAAAACCATCCACCCTTTCGGTGAGTGCATGACTGGAAAAGGTGCCAGCAAAAAGAGCTGTTTTATTCATAATGGTAAGTTTATTATGCTAAATTTAAAAGTTAATTGAATTTAAGAATTAAGTTCATTGAGATTAAATTGAGAATAACTTCTTGCCAATCATATGCCTTGAATTGCACCATTATATAATTCACAATAGTCTTGCACTTTCGCAAACCACACTTTCACTCATTCACAATAGATTTTGATTTGCAAAAAATATTAGAAAGAAATTCAATTCACTAAATGTAAGCAAGAGACTGACACTTGAATTTAAATCATGGTGAGGAAACGTTTTGTGATTTCAATACAATTCAAAAATATTACGAAACTTTTTTGACAACAAAACTATTAATTCAGAAAGCATTAATTATAATTCAGATTATTCAACTTGAAATTGGAGAGCTCAGATTGTTATTCAATAAATAATAAATCGTGGAACACCATAATAGATTTTTATAAGATGTTAAAACTTTTATTTATACATATTTTTAAAAAAGTTAAACAGATTGATTCGCTATATGCCGACCCATTGTGACCTTAAGACCGGTGCCATAAAATTGCTTTGATTAATTTTTTTTAAATATATTTTCATTTGCTGCTTTATTTTTACTACCCCATAAATGATCAGCTTTCTGAATTTCAATTGACTTTTTCTGATTTATAAAAGGCGACAGTGTAGAGTCAAAATTTTTCTGGTACATTTCAAAACACCCTGTAGTCTCGTTTAAGCTTTCTGAAAACAACAACACAAAATACACACAAATTTTATAAAAATGCAACGAAATGCACTTCCGACGATAAAAATGCATACAGCAACGCTGTCACACTACTGAATACAAAATAAAACAACCAACAACCAGCATCTATAGAAAACCAAATTGCAAAAAAACAAAAAAAAAACTATAAAATTAATAAAGAAACCTTCCTTCTACTCAACAAACATGTCAGCAAAGATTTCGGTACCTTTTTCTTAAAATTTTTTTTCTTTTGCTTTGTAGTCTGTGCGTAGTTATAAATCTAAACTGCAATTTTCGGATAAAAAACACGAACCCGAAATCCTTAAAAAACAAAACAAACAAAAGTTTCAAAAGATGCAACCGGGGAGTGCAACGAAAGATATGCCAGCCAAAATACAACAACTAAAACTGATCACAAACGAATCCTCAAAAATTGCACTAAAGCAAAAATTTTATGTACAAGGAAAAAAAAAACGAAACAGCAGAATGACTAAAATGAAGCTCGAAAATGCATTTTGCATCTTAAAAATGCATTCAAATTTTTTTCTTTTATTTTTGGTTCGAAAATAAGCCAGAACAAAGAAGTGCATTGACGAGCCTCTGTTTCAAACTGAATACAGCTCATTCGCATGCATATAAAAATATAAAAATAAGAAAAAAACACGGGGAATTAACAAAAATGAATAAAGAATTTCAGCAGCCTGCAGTTTATGTTGGCTGCAGCCGACTGCACTTTTAATTTGAATGCAGGCTGGTTAATTTAGTTTTTGATCACAGCGTTTATCAATTTGTACGTTTGTGTAAGTGTCATTGTGTTAGTGTAGCAGTTGTTGGTGTGCGTTTTATGAGCTGAATTTTAGTGTTGAATTTGTTTAATTTTTATTCCATTTAAAAGTTTTGCCATCAACTGCAAGAATAGTTATTCCGATTTGAATTGCTTTTTTACACTTGATATTTCTTCAATTTAAGCCATGAACAGAAGAGTTTTTATTTATATTTAATTTTTTTTAATTTTAATTTTTTCTGTTTGTTTTGGTGCAAAAATTCAAACAACTGCAGTTGTAATTGAGATGCAAATTTACATTCACAAATGCAACTGAGTGTGCCCGCTGTACTCAAATATGAGTCCAAAAAAAAAAAAAAAGAGCGTAATGAGTTCTTATTAAGAGAGCGCAACTCTTTGAATGCATTTGTGGACGTGAGTCTGCATTCAAGTGCATTTAAGTATTCCACTGCAGAGCGTGAGCTTAAGAAATGAGTGCATTTGCAGTTTAACTCTTAACTGCCACAGAAATGCATTAATCATGAGCTCTTTTTTTATTTGCAATTTTTTTTATTTCGTTCTCTCTGCAGTTTCTTGCAGTTCAAAGTAATTTTATGTTTATGCTCATTTATATTGTAGTTTTATTTGTGTATGTCTGAAGTTTTTTTGCTTTTCAAAAACTTGTCAACTGCCAATTAAGTTTTTATTATGACAGCCATTAAAGGCAGGTTGTAAAACTATGAAATCTTGCAATTTCTTAAGGCAGTTGCTGGATATTTTATTCTTTGTGTGTGTGTAACGATTGTGCAATCGTGCGGTTTTTAAATAAAAGACATTTCTGGAGCGTCTTCAAATAAAGTTTATTAAATAAAATCTTTTGAAATAATGTTTCAATAAAACTTGTGCAATATTTACCAGGCCATCGCTGGTTTTTTGAGAAGGATTAAAACAGACATTTTCTATATATAAAAATTGAACTATTAAACTTGCCAGTGAATGGCGAAAATCGACTAAAATTAGAATTGAGAAAAGCCAGAAAATATAGCATAATAAAAACAAAAGGAAAAGTGATCAATAAATTCTCGTTGTCGTTTAAACTTCTCATTCAGTTATAGTTTGAAATATTATAGTTCTAGGAAATTTCAGGTAAAGGTTTACTTCTCATCTGCTTCAGACCGAGTAAAATAGGCTACAAACCTCCCATTTTTATTTAAATTTTTGAAAAAAAAATAGGTGCCATAACCTAAATTAAAAATTTTAGCTGCCAACAATAATTCCCAAGTAAATAAGTTAACGTGTTATTTAGGGAAAGCGCAGGACTAGCATTTATTACTTTATATAATTGTTAACGATCGCAAAATGCATCTCATCCTTGAAATATAACCATTAAAGAAATGATTCCTTGTCTTTACTGTCTTCAATTTACAACATCTATTTCCAAAGCTAAGGCCGAGGTTTGGATTTCTTTTTATATATTTTTATTGTATTTAATTCTTTTTTTTTTTTTTTTTTGTTCGTTTTGGTTTAGAAAATAACAATAATTTGCGGGTTTTTGGCGAATAATTTACCGGTTTAAAAAAGGTGAACTTTGCGTTTGTTTGTTGTTTTATTATTTTTCGCTTTGCGATTTTGTTGAAAAATATTTTCGAATTGTGTTGTAGTTTTTGTTTTTATTTTGATTTGCTTTTTTTCTATTATTGTTGTTGTTCATTTTTCTTATTAAAGTTTATTCAAGCGCGAATTGGGAGCAAGGTTTTGTTTAACTTGGATAGAAAAAAAAATAAAATTTATAAAAATTTAATATATTTTTGTTGCTGTTTTTTTGTGATTTTTATTTAATTTTCAATGTTGCACATGGATTCAAATGATTGTGGGCTGCAGCAACATTAATTTGATATTTGTGGCTTTTTTGTAATTCAACGCATACACACACACACACACAAACACACATTCATACACTTAAGTTGGAATATATGACTATTAACTACTTAGTAGTAGTTGCTGTTGCTGTTGTTTTTGTTTTAAATAATATTTATTTAAGTTGAACTTTTTTGTGATTTCAACTTTGAAAATTCGTTGGTTATGTTCAAGGCAAAATTTTTGTAAGTTTTTCATTGGTACGAGGTTGTTATTGTTGTTATATTTTTGTGGCAAGTTAAAAGTCTATTTCTGTCTTCAGAACTTGTTGAATTTGAAATGTGTTATTTTTTTATACTTTTTGTTGTTGTTGTATGTATTTATTAAAAGATTTTTGATTTTATTTTATATAAATATTTGATTGCTGGTTGGAAATTGTAGATTTTTCAAGGCTAAACGATTTTATTTTGAACTTTTATTTTCATTTTTGATGGCGAGTTGAGCCAAATTCTATTTAATCTTATAAAATTAACTAAAACTATATTCAGTCATGAAACTATTTAAAGCAAAAGCAGAATTATTAAGAACGACAACAAAACGTACACATTTTCTTTATCTGTTGGTGGGGTTGAGTTCATAGATGAGACCAGTTTGAAAAATAGAATTGGAAACCTTTTATTTTAAACGAAATTTATCTAAGTGAATATTTATTGCAAACAAGAGTTTGTTCTTAATATTAAATAGCGTTCTTAAATTACTGAATGCTACGAGAAGAATGATCTTGTGCAAACGCCATTCGATGAAGGCCACTATTGTGTCATGTTTTTACTAATTTGAGACTGAAGTACGGAAGCCCTTGCACTTTTTCCAATCCAAAATTGTAGCTTTGGATCAGTTTCATTACAAAATATCTAGAAATAATTTCTTAAAGAAAGAACGACATTTCCTCATATCAACCATAAACCTCGAAATTCATGCCGGTGCTTAGACTTAGTCGGTAAAGCAAATCAGGCTGGATAACAGAAGCAGAAACTAGTTAAGACGCCCGCGTACCGTAGTTCTCATTCCTACCAATCTTTCCTTTCTGCGCGTTGCTAAGCTGGTTACCGAAGTATACACTGAACAGAAAGTGTCACTGCTGCGTACGAGAAGTGCTTCAACACTAAACCGATGTGGGGACCGCAGGATCAAATCACCGTGTCGACTGGGATTATTTTATTCAAGTGATATATTTTGCTGGAGTTTATTCCTGTTGAGAGTCAAACTTATAGGGTTTGAATTTTATAGTCGCGTGTATGTGAAGATTATTTTAATATTCAGGCTTTGCTGCAGCCATGGATTTATTTTATAATTTTTATTTAATTATTACGAACTTCCTTTAGTTTATTATATTGAATTAGAATCCAGGGATTTATGGAGGAATTGGAATCAATTTAATCGTTATTTTTTCACATTTTAACAAATACTGCAAAGCCTTTTTTTAAAATTATGTCAGTGATATTTTAACTTAAGTCGGCGTTTCCAGCATCGAAATCGCTCAAATATCTTCTAATAATTCCCAAGCCGACTTAACTTTTTCCTTTGTCTTAATCACAAAACCGACCTCTGGCATTTAAAGTATTTTTGCTAAAAAGATACGCTTTATAAGTTTTATTTATCAAAAACATTCGAGCAAGTGATAATCGATCGTAGATGACAAATCGCAAATATCGTGTCTACATAAATTTCAACAGATCTTAAAAAACATCTCATAATAAATTTTGTTTGTTTATTTCTACACATTCACTACTTCAAATGCCCCACTACAGAGTATCATGTGTCCAAATCAAGCTTCTTCTTAGATGATATTCTGAAAGCCAAGATTTTCTCTATTTATGTTGCAAGTTTCAAATGAATTATCACAGCAGCTTAGAATCTAACAATTTATTGCCGCAATAAATATTTTACGATCCACACTGTTGGTTATCGCAACAGGGATGTAACAGATTTGATGGAAAAATTACCAGAATATTTTTTTACAGATATTTTCAACGTCCAGTCTTGACAGGCCTTCGGCAAATATAAATTAACTTCCTAGTTTTTGCAACATTAACTTCCGCTCTTGCAGCAACATGTTGCTGTATCGTTTGGCTAATGAAATCTATTTTTCCCCACATTCTGAACGGAAGGAAATTTCCTCAAATTATTCTTCCACAAAGAGATGCAATTTTTCTTTTACTTTTTGCCAAAAATTGTTGGCTGCAACCAGTTTTCAAACTGCTTTATATTGTAATTAACTTTTGCGCACACACTGACTGACTGATTGAGCCATAAGAAACCAGAATGATGCATGATTTTAATGGAATTATTCTAAAAAAAAAATAAAAATTAAAATTCAACATGATGTTGCTTACGAAGGAATAAATAAATCTGTGATTAGAACGGAAGTATTTTGATATGATGCCTCAAAGCGATTTACATCCGTTTTTTTGTTTTTGTTTTTTCTATTTCTGCAGCACCAATTCAAAACCAGTTAGTCTCCTTCCCCAGCAGAATTGCCAGTCGTATCATTTTGTTTATTATTTAAATTTCCTGTCAGAAAAACTAGAAATTATTTGTCGTTGTCTTCAGCTTAATAACATAAATTTCAAACTAATTGAATGGAACCAGACTTCATTATCAAATTCTCTAACAAATTGAAATGTGGCAAATAGCTCCTCCAGGCACAAAAACACAGCAACAACAACAACAACAACAAGAAACGAGTGTAATCAAATTGCGTAAACAATTTTTACATAAAATCAGATGAGATGCGGTGATCACTTGTTATGGCCGGCCATCCATTTCAAATAGTTGCCAAACTTCTTGGAAACTTCCTTATTTTTTAGTTATTTTTATGCTGCAAATGAAGTACAGGCAGTACACGGTGAAATGTTTAGATAAAATTAGGTAGTGGCGTTGATGCAAATACTTCGTTTATAACTTTCTTTTAAAAAAAGGCGCTGAAAATAAATTGTCCACTATTCCTCAAAAATGAATATAAAATATAAATATAGAAGTTTTAATACTTGAATTATATATGATTTAAAAAAAGTAAACAAAATTGGGACAAAATCGCCAAAGCGGCAACGCTGGTGATCACAAATCGCTAATCGTTCTTCGTGTTTGTTTCAATGATCACTGTAAATCGCTGATAAGAAAAAAGCGATTTGTAACAACAATTCCGTGTACACACTTTCAACTGGAACATAATTTAGCACAAAAAACAGCAACAACAACAACAAGAAAAACAAATCAAATTCCATTATATATCCGCAATCTTAAGAAAGTTACTTACCAATCTCACGGTTTTAAGTAGAACTTCCGCTTTTTAGTTGCCTGAAGTTGCAAAACAAATTTTCATTCCCAGTTTTCTCTACATTCTGCTTGTAGTTGTTATTGTTGCTGTTGGCTGTTGGCTGTTGCTGTTTGCTGTTGCTGCTGTTTATTTGTGCAATAAACATACTTAAAGACAGCAACGCCGTTGCACATGCACCGCATAGTAAAATCATAATTTAGGAAATGTTCTTAATATGTAGGCATGTCCGTAAGTATGTCTAACACGATTATGCCACATATAACAACACAAATTTATGTTTGTTGCAAGCCAACCAAGCAACCAACCAACACTCGCATATTCGCACTCAACGCTAAGAGATTTTCCGGTTGAGTTTTACAGGTTCTTTTTTGCGATTTTAGGAAACCTCGCATTTGTTTTAACAACCGGAAATCTTAAAGTGCTTTGATTTTTTAATGAAAATTGTATTTTATGTCTGTTGGTTTGTTTTCGAAAACTTTTAACAGTTAATGCAACCACTTGCGGTGCTTTCTTAGATCAATTAAATGTTTTTGCGACAGTTACAAATAAAGCAGACATTCTTGAATTCGAGTTATCAGCCAATTGAATTTTTGGCGACTCAAAATTGTGTTTTTAATACTTTCAACTCTTTTTCTTATTTATTAGAAATAGACATTCAAATTTTCCATTTTTGAATTCAGTCGCTAAAAGGCAGGTCACAAGTTGTATGTTTTTAAGCACGAACAAGTTTGAAATAGAAGGCCAAACATGGATTTAAAAGAATACTAAATTAAATTGAATTAGAAATTATTAGCCCAGTGCCGTGAGTTATGATAAGTGGAGGAGTTAACATCAGAGTAGAACAACACTATTTTCGAAGGCCGCTACATTTCCTCTTCTGTTTCCATGGGTTTTTGATAATAAATATCACTGATTGAAAGATTTAGTTGAATCTGAAAACAGTTTACATTTTTATAAATTTTGATTAGCAAATTGCGTACGAGAAGTGGTTCAATGCTAAACTGATGTAGGATCCGCAGGATCAAATCCCCGTGGCGACTGTGATTGTTTTATTCATGTGATATATTTTGCTGGAGTTTATTCCTGTTGCAAGTCAAACTTATAGGGTTTGCATTTTATAGTCGCGTGTATGTCAAGATTACTTTAATATCTAGGCTTTGCTGAAGTCAAGGATTTATTTTATAATTTCTATTCAATTATTACGAACTTCCTTTAATTTATTAAATTGAATTACAATCCAGTTATTTTTGGAGGGATAAAAAACAATTTAATCGTAAATGTTGTCACATTTTAACAAATACTGTAAAGTCTGTGTTACGCACGCTACGTGTATCAAGCGTCGCTTTTTTTTTGTAACTGTGTCAGCGACATTTTAACTGAAGTCAGCGCTTCTAGCATCGCATTCGCTAAAATATCTTCTAACAATTCCCAAACCGACTTAACTTTTTCCTCTGCCACAAAACAAATTTCCAAAATTTAATTAAAAATCATGGGGAAATGCGTAGCAGTCTTTTACTAACTGCACCATATCCTTTCACGATGGCAACCTGTCATAAGTCTTCCATTTCTATAGTATCCTTTTAATAAACTTCACATGCGTGTGCAAGTGTGGGTACAAATGAAAATGTCTAATTTTTGTGTCGTCTTAATCACAAAACCGACCTCTGGCATTTAATTTATTTTTGTTAAAAAGATGCGCTTTATAATTTTTATTTATCAAAAACATTCGAGCAAGAAACAGTATTAGAAATGACTAAAGACCTATTTAAAGTTATGGCAACAGCGGAGAAGGCTGCCAGTAACCCCATCTAATCCTTGAGCAAGTGAAAAAATAAAAATCTTTGAACCAGACACCCACTCTTCGTTGCATATGATTTCTATATGAAAAAGAAATATTTAAAAAATTTCTACATACAAACTGTATGTTTGTATGACAACATAAATATGTGCGTGTGTGTGTAAATGTACAGAGGAACTGTGACATATCACGCATTCAAAAGTGCGTTAAATGACAGACTTTTTTTTCGTTACAAACACATCCATGAACTCTTGCATAGAATTGCAAGTGTTGGAGTGTGCGAGTACGTTATTAATGTAATTTCGCCAGTGGCAATTTTCATATACGCACACACATACACTTGCAAACGCAAACATATTTTGTTCATCTCATGTAAAGTTTTATCAGACAAACGCGTTACACTGTGGGCCATATGGAATATTATTTAAATGTTATTCAGATGTCACACATTCATTTTCCAGTCGAGATAAAATATAGACTAGATATAACGTGGCTTGTATGAAGAATGGAAGAGTTTTTTTTTTAATTGTTGTATACCGAAAAAGTTATTAAAAATCGATTAAGAAAAGAATCCGGAGTTGGTTGCTAATCATGAATAAGATGAAGTCCCTGAGACTGGAAATTACAGCAGGTGTCTGTCACCCCTTGGGAATTTATCATAAACGTTCCCTTGCGGCCTATTTTCTGTTGTGAGACATGAACAACGAACGATAAAAGATTTAAGTTCTCCAAGGTCCTTTTTTATCATGCTACAATTTCCTCCGTCATACATGCAACAACTTTAGTACCAACTAAATGGGAATTTCAAAGTACTTTGCATACAAAAAACGATTATTATATGCTTTAATTACTAATTAATACACTATTTATAGAGAACCATTTTAATAAAATAGATTTTATATATTTTTAACCAAATTATGCACCACAACGCGGCACTGTGCGTATCGTTTTATTGTCGTTTATTTTTAATTTGTCAGATTTTTGCCAACGCACAAGATTTATTTATTATTATTATTTTCTTCTTTTTTTCAGACGTACACACAATAACACATTCTTTTGTTTTTAATATTTTTTTTTAAATAATAATTTTGTTGTTATAAAACCGCGTTTTAGATGATTTCAGAAAGGCAAAGTATGAGTAGTCTTTTGTGTTCTTGCTACTGTTTGTTGTTGAGGTTTTTATTTTTCCATACAGATCTCTTTTATTTTATAATATATTTTTATTTTTTTAATATTTTTTTTCATTTCCACAGATTTGTTGTTATAATTAAAGCTTTTGTTGAACGTGTAAAATATTAGTAATAAGCGTTTTGATTTTGTTTTTTATTTCATGCAACAGAAGTACATCGTATGCGTAATCTGCATTGTGTGTGTGTGTGCATGTGTGTATGTATTAGCAGTGTAGAAAATATGCTTAATGGCAACTAATTTGCAGTGATTTAAGCTTCCGAAGATTTTTGGCGTGGCCATTAACGCAATCAAAGAGCTTTAGGTATTAAACAAAATAATTCTTAATCACAATCGGAATAGTTGAAGGTCATAAAAATTATTCCGCTGTTAGAATTTTATTTACACATAAAGCCAGCGATAAGTTGAAAGCGTATTGGTCCCACGTACTTTTTCTAAGCCCTATAAAGTTCTACTTTTATCTAGCCGCAAGTTGTAATACTGGGCCTAATTCAGTTGCATGTTTTCTCATGTTAAGACCATGACACTGATCAAGAAATGCATTGAAAGTGATTTGTAGAAGGGAGGGGACAGTGTTGAGAGTAGACATAGACAAAATTGTTCGTAGGCCTTTTTATAATTATTTTACCTTATTTTTACGAGGGACTATAGGGTGTTTTTTATAGAGTAATACAAGTTTAAATCATAATAAAACATAGTAAAATATTTTTGACATCAATGAAACGGTCTTTATTGGATAGAAAATTTCATGACATTAATGTTTAAATATGATTTCGATCATGTGGCCGCCACGGCTGGCGCGTACAAGGCGCAATCAGGAACACAAATTTTCACAAACAGTAACATTCTGACCATCATTGTTTTTGAAGGCATATGGGCCAATGACTCCGCCAGCCCATAAAGCGCACCAAACAGTAATTTTTGGTGGATTCTCGTCACTCCAAATGCTACAATTCTGTTTATTTACGTATCCATTCGACCAAAAATGGGCGTCATCGGAAAATTAAATTTAGAATGGACGAAGTGCACGATAAGTTTGACGAACAGAACCATTATTTTGATTAAAAATTTCCACAATTTGCACGCGTTGCTCTGGTGTAAGTCGATCCATAATGAAATGTCAAAGCAAATAAGCTGTTAAATGGATGGTCAAGTAGAGCAGTTATGCCAACTCAAAGTTCTATCACTCTATAAAAAACACCCTATACAACTAACGCAATCATGCACAAAAGCGGGTCGGATATGCTGATGACCAACTTCAGAACTTGTGCCATAATATTTTACACATTTTCATGGACCAAAGTAACGCATGAACGTGGCGATAAAAATGTGCACAAAACAAAAACAAGTTTTAAATATGTTTTTTAAATTTGGGATAAAAAAGAGATTACAAAATTATGAAATTCATTATAAAAACTCTTCTTTTTGCCTCTTTTTAAATAATAAGATTCTCTAACATTTTTAATTTTAAAGTCAGTCTATTTCAAGTTGAATAATTTATTTAGTTTTCAATAATTCATCGCTGCTTTGCTGGACTTCTTCGGGATATTAAATATTAGTTTCCTGAAGAAGCCGAACTAAAAAGTGAATAAATATTGAAAAATAATAAAAGTATTTAAAATAAAGTAAAAAAAAAACTTAAGCTTAAAAATATTAGAGAACATTGAAATATATATTCTTTATGACTTTTTTGTGCCAACAACCACCTCTAATAAAATTGCAGCCACTGTAAACATATAGAAAATGGTTTTAGGCTGTTACTTTGTTTGCCAAGCTTTTGTGGAAATAATTCTTTTTATATTATTTTTAATATCGCTGTTTTGAGCATAATTTTTTTCCAACGCAAATAGAAATTATGATAAATCCGATTCTATTTTTTCAAAAATAAGTCAAATAAGTTGTTGTTCATATAAAATGCTGGGTTTTGTAGACACATTTTTTTATTATTAAAAATTCTTATTAAACTGATTTTGAGCGAAATGGTTTTGTGGTTATTTTGTTTACTTGTTAATAAATACTTTTCATTCTCTATTTCTTTTTTTAATATATTTTTTACAATAATAATGATTAATACTCGTGATCGTAATTATACATTTTTGACTCATACGAAACGATATTATATTTTGACATCCAACCACAGTGGAGTTTTTTTTTTTTGCAATATTTCAGATAAAATTAAATGGTGATTAAATGCTTAATAATTTTTCATTTCGCATTGTTATTATGGAAGTTTTTTTTTTTGTTGGTTGTGTTGTAACAATTTGTGAGAAAAAATCCTTGATGTCATTTTAATATATATTTTGCTTTTTTTATTGTTACAAAAAGTTCCAGGAAGATGTCAATTTATGAGAAAATATTATTATTATTATTATTATTATTATTATTATTATTATTATTATTATTATTATTAATTTGTAATAGCACAAATTTACTCTGCTCTCTGTTGTCTGTTTATATATCCGATTCCTTCAGTTCATTGTGAATGTCCTCATTGCTTAATATAAAAATATTATTACGATTATTTTGCTATAGAACTAATTAACTTTTCGAAAGACTCTATTCTAATGAAAACGGAATCTTATACGAATTTTATTATGGAGACATACTTGTCTTGCCTCCTTTTTAACCCATTTTAACAGTTTCTCTGTTGTCCGTATATGAGTCCATATCCTTCATTTAATTGTCAATCTGTTTAATATTTGATTCATGATCCAATACTTAAACGTCCTGTGGAATTATGTGTTATACTCGTACATATTTAAACCACTCATGCAGGACTTGGGTTAGAAAATTTCTGACACTTTGCCAGCTGAATGCATCCTTGTTCAATATCCTTTAAATCCAAGCTGTTTAATAGGAATCTAAATCACAATATGTTTCAATATTAACATAATTCAATCGAATGTACAACACGAAAATTTGGTGCCCCTTTCTCCAGTGAGTCCTTTAACATCTCCAGCAATTTGAGTAGAACCCATCATGATACACCGAGGGTTAAATTACGTCCTTCGATATCAAATTTTTTATTGAAATTGCGGTCGATTAAAACTTTAATTTAATTTCGTTTGACCCGTGATTTGTTTCCTGCAGATTGGAGACAACGAGATTGAAGTCCGTCCTTCCTTTATAATTATTTTCATCGTTTTTAATATCTTTCAAATACGTGAGTCCAAGTCCCGCATACTGTCCGAATATTTTTAAACCTATTTTTTCCATTTTTTCTTTACAAAAGTTTATTAAGGAATAAATCAAATGCGTCTACACACTATTCTAACAATAAGAATGGAATAAAAGTCTCTTCTTTCTTTTTTCTTAATTAACTTTATTAAAAGCTGATGTTGACTTTCCTTTGTGCCAAATTTTGAACAATTAGCCTTTGAATCTTAATTCGATTTAATACATTTATTTACAGTTTTTATTTACCCATTTTTAAATAAATCATATTAATTATTTGAAGCGGTCTAGAAATAGTCATACGGGCCGCCTTTCAAGGTGAACAAAGTCAATCACGATTAGAAAGATTGTCTTGAATTTTCACTCAATCGAATGAGAAGTTTAAAGAAACATCACATTTACAACAAGAATCGAAATTCGATGATTTTTTATATTCCTATTTTTTAAATAACAGTTCATGATTGTTTTCCGAAAAATAACAATTTATTATTATTGATAAAAAACTTGTGAGTTTGTTCTTGTTTCAGATAACACTAGTTTTAGTGAAACAGAGACGATATATATATTGACATGTGTAATACTTTTTATAAAAATATTTCAGAAAAATTCAATCGCATTATCTTTTTTGTCTTCAGATGATATATTAGAAATTGTTTCAATATCTGAACAAAATATTTGCCAAATAGTGCAAATTAAGTTAAAACAAAAAGTTATTAAAAAATTCTAGTAGACATCGATAAAAATAAAATATTAATTTAAAGAGTCGAATAATAAATATTTAATTATATATAAATAAACATCATTTGATATCTCTGAACCGAATCGTTTTGTCTTTAATTCTTCTTATCATCAACGCATTGCATGTTGTCCAGAATAAATGCCAGCACAAATATTGCGTTTGTGTGTGTGTGTGTGTATTGAATAAGACAAAAGCAGTTTAATAAAATATTACGGCAGATTTAATATAAAAATTAAAATTGAAATATTCTTTAAAGATTTCTTTTTCATTTTCGGTTTCCTTGTACTTTCTGCTCCCCATTCAATGCCCAGCAAAGTTTTGGAAAATTAAAATTCGAACTGATCAATTGGCCCAGCACTTCGCTTCCAGTACCATTCAAAAAAACTTTTTTAAATCGCATTTTTATACAAAAACTCTGCAAAAAGAAATTTTAATTACAAAAATATTTAAAAAAGTGCGTTCATAATAGTTATCATAAAACATCTATTTCGAAGCAAGTTTAATTTTATTTTTAATGAATTGGGACTTGACTCTACGCCTAACTATGACCCTGCTGATAGCGGCCACGCTATTGAAGCTTGAAATTTCTGTATTTTATTTATTCTGTTTTGCCAAATCACCGTGAAGAGATAAAGTGTTTAATAAAATTTGCGAACGGTAGTATTTTTCAACCAGAATGGGGAATATTCCTTCATAACGAGAGCAGTATTCGCAGTATTATGAACTGTTTTAAATGAGAAAACTAAAGTTAGTCGATTTCGCATTAAGCCAAGACTTGGCTAATATTGTCAGGACCTGATCATGACAATAATGAGTGTTTATCGATACGGTCAAACAGAATTCAGTCTACAATTTTTTCCCAGCCGGTAGGACTTATTAAATTGTTGTCAAGACCTATTCTGTAAATCGAAATCGAATAAATTTCTTGCTTTTGAAAAATACACAATGGCCCTATTCATGTATTTTACATTATATGAAATCAATTAACATCAATACTAAAATGGGGAAATCTATAAAAATATTTCTATTCAAGAATTGAATTGTTCAAAATCGAGTCATTCTAAATCGACTCGTTTTGCAGAATAGGCCTGGTGCACTCACTTTTTTTTATTTTAAGCTATTTTCATATATTTTTTAATCCGATAAAATATATTAAAAAATATGGTAGAGTTTTTAAAGCTCTTGCCGTCGATATGGGGTTTTTTCTTAAAGCTGCACACTTATTCTGTTTAAGGTGACCTGCACCAGTTGGATCGAAATTTTTATATAAAAAACATTTTTTAAGTCTGGATAGATGTCGAATACGGTACTGGAAAAGTTAATGTCTGTTGTGTATTTCCAGCTGGCGGCATTTTCAGTCCCTAAAAACTACTATTTGCGACATCCAGCGCACAAATTTCGTGGTTTTAATTGTCAACTACAATTTAAAGATGAACAACGTGGCGCCTCTAAAACTGGTCAATTAAGATTTAGTGGCAGAATTTCAAAGGCGTGTACATGCAGTTGTTTGTTTTAATTTATTCCTTATCCTTAACCTGAAGATACGCTTACAGGACGACCCCTACACCAAGTGGGACAATAGGCCATCTTCAGTGTCTATTAAAACTAAAACAAACACTTTTCGAATAACTCGTTTTTGTGCTTAAATAAAACTCGTGATCATGGAGAACAAAAAGAATTTGCCTTCAAAATGTTGCTGGGCTGCCTTCAGAATGACGACCGACTGTTAATGGCTGATTGTTGAAGTCAAGGCTTTTTGAGAATATTTATTAATAAAAATGAAAAAATAAAAGAAAAAAACTCAAATTCAATGATTACGAGCATTTTGTTTGTACAAGAATTTTGTGTGTACTGCTGTTGTTTACGTGAATAAATGCTAAATAAATAAAAATTAAGCTGCTGAAAGATGTGAAACAGCACAGTATATATAGAAATTTGAAATTCACAATTTCATAAATGTTGGTGTAGTCCCAGCAGCGAGCTGGGCCAGTTGTTGGCAGTTGAGTTGGTTGACTGATAATAAATGGAAACATAAACAATATGAGATCACGGTGTGTTTAAGTTAAATAAGAATTCATGTGCACGCCCAAGTACAGTAACTCATTTTGCTGCATTGAAGAAAAGCAACAAAGAAAAAAAAGGAACAGGAACAAAGAAATGTTTTTGGTTACGGGAAAAAGATATTTTTGTTTTCCAAATTCCCCTCTTGTTTAAGTAACAAATCAATTGATGCAAATTCTGCAACAGATCGTTCAGTTATTTTGGCCATAATATTTTTCTATCTCAAATAGTCTTTTTTTAAATTATATAAAAATCTTGAATATCAATTTCATATCTGTCAATTAGTTGTACGCCCCCTCCGGTCCACCACAAGGCATGTGCATTCCTATTTTTCCCTCCTGATTTGTTGCGAACTTCGTGTTTTTACTTTTTATGACTTAATTTTTTTGTCTTTTGCTGTGTGATAACGAAAATTGCGCTGCTCAAAACCACAAATACCATAAAACTGCTATAAATTATAATTATATTATTTTTGTTTTTATTTATATTTTATCTTTTGGTTTTAGTAAGTGAATGAACGAAAGAACGAACAAATTTGCTTTAAAATTTTTTAGATAAACGCCCAGCCAACAGTCACTTCATTTTGTGTTCTTTATTTATTTAATTTTTTTTTTTAATACACTTCTCGCTCACTTTCAGATCACAGAGTTATACTTTTATATATTATTAAATGTTGTTATCGAAATAACAAGCTGAAAACAAAATGCCCCTAAAGTGTAAATATTTTGTGTGCACTGCACTCGATGAAAAAAGTATTCAACTTGAATAAATAGAATCTAAGAAGACGTTGGTTTGAGCGCTACCGTAAAAAAATAGGAATAATTAATAAACCATCACAAACTTGTTGATCTGGGTAAAATTGAAATAATTGCACTCCACTTTTGGCCAGTAGAACTCTCGTATTTGGTATCGCAAAACTGTACAAGTTAATCAAGCCCATGCAGGCAACACTGAATTGAGTTTTTAGTTAAAATGTTGAATATAATAAAAAATATTTTATCTAGAAACGGTTCCATAAGAAATTTAGTCAAATAAAAATAATAATAATAAATATATAAATAAATAAAAATTAATAATATTAAATTTTAATTCAAACTCCTAATCAAATCTGGGAATTCATTTTGACTTATTATTCTCTTAAGAATTTTTGTAAAAACGAAAGTTTAAGAGAGTAAATAGCTTAGAAAGATTGTAAAAATTAATGCCATTATTTATAATATCTTCCAACCAACTCTAAATTAAAAAAAGGAGCCTTTTCAAATTTGCGAAATCAGTTTGACAATTTATCTAGAGTTTTCTTAAAAATCTTATCAAAAAATGTAGTATCAAACAAGGAAGAATATAACACGAAATAAGAGTATTTATAATATCTCACAAGTAACTCTCAATGAAAACAAAATGTAAAATAAAATTTACTGATTTCACACTGAAAGTTAAAACCTGGTTTTAACATTAAAATCATAAAAACGCCATTTTGCGTTCACCCTGGGGATATAATAAATTCAGATTTTTATACAGAAGTTGTTTCATAAACCGCAATTATTTAAATATCGCAAAATAATAAATACATTTTTTATTATACTTTTCTTCTCAATTTTTATAACACTTAATACACAAACTGTACGGCAGCTGTTTTTGTTTGTATACAAAAATAAAACGTTTCTCACTGAACTTCTGTTACATCTTTTAAATGATTATTTTAAAAAATAAAAATTTCATATTAATTCTTGAAAATTCTGTGGACTTTTCCGGGCATTCTTTCAACATTGACAGATGTTTTCAATACGTAACTTGGCAGCACTCAACTTAGCACGAACAACAACAAGCAAAGACAAGTTTGCACTTCGTAAAAACTCCTTAAAACCATTCAACAATAAATAAAATTCAAAACAACAACAAATTTATTCGCTCGATAGCGAATAATCAGCAGTCAGTTAACATGAATACGAAAATCGTTTACACTTTCCTAAAAAGCATTTCAGATAAATACGAAAAATTTGTAGGATGTTTTAAATTCCCTGCAGCGGAATATATTTTCTTATTTTCCTTAAATTTTGCGCGCAAAGCACTTGCAATCACATTTAATTGTCATAGAAGTCATGGAAAGTCTTCAGTATAACTGCGTTTTATTATCAAGAGCTCGTTATCAGTTAAACTTTCAGATCATTTTTTTTTTCATTTATTTATTTATTTAATATATTTTTTTTGTGTGTTTTTTAAGTCGTTGCATTGCAACAGGAGTGAAAAAATATTCCTCATAAAAAAACAAAATTCTATTTAAAAGTTGAATACAATTTTTATTGGTGACGAAAGGCAAATGACCGTTTTGTAGACATTTTGTGGTTTTTGTTTGTGTGGAATATCAATTATTAAGTTTAATCGAGTCAACAACAATTTCATTCCTTTATCGGGGAAAATATCTGTTGAATAAGTATGGGAGAGACCAGCTGGATTGTTGTCGGGTATTTCTGCGTTCCCAGTCAGGAGATAAAATAGCGGGCAAAGGTCTCATCCAGTCTCTCAGTTTATTATACAAAAGTTTTATGAGAAATAAAATAATCCAAATTCTGGACTAGACAACGATGCAGCTAATGACTTATTCACTCCAGGATACGTCGTGCTATTTACTTACCAGGCCCATATTGTCGTATTGTCATAAAAGCAGAAGGTATTTGCGTAAAGTACATTTGACGTTTAACACAAACCTTACAAGACTTCAAACTTTTCATTTAACTCAAATTTTTATTGCAGAGAATTAGATTTTGTCTCTTGCTATCCATGCGGCTAACACAACGCCACATATCGCATATGAATTCCCTGATATATCCACGACTATTTGCAGTACGTCACTGATTTTCCAGAATCTGCCCGCTGATATATTTCAAGCGTTCACTGTGAAGCCGAAGCTCCTGGGTTCAATTCAAGAACATAACAGCAGCGTCCTTTGTCGGTGTAGCAGCCAATTAGTCAGCGAAGGAGAAAAGAAGAAAATTGTTGCCACAATATTAACTCTTCTTCTTCAATATTCATTTGACTGAATAGGATTCAATTCATAATGATACATAAAATATTTCGATCTAAAGTGCTGCGCATACGACAACATGTAGTTTTCGAACAAAAGATATTATTGTTAGACACGTTCAAAAATACACGCACACATACACACACATTAAAATATAAAAAAAAGGTACTGCATGACACAATCGTCCAACGTTTTATCGTATTCACAAACACTAAAACGTTAACACGTTAATAGCAGCAGCATGTGTCTGTTTGAATTGTCATCGAAAAAAAAAGAAAAAAATAATAAAAAAAACTCAAGTAAAAATCATAAAAATAGTGTTGTTTGTGCTGTTGTTGTACAGCCAACATGATTTTGACGTGTTGCTTGAGTATAATTTAACTGCTGCCATTAGCATGAAAAATTTAAGAATGTGACGCGTCAATATAATAAACTTTGGTCTAGGTCAGGTACAAAGCAACAACAACAACAGCAGCAGCCACATAAACAACAACAATAAACACAACATGATACTTACTTTCTTACTCCTTTCCGAGTATATATTTTATTTTTTTTATATTTTATGGTGAGAGCATGTGGTTTGAATGCAGCAGAATGAAAAAAAAAAGAATCATAAAAGACCAAAAACTTGAAGTAAATTTACTACATGTGTTCCCAACACAAACACACATGACGTGTGTGCGTGTGTATGCAATTGTGGAAAAAAATGTACGTGTATGAATATGTGGAAGATTATGTGACATGTTCATATAATTCACGTGCGAATCTTTGTCGACATGTGAAGATGCCAGTCAAAAATCGTTATGCCGCGAATGGGAAACTTCATAATTCCCATATAATCAAATAAAATTCCATTTATTTCTAAATGAAAATAATCTATGTTCAATAGAATTGAAAGAAGGGAGAGATTTTTATGAAAATAAATTATTGCTTGAAGGCAAATTTACTTGCCGTTTTCACATTTAATTACTCTATTTATCGAATTGGTGTTCATCTAGGCAACAACATTTTGATGTACTTTAATTATGTATTTATTTTTTATGACATATTGACTGGCTTTCAAAATAACCGGTTTGGGGATTTGAGAATCCCATAAATTTTTTGGGTATCAAAAATTATTCGTTTGGCATCTCCAACACCATCCAGACGTTCAACGCGAAATTGTTGTAGTCAAGAACCAAACGGGAAATACTTTTCTGCTGAAAATACACGAAAAAAAACTCTAAAGTTGTAACTTCTTTTTTGGGTAGCAAAAACGAGAATAACGCTTCACATGGAAAACAGTGGTGCCGCAGGTGGGACAGAGTCTAAGAGGACTTTTCAATGTCGTTAGTTTGCTGCAGTTGTAAAAAAGGCATGAAAGATAAGAAACTAATCAAAATCTGCGAGGCCAGTAGATAGACTAAAAAGGCTCCAAAATAGACGAGCTTCCAGGTATTATATGATTATATTCTGTAGGGTTACGCGATACCTCTAGATTATTACAGGCGGACATTTATGCCTTAACTGATGCCATGAAAAGAGTCAATATGTTCGTATGCGAGACCAGCACTACTCGCACACACTCTTTTGCTAATCAAGCGGTTAAAACTTATTTACAAAACAACACAAACTTTTTATATAGGGAAGGAAACAACCACTCAAAAAAATATGCTTAAACTCTAGAAAAATTCGAAATGGTTAATTAACTGTTTTAGCCGTTATAAGAAAATTTACATTAATGAAGCAGGTAATTGGATACTAATTAATAGATTAACCCATTAACTGGTAAGCGATTGAAGACACTAGCAGATAGTCAGCATGGAATCATAGAATCGAAGGTGGTGGAATAGAAGTACATCTTTGCTTGCATGGCTACAATCTTAGATTATGCTCGAACAACATGAGATACTGATTGTTGGGCTGCTGGAGCGTGAACGATCTGAGGGAAACCAGCTCTCTTACAAACGTGTAAGAGCAGGCCAAGCCATGGCTGAAGTGGACTCATGAACTGATGTCGATGTTCTCCGACTGAAGCTCTCGAATATAATTAAGGAGGGGGTGTGACATAAGTAGGCGTTCCGCAATCACCACTTATAAAACACTCATTATATAGATATAGACTCATATAATAGATATAGACGTTATGCAGTTCCTAATACTCAATAAAATTGCTTGCACTTTTGGCTGCAGGCTCTACAGGACACTGTGTACTGCAGGAACTGCTTGTGGGAAGAATAGTGAGTTCAACATTTTCTATGTGATTGTCTGACTCAGCACGGGTGCAGGCTTTGACTGCCAAACTTTACAATTCTGCGGCAAGTGGACTGTCCAAAAGATGCAACACTACGGGAACCTCTAACTTCACATCCTAGAGAGTTTCACTAAAAAATTAATAATTAATTATAAATACAATTTCTATTTCTCTTAATACTATGATTCTGTAGCATTTTAATTCCTCTTGTAGTCGTATATGACGTGCAACGTTGTTTGCCCCACTGTACTTGTACACACGTATCTGAATTCGTTTCATTATGATTTTTTGTATGTTTACTTATGCTTTTGCTGTAGGGAAAAGGTGTCAAATTTATGATGTGATGTCGTCAACTTGAGTAGCCGTATTAGGCAAGAAGAAAACAACAACAAAAACAACAACAACGAAAAACAAGTTGTTATTGCGATGGTACTTAACACAGGAAACATTTGCTAAATACACGAGCATAAACTTAAAAAATCTAAAACGGCTGGCTGACTCGCTGACTGACTCACTGACTGGCACGTTGCTGCTCCGACTATTTTGTGTTTTAAAGATATTTTTTTTTGTTGCTGCTTTTCACTACTCCGCCGATGTTGTTGAGTTTATTTCCCTACACGTACGTATCGTAGTCATCATTTTTTCGACTTTAGGGATTTTAATGATTCTCTGTTTGTCTTTTTTTTTTCGTTAATATTTGGTATGAGTTTGACAGACTGGCTGCATTGTAGCGACAACAACAAAGAAGAACCAAATTAAAATGCTGCATCAATGAACGTAATGAGCTAAAATCTTTCTAAATGCAACTTTAAAATCGTTACAAAAGGGTAAATTTTAAACACAGACGCGCATACAAATTAAGTATGCAACTCATACCGCCTGAGCTTCATGGCAACACAACCGACAGAAGTATGAAAAGCAGTCCCGAATGTATAAAAATAATTCATAAGTATTCATGTTTGGATGTATGGATCTCCTGCCGATGATTATGTCCGCCTGTTTACTTTAGAAGACGGGCATGCCTGCGAACTGGGAATGCTGGAGTTTTGTCAGTAAAATGTAATTAATATTAATTCTGTTTATTGTCGATTTTAAATATTCTTATCTGAAATGTCTGCGATGACAAGTATTTGAATCAAGTTTTTGTCACTGATATAAAAAACATATTCTGAATTTAAGGCCCCAATTTTATTAATGCTGTCAGCAAGTGAATCTGATCTGGAGTAAAAAAACAAAGTTTTATATATTAAACAAATTTTATTTGTGTCTCACTTTAATTTAAAAAGTATAAGAAGAGAAAAGTGCAGTGATTCTATGGTATGCGTTGGCGAAAAACTTTTATGGAAGCAAAATCCTTGAATTTTTTATAGATTCCTTTGATCCCCCCATACGAGAGCCGTGCTGGTAAGTCCTTTTATAAAAATAACACAGATTCAGGAATGCGAATTTCTATTTAAGAAGCGTGATATTAAATTATGACACACATGATTTATATTGCAACGTGCAAGGGAAAGTCAACAGCAACTTATCTTTCAACTTACACAGCAGACTCGCCGTTTTCAGAAACCACTACACTTGCATAGTCAGTAATCATACATATTCCTTTTTTATCATTTTTATTAGGTGGCTCAGTTGAATGCGATAACAGTCTTAAATGGAAACATATTTTATTTTATTTTTCAGTCCACAAAAGTGAAAATGGAGAACTTTTGAACTATTAACGTCTTCAAAACTCTATATAAAAAACTTTATTCGTAAAAAAAGTTGACACTCCTACTGGCGTACATTGACGTTAATAAAATGGCTCCAATAGCCAAACGGCTCTCATTAATTTTCATTTTAAAATGATATAAAACGTTGGTTTTTATGACTCAATAAAATCAAAAATTTTTATTTTTTGCAGAAGGAAATAAAAACTATTTCATTACGAATGCGTCGGCTCTCCCTTTAGGCAAAAATTTATTATAATCTAAACAACTTAAGTTAAATATATTTGATACAAAACTTTTATCGAGACTAGTTTTGGATAAAGTGGCTTTAACCAATTTCGTTATATATTCGAATTCGCATATGCGAATTGTATTCGTATCAAAAGCTTGCATCACTCACCGTAAAGAATTGGTCACCGTATGCGTAACGTAGAAATAAATTGTTGCTCATACGTAACCGGCCCAAACGAATTTTTTCAAAGAGCCGCTCTTCTTTTGTATTGTGCTTCCATGCGTATACTTGATATAATTAATGATGTTTTTCATACGACACATTTCACTTTTTCAGGATTGTTGTTGGTGGTGGCCATGTTTTTAACTCGTCATAATGTGCAGGTATTTTTTGCACGTTTTCGAAACACTTTAAAATAAAAAATATATTAAAATAAATATAAAATATATTTAAAAAGAATCAGGACTCTTTTCACAATAACACTTGCATTTTGCTTTATTGTTTTCATGCATTTTGAAAATGTTATTTTATGATTACTTTAATGTATAGGGTGTTTTTTATACAGTGATACAACTTTGAGTTGGCATCACTGCTTTATTTGACCACCCATTTAACAGCTGATAGTTGCTTTTGGTTTCGTTTGCTTTGACATTTTATTATGTATCGACTTACACCAGAGCAATGCGTGCAAATTGTGGAAAATTTTTAATCAAAATGATGGTTCTGTTCGTCAAACTCATCCATTAAAAATTTTATTTGCCGATAAAGCCCATTTCTGGTTGAATGGGTACGTAAATCAACTGAATTGTCGCATTTGGAGTGAGGAGAATCCACAAGCTTTTGTCGAAACACTGTTACAAAAAATTTTGTGCGCTTTATGGGCTGGCGGAGTCATTGGCCCATATGTCTTCAAGAACGATGATGGTCAGAATGTTACTGTTTGTGAAAATCGGTGTTCCAGATTGCGCCTTGTACGCACCCGCCGTGGCGGCCACATGGCCGAAATCATATTTAAACATTAAAGTCATAAAATTTTCTATCCAATAAAGACTGCTTCATCGATATCAAAAATGTATTACTATGTTTTATTATGATTCAAACTTGTATCACTCTATAAAAAACACCCGATAAAACAATTATTTCAAGTGTTAACATATTAATAACTGCGCAGGGAAAAGTGCTAATAAAAAATATAGAATTTATTTATGTAACATACATTTATTTATGTAACTGCTTAAGTTTTAGTTTTAAAAATAACACATTTCCAAAAATTTTATTCTTGGGCCATCCCCAATTTGTATTTAAGGATCATCAGATTTCTTATAACCACTATAACTTTACACTGATCAAATGAATCAAAGACAGCAGTAAAACTTAGAAGCTGATCAGCCCTGCTAAGCCATTAGAAATTAAGTTATAAGATCGCATTCTACCTAAAGTTGCCAGTGGAGGTGATGTAACTACAAACACAAACGTCTGAAAACTAATTCTTACACCCAATATTTAATATGCACTACGCTGCATTACGATCATCCTAGTAAACGTGCTCATGCACACCACAACTGCTTTTTACATGCAACGGAAGCGTCAAGTGGTTGTGTCGAGTCGTCGCTATTGTTGCAACTTGTCGTCAACGTCATCAACTTTTATGTTTTATGGCTTCATTGCCTAACACTCTCCAACTCTCGCAGACAATTGTGGCGTTTTAAGAAAATGAATGAGTCAACCGAAAAACAAATTTAAATAGCAAAAAAAACGCACAAACAAACAAACAAAAAATAACATCAAGCTTTGCCTCGTCCATAGAAGCGCTTATCCATTTTAATGTACAGTTAACCATATTCTTGTCTGGCGATTGTATTTGACAATTTCATGCCATGACACTTAATTAGTTGTTGGCAGCGAATTAAAGATGCACATTCAATTCAACATAAAATACCGAAAAGCCTTGAGAATGATATTCCACACAATTTAAAAAGATGCAACCGAGGAAACGTAGGCTCAAGAAAGCGTCTGAACGATATTTCCATATGGCCTAACGATATAACATTTAATGTGAGGCAATTTTATACCGGAAGTTGTACGCTGCATAGTCATTTTATGTGACAAAATTTCGCAAAATAAAAAACTATTTTTTTAAATGCACTCGTAGTTCCCACTTTTTTGTATGCAACCAAAGGATATATAAATATATAGCGAGTCCATGTCCTAAAATCCTATTGCTGCGATTATAAAATAATTACATGTAATCAAACATCCGAACTGCAGGGCATATTGAAAAGATAATAAAACTTTAATAATTTTGCAATTTTCTAGCTGCGACATATCTGCTTTCAAATCCCCAGCCAACCAACTCGAAACTCTTGAAACTTTTCGCCCCCACACTTCGATCAAAATAATATTTTGCCAACTCTCTTTGTCAGTTTCGGGCAAAGCATGCGTTTTTCGTCATTTTTATAATTTTTATACAATTTCTCTTTTTTGTTTGCATTCACGTTACAAAATGTTTTGAAGGACATTAACCTCGATTGAAGACTTACTCACACATGAAGTTTTATAACGTTTTTTTTTTAAGCAAAAATGTTGTAACGAAAGTGTGCATAAAGATTGGTGTTTCTGTTGTTGTTGTTGTAACTGTTTGTGTGCAAATTTGTATATAATTTTGCATTCCTTTTCTATAAATTGTATTTTTTTGGTTGCTGTCTGTTAGTCTGCATGTCCGTCTGCCGTTTGTCCGTTTGTATCTGTTTCGAATGCTACAACTTGACTCGTCGACTGAATGCTACTGTTGTTGCTGTTGCTGTTGCCGTTGCCGTTGCCGTTGCTATCGCTGTTTCTGTTGCCATTGTATGCAACGTATGTGGTACTTAAGGGTATTCATACTCTCACACAACGATGGCAAATTTGGTGTGGGTGTGCCTGCTTAAGTTTGTCTTGGTTCTTTACTTTTTTATTATATTCATTTACTTTTTATTTTTTAATATTCCATGCTGGGTTTGGTTTGCTTTATTTTTTGTGTATTTTGTTAATAATTTTTTCATGTACTTTTTTTCACAGTTTAAGTTCATTTTTTGGTTTATTTTACACAAATTTTGTTTGTTGTTTCTTTTTCTTTCACTTCACTTGAGTGGCTTATGGTGCATGAACAGATATTCAAACACTTTTAGCACACACTTACATAATTACACACACACACACACTTACACATATTAATATATGATTATTTATACAGTAACGTTTGTGTGAGTGTGTGTGCTAAGTTCCAGTAAATTTGTTTTCTATTTCTTTTACATAAAAATATGTTTAAGAGTTACTTTTTGGTGTCAGTTTTATTATTCTTTTTTTTTCTATCCATTTCGAGTACTTTTTGAGTGCGGTTCTTAAATACTGCATACACGAATTTCATCTTTTGAACATGTTCACATAATTCATTTTATGCACATTGAAAAAACAAAATAAAGATATGAAAACCCGGACAAGTAAAAAAAATGCATTAACGAGATGTTGGGTTAAAGAACTCATTCAATTAAGTCATCCTACTTCATGGTTACCAGATGAACAGATACAAAGTGTTGCTTTAATTAACCAGCAATTAATCAAATGAAATCTAAATACTTTTTGATGCAAATAATACTATTAATGAAATGGTCCAATTTGGGATTTTATTAAAGTTTTTTGGGAAACCAAGAAAACAAAAGATCTACTATAAATTGAAGTCTCACCATCAGGCTTATTAAGGGATCTCGGCCTTGAAATAAATTTTGTAAACTGATTTTCGAATTATATGAAGGGCGACTCTCATGTTCTGTGACGTTCTGTTCATCAGCAAAAATAAATCGAATAACTTAAAGGAGAGGATGAAAAGTCCAGTGGAAAAATTAATCATCCACGATCCCCAGAATATTTTAGAATCAATTAATTATTCATGGGAAATATTTCGAGGAAAGAATATAAATGAAACATTTTCGTGTTAAATATATCCCCACGTTTATCATCTCCGACCCTGTGCTTCAGCCATAAATTATTTTATAAATCATAGAGACTTTTCAAAACTCCAAAAATGAATTGTGACGCATAAGACAACAATTCTCATTAATGAAACCTGCAGAAAATCTATCCCGTATTAATTGAGTTGTGGCATAAATTGTGTTGTCATATTTCACTGTTTTGATGAAACCTCCCACAATAGCATGGAGTCTTCTGGTAAGTCATCGTATTCTAAGCGTCGACGCTCTATTTTTTATAATATCAAAGCTTAAGGCTACAAATACGGAGGTATTGATATAATTCTGTGCTGCTTTAGAAGCAATAAATTGTTTGCAATAATCCAACTTTTTTATATTGATTACATTTTCGAGGAGTTGCACTCCTTGGAACGGTACATCTTTTGGCTATTGGCCGAATCATACAACACGCACACTTTGAAGCTGGTAGATTAGATATAAAATACTACAACAAACAAGCAGTCGCTTCAGATATTTTTGCCTCTGCCATTTCAACATTATCTCCTACTTCCATTGTTCCGGCATTAGCGGGTGCATGCTAATTCCAGTCCTGGACATAAAAACTTCTTCCTATCGCAGTAAATATGACTGCAATTCCAATGAATAGGAAATGATAGAGTCCATAAAATGAAAAGCTCTTATAAAAATTATTAGAAATGTTTAGATCACAATCTTAGGTTCTCAACGGCTTCTTTCGAAGCTCATTTTCCACTGGAAAATATTTATAACAAATAAATGAAGATCAATTATTTATTTTCCGTATTAAACTATTTTATAGCCACGTTGTTTGTTTTGGATGCTAGAAGTACAGGTCGTCGAGAAATGGGTTAAAGGTTACACCGAGAATATACTTTTAAGACGAGCTTTGAATTGATAAACTGCCATAGTAATCCATCCATGAGGCTACAAATCCTCAAACGGAAGACCCCTGCTATTAGCTTCTAGTGATTGGCCCAATCACTGCCTGCATTAATTTCCTGCTACCCCAGACCATCATATTTTTCGAATAAATTTAAATTAAGTATCACTTTTCAAACCCATTCCCACACAAAACTCGAATTAACTAACAATTTAATTCTTCAGCCTTGAGCTACTGACAAAATCCCTGTGATGTCTGGAATAGTGGATAGAACGTAAATGTTTGTTTGTTAACAAAAAAAGACAAAAAACTTCATACAGCATTTACCGAAATAAATATCAAAGAAAATGAAATCTCTGCCTCTTTTACACTCACACACACACATGAATACACACACATGCATGCATACACACATGCACAAGTAGGTGGTGTTCTTGTAAAATTTTAGGAATAAAACTTTCACAAATAAACGAGTTTCGAAGGAATGTTTGGGCGCAAAAAATTAGCAGACTTGGCTAACACGAAATCGTGTGTTGCATGACACCACACTTTTAATTTCATTGGCAGCAGAAAAATACCAGCCGCAGCATTTGAGTACAGCAATTTAATGCAATTACAGAAATAACACCAACAACAACAGCTACAATGGCACAAACTGTTTAAGTTTCGGTGCATTTACTTACGTAGCAAAACTGTGCTTGTGTAGGTAAATAAACGTGTAAACAAACAGATGCAGTGATTTTGCAACGGTTTCATTGTATTTGACAGGGTGTGTGAATGTTTGTTTTTGTGTGTGGCATAGAATTTTCTTTTGCTGCACAAACTTATTTTCGTTGAAGATTCTTTCGGCAGAGCAACACACACAAACACACATTTCGTACGCGGAATTGAATTTCTATGACTCTGCTTTGTTGCTGTTAGACAACCACACAAATCGAAAAGCACTTTTACTTTCAACTGGGCAACATGCAGCAGCATTTGTGGCTGTTCTGGCTTTGAAAATAATTCAGTTAGATAATGCAATAACCTTTGGAATTTTATAAAACTCGGGCTCATTGTGAAATTAGTTACATTCAGTATAACTTCACAACGAGTTATTAAAATATAAAATTTGAAAATTGTGACTGCATAAACTTCCTGTGGGAAGCACCTGCTAAAGGAAATTACGTATACAATTTTAAAGTTTACAAGAAATTCTTAATGTTTTCCCTGCCTGTTATTCATCAATAAGATGTTTTGGCATCATGCCAAAAATATTTCGCTTTATGCGAGCATGCCTTTGCAGCAGTGACCTTCAAGTCGGTTATTTGCACTTTTCATTCCGAAATCTGACAACCGAACACTCGAAATGTACTGAAAACGTTCGTTAAATGCGGCAGCAGCAGCAGTGCTATAGTAACACAGTTTGTGGTTGAGTGCAAGTGGGAGGTCTTGAGCAGTGCACTATGGGCCATAGTGAACTAAATAATATCGGATGTATTGATGTGCACAAAGTGGATATCGGAAAATTTAAATCCAAAATGATGTGCCAGGGAGAGGAGTATCAGTGATCAGGAATCCTTCTGGAAATAACATTTATTACAATCAAAATTTTCTTATTTACTGCCCATTAAGTGCATCTGCTTTTTCTAGGTTCCAATGGATCTTTAATCCACATCCTTATTAGTAGACACCAACTAATTGTGAGTTCTTTTGTAAAAAATAATGTTACATAATTTGCACTTTTTAATACGAAAAAATGGCGGCATTATGCCGTTTGGAAATTTGCGATGTCGTAAGGAAATAATTTAAAATTCTTTACGAAAATAAATTACGAAATAATAGAAATAACTAGAAATTTTTGGTATTAAATTAGAAAAAATTTACATATTTTCTATAAAAAACGGAACCAAATAGATCAGATAAATTCAGACAACATCTCAAATAAATATAATTGAATTATTAAAAATCTTTGGCCAATTTTAGCCAAAAGTGAGTCACAGTGATTCTTTGCGGCAAACAATTTTGCTAAATAAATCAAGTTATTTTGGGCATGATTTTAGAGTTGTTGCTTGTATGCTTGTATGTGTGTGTGTGTGTGTGCTTGTGTATTTCATTTACTTCATTTGAACCAGAAGCCACCCATGGTTTATGCCACACCGTCGTCATGCCACTGCCAAATCTTGTTGGTTTAAATGTGTGCTTTTCAAATGTTCACTAGCGATTTGATGCTGCAGCTGCAGCACACGCATTTTTGCAAAACAACATCACACGCACTCACTCTGAAGAAAAAGCCATAGAATGTGTGTTAGATTATTGTAATTTTGTTTTTCTATGCTGCACATTGGCATTGGCATTGAATGTTGCCACAAATAGACATTACGAAATTTGTGGCAACAACTTGTAGTTGTTGTTGTTGCTGTTGGTAATGCTGTTTTAGACTATTTTTAGAGGATTTGTTTTGTTGTCGGTTGTTAGATTTCCGTACACAAAAATTTCGCTCAAATCGTTTGTACACGGGCACACACACACACACACACAGTAGATGCATAGACAAACATTTTCGTGCAAATGCGTGGCATTAGGATGTGTGCGGATGGCCAACAGGCGGAAAGTGCAAGTGACTTTACGTATGCTGTTCTAAATGTTTTAAGCATTTTTTTATTATTTTTTGTTGTTGTTGCTCCTTTGGCCATGTGTTGTGTTTTACACCATTAAATTAATCTACATGATGCCAATCTAAAGTGTGTCTTTGTGGCAAGTTTGTGGACAGTGCGTGTGTAAGCTTCTCGCTTTCGTATGGCATTAATTTAAATGTGGCGTATGAATATGTTTTTGGGTCTTTATGTCTGTGCTTTATCCTACTATTTGCAAAATAGATTGTTGTTTGATTTGTCTATGGGTTAATAGATAGACATGCAAAAGTGTGTGTGTTTCTCTCTCTCTCTGTGTGTGTGTGTGTGTGTGTGTGTGTGTGTATGTTGCATCTAGCATGTAAATGAATCAGTTGCACCAGTTTTGCTGTTGTTGTTAAAGTAGATATTCTTGTTTTATTGTATCTAACAATAATTTAACTTCGAGGTGTATGTTGTTGTGCACACATTCTCATCTACATATTTTTGCATCTATCCAAGCAACCAGCCAAACAACCAGAGACCCCAGCAATCAGCCATCCATACCTTTAGTTTCTATGGATATTCTTGTTGAATGCTTTTATTTTTCTAGTTACGAGTATTTCTTCTGTTGGCGCTGCTGTTGTTGTTTGTCTTGTTGTTTCTGTTGCTGTTGAAATTGTAGAGTTGCATGTATTACAATAATGTGGCAAAGTCAGTGGGTCAACTGGATGTGTGTCACCAATGACAATTACAACTAAAATAAATACAATATCGCGAAGGAAATTATTGCGAGAATAAGAACGTGGAAATAGATGTCGGAAGTGGCTTAAGTGGCCTTTCAAACTATGAGATCTCTGAAACGGGGAATTTATTTCTTTGACTTAAAGAATGTCCGAAGGATTTTTTTATGAAAGGAAAAAAGTCATGAATTAGTTACCATGTTTCGTTACAATAATCAGAAGCGTGTACTAAATATCTCTGTACAATTTTGGAAAACAATCTTACAACATAGGAAGTAAAATAGTTTGCGAACAACTTTTGCGCAAATAGACTGTTAATAACTATTCCAGACAGTTTTTAAGTTCTTTTTTTTAAAGAAGCAAAAAAGACCGATGGAGTAAGTTTATGCTGTTAAAGTTTTTCACGTAAATATTATTTGAGGACTCGGAATGCATGCGAGCATGCCACTGTCAGATAAAATTTTTTTAAATGCTCTACAAAATCAGAAACTTAAACGTTAAAGCTCTTGAATCGCGAAGAAAGTTTTACTTCACAAATTAAAAGAAAAATAATATCAAAATACTTCGAAAATTGCCGAAGTTTTAATTTAGATGGAATCCTTTTCATGGGATTTTTCATTGTTAAACGAACATTAATTGTTCTCTTCTTATTTAGTGTTTTACTTATTCAACAGGGAAGCGATGCTCAGGGCATGACCCCTGATAATGTAATTCCTTTTGCCGGAATTATGACAAATAAAAGATGTTGTTCGGTGGACAGGCGAGAATAAATATAATCTTTTGCATCCATTTTTTTCTACTTTTTCTAGGTCGCTGCACTTCATTATCAGCGTTTCTTGTTCAGTCTGTTTCGTCCTGGCAGATGGTCCCATCCATTAGGAATATCAATCGTTGAAAAGTGGTTTTTATATATAAAATTTACCGACTTATGATTTCGGTCTTATAATTAACATAGAAAGGAGGAATAAAATTTTTGAAATTCATTGTATTTGAATCGAAAGCCTTAAACACAATAACGACAGCACACTACAGACTACAACTTGTCAAAAATAGAATACATGTGCGTATATGAGAACGACTATTTTTTCTACTACAGACAACACGGCTACGGGTTACACTGGTGTATGAAGAGAATTCTACTACAAACAACAACACATGGTTATTGATTTGGTGGTGTCGCTTTAAAAATAATCAAGTAGCTGACTACTAGGCGACGATTGTAGCCAACGGCTTTTGTAGTCGGTGTTCGTGTAGCCTGCTGTCGTTATTGTGTTTAACGCTTAAATTGTAAGAAAAAAGTTATCTGTTAATTGTACTGTGCCAGCCAGTTAAATCTCTGTTATTAATTTCAAGTGAACTTCACTTTCAGCACGAAATTTCATATTCTTGGTGGTTTTTGTCCCACATATTCCCAATTCTCTGGTCCATTTTTTAACACAATCGGATTCTGAGATTTAAAATATTTTGTGTTAAAAATATTGGTTCAATAGTTGATATCGATTTTTAACTGAACTCTGAGACGTAGCAGATGCGAAATAGAAATAAATTTATTGCAGAATTCGCAACGCATGATGAATTTTGGGCGACGCCGTGATAGTGTGTACAATCGTGGCGAGTACGAATATGTTCTACACTTGGCAACTCTATTTATAAAAGAACGAAATTCGCTGAATTTTTTTAATGAAGCGAAAGCAAAATTATTAAAACTAAAATATGATTTGATATTAAGCTTGAAAACTTATTCCAATAATAGAAGTTTTTTATTAATGTTATTTGAAATCTTGTTTGGGTTAGAACTGACTATTTTTTAATATGATATTTATTATTCGACACATTTTCATAATATATTCTAAATGAAATTTATTTGTTGGTTGGTTAAACAACATCGTTACGCATCTCATTGGTGTGTTACCAAATCGTGGATAGACTTCAGCCATAGTTTTGAAAAGTTTCAAACCTCTCATCTGTGCCTCGTTTCTCGCATCGAAAAAATTGTGGTCACTCTGTGAAACACAGTTTGAGTCGGAATGTCTCTCTTAGAGCATTTATAATTTTGTTAGGTTTTTACAAAAATCAACATAATATTCTATGGATAACCCTACAGTAAAGAGCATGACAACGATAATTATTTAGTTTTTCGATGCGAGAAATTCTCACTTCAGCTACCGAAACGAGGCACTGATTCGCAGACCTTCAAAAACCATTTCAGAATTTTAAAATGATCTCCAAACATCACATAAGTTTTTTTAATATCTGAGCTTTGTCCATAGAACGAATTATCGATGTTAAAATTAGATTCTCATAGGAGATGAACTGGTTCATTTTTATACAGTCAAACACTAGTTGAAATACTAATTAATTTTATTATATTTAATAGTCGAGATCTAAGAAGTAGTTTCATACCAATTTCGATTAAATACTTAGTCTATTCAACTATATTCTCTATTGAATTTTCATTTTACATAAGTAATAATTCAATTTCAAATATCGTGCTGACTCTTGTTTGCCAAATTTTTATTAAAAAATTCAAAGTGAGTTTTCAGTTAGTGGGGTTTAAGTTAGTTCATATGCGCCTTTCGTTGGGGCTAATGCAGATCACCAGGGAACTTTTACCCAACATTTGTTAAAATAATTATTATTTTAAACTTCCACTTTAATAAATAACAAGTCTAAACAAATTTCAAAGTCACTACAGGAATTCATTTAGCACTTCTTTTTAATATTCTTACATTTTTAAATAATAATTGATATTGACACAAAACATCAAAAACTGAATTATTTATTGAATTTCATAATTATACTCCTAAAAAAGAGTTCGACTGTCCCAAAACGCAACTATTAACAAATACAGCTGCAGGGTAAACATGTAAGTATGTGTGAGGTTGTCGTTATATGTACATATGAATTTACAATATGCCCACACTTACACACATATACATACATACATACATACATACATACATACATATGCTCATAGTTTATAGATCAATATTTCATATCTAAAAAACTCCCTATTTAAAATCCTTGAAAAACCACTTAAGAATCTCTAAAAGCATCCATTTCGAAAAGAAGCAAATTAAAATAAAAATTTCAATACAATTGGATCAATTAAAAAACAAATAAAAAATTAACAAAAAGAAGACACAAATTAAAAAACTGAAATCAAACAACTGGCAGTAATTAAAGTGATTGTATAAAAGAAACTTTTGTTGTTTGCGAGTTAAAAAAACACTCCGCACAAATAATTGGCGAATATTAAATACTTTTATGAGCGAAATTCCACAAAATTTATTCAACATAAAACGAAAGCAAATTTTGTTTTTTGGTTTTGATTCCAATTTGCCCAGTGTTGTTTATTTATTTATACAAGAATAAACGAGTATTTGTTGCTTTCCAACACCATATCTGATATTTTGCCGAAGCTCTTCTCTCCCCTGTTGCCTATGAGCAACCCGGAGAGTCCAAACAGGCCGAACGTTAGTCAAACCAAACAACCCGAAATGCAAAAAATACAAAATTTTTCAGAAAATTAATAAAAACGAAAGACCTAAAAAAGCAGCAAAAGTCTGTCTATAAAGTCAACACACAATTTAATCAGCATGTTTATTTTATTTATATTGTTGGTGTTGTTATTTTGCCTCTGTTGGCTGTTGTTTTTGTTCTTTTCTTATTTCTTGCTTTTTTTATAAATTTTTTTATAAAGAAATAATAAACGCACACAAACACTCTGCCAAACTTAAGCATATCAAAAAATATATACATACACACACACACATACACTTTCTCATTCACTAACGCAACTTATACAAACGCACACACACTCCACAACAAGGTCAATGAACCTGGCCCAATGTAATTTCGGTTATCGTAGGTTAAGAAGAATAATGAACAACAGCAAAACAAACAAATAAAAAGAAAAAGGGAATTTTATTTTGAGAGTGTGAGTAATTTAGTGAGTGAAGTGAATGAACGGAACGGAACGCATTTAATGTACAGTAAGTAAATGATAAAACAGCACACACCAGCTCACAAGCTCACACGCACACAAGCTCATGCTTTGGCAAGTGAAACTCATACTAGCCAACGAATTGTCCCCTGTTTTTGAAATATTAAGAAAATATCAGTGATATCTGTAATCGTACTTCGGTCACAGTGGGACTAACTCAATGAGAGGAGATACTTTAGAAATTTTAGAGTTGTTGGAGTATCGAAATAGAAAGACGTTCTTTCTATTTCGATACTCCGACGCTAAAGATTATTTGATATAAAATGCCCCTACACGTTGAATAAAATGAAATTGAAAAATTACTTAGCTTTTGATAATACATGGGCAAAAAATATTTAATCATATACTTCCAGAGATAAAAGCCCTTTTAAAATAATTTAGCCTGCGCAAGGGGTCGTTTAAATAAACTTGAAATATATTTTTAGTCCTCTACTTCAAACTTCATATCCTTTTTTTTAAATAACCGTGATTATTTCTGCTATCTCTTTGTGTATCCTCACAGCCACGATAGGAAATCATTAGAAATGTGAAATGTTAGAATTAATGTATTATTCCAAATACAATTTGGTCGGGAGCTCCACTGTATGCTAGAATTTATTATATGACAGACAATGACCTAAACAAAAGCAAATTGCAACTCAAAACAAACCAACAACAAAAAAAAAGGCACTAAAACTCACAATCAACAATAAAATTGAATATAAAATATGAAGCGAAATGATATCGGAAATAACGCAAATGAAAGTAAAATACTCATGCATGCCAAAGTGTCATGGACATGGACGGGAACTCAAATCATATTTTAAAAAAAATTATTATAATAAACCAAAAATTGCTCTGTCAGTAAACATTAATGACACACGAAATGTAAAAATATAAATAAAAAAAAATTCAGAAATAAAAAAACCAAAACCAACTTCTTCTCAGATTGACGTTAATTGTCAAAGAAAACAAATAACCAACTCGTTTGTTCTTGCAGCAGGCTCGCACACATGCGTTCACATGCAGATCTACATGTTGATTTGAAGCCGTGCAAAAATATTATCATCTGCAAAAATAACCATAATAACTGTCAACTTTAGACCAACAAGCACAGTTTTATATTACAGTCGACACTCAAACACGCTGGCATGGAACTTAAACATCCAACTATCCAACCAATCAACCGACAACATTCACATGCAGCAAACAAATAAGAGTTTTGAAATCAAAATCACACACAAAAATTATATTATTTTATTCATGTTTTTGTTCACTTCTTCTTCTGCAATGAATTCTTGGAGTACGTAAAGAAAAGAGGTGGCAAACCTTAAGCCCCAAGACTGCCTTAATACACATGAAATAATGTAAAATATTTGAATCACATCTTCAGTCGAAATTTCCCTGAAATTGCATTATTTGGGATTTTTATTAAGTGTGGCCTTGTCTACTTCCTTCTGAACCTCTTTGAGTCTGTTCTCAGTAAATAAACTGTTTTTGAAACAATTTAAATACTCGAAGATGGCGCGTAGAGTCCGACTACTTACAAATTTCAAAAACATATTCAATAAAATTTTTTAATAAATTAACTAATCGACATACTGTCATGGTACTATTCCCCCCGGGGGGCACAATAGGCAACTTGATCAGTCGTAACGCCTTGTTGCAGTGCTTTCTGGGGAAAAGATAAGAAATACAGGTGGAAAGATACCTGGGTCCCGCCAATGCAAAGGATCAAAACTCAATATTAGGTTACGAATCTAAATTGGTTTGACCTGCGAGGCGTAACTAGTTTCCTTACACTGGTACCATGAGATCTGGTTGAGCCCCACAGCAGATGAGACTTTAATTGATTCTGTGACCAGATATTGGTTGAGGTCTCTTCATTGAGTCCACGTGGTCGTTGTGGTTTGATACCAAAAGTCGCTGGGAGAGGTGTCAGAGAAGGGTTGATGTTCTGGCATGTTCATACTATTCTGGGACTTCGACCCAGCTGATGGTTGCGGAAGTGGTGGTGTGTTTGTTGTTGGTACTGGGAGTGTCAGTGTTATGACTTTGACCTTTCTCCTCAAGGGCCACACAGGTGACCCCTGAGGGTGACAGGGGTAGTGGTGAATATTAATCTCACCCGGTGTTAAGACCACCGTCAGGTAGGCCATATTAGACGCAAATCTTAGACACTATCTGTAATATGATATTTATTTGTTGGGTGGTTAAGAAATGTCTATATGCACTTCATTGACGCTTAATACCAAATCGTCAGTAGACTTCAGCCACAGTTTTGAAAAATTTCAAACTTCTCAACTTATCAAAATACTTCTATAAACCATTTGAGAGTTTATATGAAAACCCACAAATAATTTTTAAAAAATCACATTGTAATAAGTGTAGTAGGCCATGAAACTTATACAAAACAAAACCCAACAAACAACTCCTATTCGATATGAGAAGCTTGATACTTTTCAAAACTGTGCTTGGAGTCTACTGACGATTCGGTATAAAGCGCCAATGAAGCACATATAGATAGTACTTAACCACCCAACAAGTAAATTTCATATAATAATTTTCTTTTTCATTTTATTTTTTTAAATATTGGGAACACACTGGAATTTGGAATGGTCGGTTTGATACAATTTTCGTCACTCCATTTATGCTTTAATAAAATTCTGTGAAGCTTCACGGCATACTAAAATAATTTTAGGTTAGACCTCCTTCAAATATTGTTTCCTAAGCCGGCGCACAGTGTTGGTGTTTGCTGTGGATGTTGCCTTAAAACATGTCCTAAAGTTACCACATGTTTGAAAGAACTATTAAGAAACCACAAAAATCAACATATTTTTTCTTTTCAAGGAGCTGCAAGAACAAATACAGAAAATAAAAACAAACAAAAAAAGAATTAAAAGCGATAAGATAAAAATTAAAATAATAACAATAATAATAAAATGAAATACTCGTACTATTTTTAAATTCATTTGCGGTTTTTCAAATACGATATTTTCAATGTGAATATCCTTTTGTTTTTCAACTACACCAACCAACTCTTTTATCTCTGTGATTCCACTGGAAATGAAACCAATCGAGTGTTGGAGTCATCATCGTTGTGCCAACAATCGAACGTGTCTACTAAATAAATCCATTTACACAATAAAGCTGTCAAATATCAATTGTATTTCACATGAAAATCTAAAGAACGCCGATTGTCAAGAGAAATTTTTCATTTCGTATTTGATGTTGGAAAATATTATTAAGCGGCATAATAAGAAAATAAATTAAAATGGTTTGGACGGAAAAGTAAAGAAATTAAAGAAAAAAAATGTCTATGTCGGGAATGCGTTTTTAAAATTTTTTTCAAAAGCGGGAAATATATAAAATTTTCCATATTTTTAAGTATAAATTTTTTAGAAAGCTGTGTTGTGTTGTAGGGGAATTTTACTTGTAGACTCGTTACTTGCAGTTTTGAGAAACAAGCGCCAGCTATTCCGACATGTTCTGCAAACATATTTTTTTTTCTTTATGTAACGAATTCGATTTCAAAACAAAATTCAACAAAATTTATTTGCATTTAAACTTAAAAGCTTTTAAATTATAATACAGAAATTTTATATTCAATTTGCAATTTTCTTGTTCTCAGCACAACTTTTCTTTGGAAATTACAAATTTATTTGGAAGAAATGTAAAATTTTAATTGGCTTTTTTCTTTGAATACTCTGTGAGTTAAATGCCATAAATGCTGTGGCAGTTTGAAATTTATTTTCATATTTTTTTTAATGAAATCAATTGTTTTAAAAGGAATAGTTTTCCGTACTCTTTCCAGAGTATTAAATTCTGATTTTTATAATATAATCAAACTTGTAAAAGTGCTGCTGCTGTATAAAACGAGATAGAACGAGTTTAATAAAACATGCCTTCCAAACCCAAAAACCAAATTGAAAACGACGGTAGATTTCCATTCCATATGGTCTGTTTTAGTGAAACATATAAATTCGATACTTTTGGAGTTATTTCGCTTCAAACAAAAGTTTGTTATTTTCCAAATACACTTTGTAGAGTTGGGTCCAACTTCATCGAACGCTCAGTTTTACCAAATACCTCTGGTCAAACCCATTTAAATTACATGGGTTTGACTATAGGTTTTTGGCAAAACTAAGAGTTTGATAAAGTTGGACCCAACTCTAAAACTAGAGCTGTGCCGAACTTTATCAAACGCTCTCAAAAGCTCGTTTTTGACAACAACCTCTAATCAAACCCATGTAATTTAAATGGGTTTGATTAGAGGTTGTTGTCAAAAACGAGCGTTTGAGAGCGTTTGATGAAGTTCGGCACAGCTCTATCTAAAACTTTGAATATTCTGAAAAGAAATGTTTTACAAAATTCCAATAATTATTAATCAAAAACAAACTGTGCAAAATATCCTCTCAATAGAAAGACTACAAAATATCATTTAAATGAATTCTTTTTCGCATTTACTGCTTTAGATTTGACGCACAAAAACTCTTTTTAGCAGATGGTTTCAATATTTTATTGCAACATTTAATTAAGTAATAAAACTCTGCTGGTATTAAAAAAAAAATATCTACTGCAAATACTCACTGCAAACGTTTCGAATTAACCTACGCCAAGGCAAAACTCCCATGAGTGCAAAAAAGTAACTAAATTTGCTTCAACATGGTCACAAGAATACAATACTCGCACAAGTAATTCGATAACTTGGTTAAAAATATGAAAAAAAAGGCCAAAGAAAAAATCGCATACAAAGAGCTAAACCGACGAGCCAGCCGACTTTTGGGGGCTTCTTTTCTATTTAAGTTGGATGCAAAAGAGACACAAAAAGAAGACACCAACTCTGCTTAAGTGGCTTAAAATATGATGGTTCCGTTGCTGATGATGACGACGAGGATGATGGTGTGGATGAGGAGGACGAGAGGTGGCCGTGTGGCGTGTACGTGAGCGTAGTCGTTGGTCTATTTAAGCTGCTATTTGTTTCGTATATATTTTAAGCCAATTTTAGTTCGTTTTTTTTGTGTGTTTGGATTTTTTTTTTCATGCGATAAACTTTCAAGTATTTTGTGTTTATTTTTGATTTTTTGTTTTTTTCTTCTTTTGTTTCATCATGCCCTAGACAACAGGCCAAACTTGATGAATTGGGAATTAATTCCTTTGACATCGTTTTCATGCTAAAATAAACACACGTTTGTTTTTGTAGTGCCTACAAATCATGTGCATGTGCACGTCTAATATTAAATGGGTGTTGTTTTTTTAGTTGGCTTTCTAGTGCACTATTATAATAGTGTTAGTGGAAGTTTTGTTAAATTTCGTCATGATTCGTTTTGCTTTATAATCTATTGAAATCACAGTTTAGACTATTTTGCTTTAAAAGAATATGATCTGTAAGCTTTTGGGTGCTACCCAATCACTTGTCAATGCACTTTTGATCAGCGATGGTCCATAAATTTGATGAATGAGCTTTATAGATCATATTTCGTTGTCGAAAATATCTTTTCACTCCGTTACTCGTCAATGTCTGTTAGTGGAAAATAGGTCGGTTGCATTGTAAGGATTTCAGCTATTGATATTTTAGTTTAAGAAAAGGTTGTCTAAAAAGATCTGCAAATCTTTGTAGCGAAGCTCGGACTACAACAACAAATTAACTTATAGCGACAACTACTCTGGTTGTTTCTACGCCTGCTCTTTTCCTAAGCAACGCTACACTCTTTGCAAAGCCATTCATGATCTCTTTAAAAAACTCAGCGCTTGAAAATCCATTCTTTGCCAGAACAATTCAATAACAAAAATAATATACTGCAGCGTCTACGAGGACAGTTTCGAAAACCACAATATGCTAATCATTGGAAAAACTTTTCCAACTCCAATTTGTTTATTATAATATTTCCAATACCAGACGATCACAAATGAAACACTATAAATTAGTACATATTTGGGGGAATTGTCGTTTTTTAAGCTCTTTAATTTTATTTATGTGCTGATTCTTTTTTCAAAAAAATCTTACAAAAAAATTCAATTTGAGTTGGAAAAAAGCCAACCAGTTGTAGAATAAAACTTAAGAAAATAAAAAAGGAAAACTGATTAGTGAGTTCTCATTGTAACTTTCGTATTTATTTTGAGCTTCTCACTTATTCAAGTGCAAGTTTGAAATAAATATCTCGAGTTATTCTAAGAAATGTTGGGTAAAGGTTCCCTGATGATCTGCATTATCCACAGTGAAATGCGCATATGATCCAGCTAAAACCCCTCCATTGATCACTTTGAATTTCTTAGTAAAATTTTGGGAAAAAAGCATCAGCACTTAATTAAAATTAGAGAGTTTAAAAGACGACAATTCCCTAAAATATGTACTAATTTTGAGAAGTTCTTCTATTTCATGTTTAAAATTTCTTGGAATTATATTGAATTCTACTGACGATACATTCATTTAAGCAAATATAACATCTACGATTAAGGAAATTATGCAGAATTTTGAACTACCGATAGTTGATTTTTTTTCTCATATAATTTATGCTAAAAAAATTTTTACTCGGTCCTCCTTCAAAAACCCTAAACTGAACACCAAAAAAAAAAAAATATTTCAACTAAAAAACTCACCAGTTCTTTGCGCATAATTATAAGAACACACACACACACACACATACATACTCATGGTCTTTCAAATTTTGTAACCATCAACAAAAGAGATCCATTAGGACAAAAAATAAAAAATAAAAAAAAATAAAAATTGAAGCACAGACTTTGTTTTTTGTTGCCAACATGATCATTGGGAAAGAGGCGAACAACATCCCCTGGGTAAAGTCGTATACCACACGGTACAAATTACATGTTGTTTCTATTTGTTTTTGTGCGTTAAAGTATTTTATGTTTGATCTTCTGGATACTTTTTTCTGGATACGTTTTACTTTGCTTTTTGTTTTGGCATTTGATATCTCTGTTAAAATGCTGATGTGTTTAAAGTATTTTTTTGTTTTTTTATTTTTTGCTCGTTTGTGAGTCTGTCTGCGTGTGTGTGTGTTGGCAGCTTTTTTGTGTGTTTTGCAAATTTCTGGTCATTGCACCAACTTCAATGCCAGTCATTGTCATCGGTGATGATGTTGGTAGCAGCAAAGCCACTAACTCCTCCTGTCTTAACGATTTGAAATTTGTTAAATGTACGAAAGTATGGATTTTTCTTCTTCCTTTTTTTTCTGTGTCGTGTAGACAGCAGTTTTTGTTAAGCAGGTGTTTGACTTTTTGGTTAACAACAATATTTAACCATTTAGAATTTGATATGTGGCTAAAATGGTTATTGAATTTTGCAGTGCGATAGGTTAGTTTCTAGAGTGACCAGACTTAAATGACGTTAATGGCAAATATTCTGAAGAGGCTTTGCTTAGAAAAAGTGATTCTTAACCTTTCCGTTGTATTGCCAGAACCAGCCAAACAACTGCAACATGTTTCTGTGAGTTGAAAGCGATGGCCACAGTCAGCTAATATTTTATAACTATTAATTAGAGACAAAATGTAAAGGGTGTTTTTTTAAGGAGGTACTAAAAATTTAAATGGAATAAAATAAGAGATGAATACTTTTAATGGACTTGAAATTTAGTTTAGCTGAGAGGTAAACTACCGGCATATGACTTCCGGCATATGATCGCCTCAGATGGATCGAATGCAGTCTAATATGGAGGTCAAATTTTTGGATCACTTTTCCCCCACATATGCCGGGCGTTTATTCGCAATAATGCTGCGAAGATTGTCCTTCAAGCGATCAATCATTTAGGCCTTCAAAGCTTAGACTAGCGACTTCGCATATTCCCACGGGAAATATTAAAGCAGCGTTAAGTCACATGATCTGCAGAGCCGATTCACAGATCCGTAACAGGAAATTGAATTGGTTTCTCTGATGGATGACCATAAAAATGAAATTGTGCCCGGAACGTATTTCAAATAGAACCACGATTTTCAAAATAAATTTGCACAATTTGGAGGCGTTTTTCAGGCGGTATTTAATCTTGTTGAATATTGTTTTTACAATATATTTTTTTTATAGAAGACTACAGTGTGACCAAAGAACAGCAAACAATATTTGACTCTGGATTAGCTTAAAAAATGTGACAAATCGGATAACCCCACTGTTGTATTCAAGAAAAGAAATAATTTAGTGAAGCCAGAGTTTACACTCCAAACACGACATTAATAAAGAAGATGTACTCGATGCACCCGCATTTAAAACAAACTTTCCTGCGATCTCAACGTGACATTCGTAACATTCATTCCAACTTCTTTATATCCCGCTTTTGGAATCCTTAACAAATCAAAATGTCCTTTTTATAGTCACTTCTTAACATAATTTTTTGTCTGCAAATTGAAAATTATTAAATTTTTTTTGTTCATGTTAACTAAATAATACATTTACGTCAACTTCAAGTATTTCACACAAACATTTAAGCAAAAACAATAAATATAATTCATAATGAAAAATAAAACAAAAGAGGAAAAGAGAAAGACACATGCAGGGAGAACAAGTGGCGTAATTAAAAATTCATAATTTTCCGCTAAAAAATTCTATTAGACATTGATGGTGCAACAACAACAACAACAACTGCAGCAACAATAACAAAATCCTTATGGCAACAAAACTCACACACACACACACACACATACACAACTAAGTCGAACACACTAATTGTTCTAATACCAGCATTTATTCCATTGTATTCATAGATTTTTCTAATTAGAATATGATTTACAATTTGTTCATAGACATTCGGCGAATAATAAAAAAATTCTCTTGTTTTCTGCAATAATTTTTTTATTTTTTTGCTACTTTAAACTGCCGGGCTAAAAATTTTATTCAGCAAATAACTTTTTTTTTATTATTTTGTTGCTGTTATTTGCCATAATAAGCCAAAACAACAAAAGCCATGCTAAAACTATAAAATGATGGCTGAATAAAAACAAAAAGAGATTTTATGTGTTGCAGAATTTTATATTTCCACATGACGCTGAAACGAAAGCACCGTACGCGACGATAAAGTAAACTTTCTAAAAATTTTATGAATTCTAAAATTTTAATTTTAATAATTTAAATATGCCAAAAAATCTATTCTGATGCACTTTAAATTATCGTGCGAAACATTATGGTAATCAGATAAGTATTATATAGAAGACACTTCTGTGTAGGCATGCTGAGAACAAATAAAACGTATTTATATCCCATAATATCTTCTTGTGGTACACTTTGATAATCTTATTGCACATTAATTTAGTTGATGTCTATATTATATAAAAGCTATTTTTATGTAGATGTGTTCAATATAGGACATCTTAAATTTCTTCTAATCCGCAACAAAAAAGTTCTTCTAAACTCTTTAATATTAATTATGTGCGGATTTTTTCCCCCAAAATCGTATTAAAAAATTTTAAGTTATCAATTGAACAAAAACGTAGGAAAATAAAAAAAGGAAAGTGATCAGTGAGTTCTTGTTATAACTTTGATATTTGTTTTAAGCTTCTCACTTATTCCAGTGGAAGTTTGAAATAAATATCTCGAGTTATTCTAAGAAATGTTGGGTAAAGGTTCCCTGATGATCTGCATTACCCCCAGTGAAATGCGCATATGATCCAGCTAAAACCCCTCAGATGATCACTTTGAATTTTTTAATAAGATTTCGGGGAAAGAGAATCCTCACTTAATTAAAATTAGAGAGTTTAAAAAACAACAATTCCTTAAAATATGTACTAATTTGAAAAGTTCTTCTATTTTGTGTTTAAAATTTCTTGGAATTATATTGAATTCTACTGACGATACATTTATTTAAGCAAATATAACATCTACGATTAAGGAAATTGTGAAGAATTTTGAACTACCGATATGTTCCCTTTAACTAATTGTTATGATATTATCAAAATTGTTTTTGATTTCTAAAAAAACATACACTGTTGTAAGCCTGGTTGTACTATGAATTTAAAAATAAATTTGTTACATTTTATGGAAAAAAATAGACCACATTAATTGACTTTTGAACGCTTTCGCGTTCAGCTAAGCCGCTTAAGAAGAGGTAATTAATAAAAGAAATAAACATGAGTACTGATGATGAAAGTGTAGCGGATTTCGAAAACAGCTGTTATGCTCTACTGTGTAAGTTTTATCTATAGGGTGTTTTTTTATAGAGTGATACAAGTTTAAATTGTAATAAAACATAGTAATATCTTTATTTGATAGAAAATTTTATGACATTAATGTTTATATATGATTTCGGCCATGTGGCCGCCACGGCTGGCGCGTGCAAGGCGCAATCTGGAACATAAATTTTCACAAACAATAACATTCTGACCATCATCGTTCTTGAAGACACATGGGCCAATGACTCCGCCAGCCCATAAAGCGCACCAAACAGTAATTTCCTATGGATGTAATGATGCTTCGACAAAAGCTTGTGGATTCTCCTCGCTTCAAAAGCCAAAAATTCTGTTTATTTACGTACCCATTCGACCAAAAATGGGCTTCATCGGAAAATACAATTTTGAACGGACGAAGTGCACGATAAGTTTGACGAACAGAACCATTATTTTGATCGAAAATTTCCACAAGTTGCACGCGTTGCTCTGGTGTAAGTCGATCCGTAATGAAATGTCAAAGTAAACTAAACAAAAACCAACTATCAGCTATTAAATGGGTGGTCAAATAAAGCAGTGATGCCAACTCAAACTTGTATCACTCCATAAAAAACGCCCTATATAAAAATGATATTGGCTTTCCCCTGTGCTTTTATCATGTCTTCCTGAATTAAAACCATTCTTCACACAAGTACCGCATAGAATTTAATTTAATATAAAGAAAATTATTTAATTGTACTCTTCTACCGATTTCATTTGCTTGTATTGGAAGTTTTATTGTATTATAAATGTTGTAAAAAAATCCTTCCCAATATAGCCATCTCTCCATTTCAGTAAAACGTTGACTAACCGGGAGTAGGGTGCTCGATTGAGTTAAAAATAAAACTGTTTGTGGAACAGCAAAAGAGCATGTTTGTTGGCAATAATGATGAACTGAAATGTCATTTGTGTTTTATTTCCTTTTCAATTTTTTACAAAACTTTTTTGTTAATATAATTTTTTCATCAGTTTTCATATATTTCTTGTTGTGGTTTTGTTTTTCTGAAACAATTATCATAATTTTTTAAAACTTTTTTTCTGTTTTTGTGTGAATAGTATTTAGAGGACTATTGTCAAATATGGCATATGCGCAAATGTTAAACAACATGCCTCACTAACGAAATTGTATGTACATGCAACATTTGCCACAAAGGGAAACTTAAAAAAAAAACAAACAAACAAAAAAATGATTTTGTATGCAACAAAATGAACAAACAAAAAACTGTTAAAACAAATAAATTGCTAATCCATCATATGGCAAAAGGATTAATAAAGACCTGAAATATTAAAAGAAAAAGCCTGCTAACAAAATGAAGCGTATTAGCAAGGCAAGAGAACAGTGGGTATGACGTGTGAAAAGTTGTTTAAAAAGTGTAAAGAATTTCACGGAAATGGCTGTTCCGGAACAAAACAACGAAGGGCAGGGGCACACGAAAACTCGTTACAGTTTTTGAAACGGTGCTGGCAAACTTCCTGTCATACAAAATGTTGGTCGAGCTGAGACTCTTAAACTTTTAATCCTACTGATCTAACTAAAGTTTCTATTAAGCTCTCACACTTTGTTATTTTGCTATGAAATCTAACAAGTGCTTGGGTAATAATTGTAAGAAAAAGTAGTCTGGAAGTCAGTAAAATATAAGAAATAGAAAAGGATATTATTTGAAGGTATTTGTTTGAGGAAATCTAGTGATAATTCGATACACGATTACCAAAAAGTTATATTCAATAACATCGCAGGATCATTCAAAGATTTTTTCGAATTTAGCATATGCGGCCTGGCACCTTTCACTGGTTATTTTACTGGTCGTTTTGGACTGAATTATCCTTCAATGAAGAGTATAGTGGAAGAGGATCAGACTCACCCCTATGGAAGAGGATCAGACTCTGGCATATATTCTATTGTTTTGCGAGACTGCAAGAGGCTTCACTCTGAGCTGTTGGTATCAAATGATATCAAACAGGCGTCCATGCTGACACTCGTTAGGAAGTTCATACAATACTTCGATTGAAAAGTGACCTACAAAAGACCCATTTCGTGTCGTAGTGCTGCATCAGATCTGTTATATATTCTCTAATATAATCGAATCTAGTGATTGGGTTCTATAGGGGGTTTTTATAGAGTTATACAACTTTGAGTTGGCATCACTGTTTTATTTGACCACCCATTTAACAGCTGATAGTTGCTTTTGGTTTAGTTTGCTTTGACATTTTATTATGGGTCGACTTACACCACAGCAACGCGTGCAAATTTCGGACATTTTTAATCAAATAATGGTTCTGTTCGTCAAACTTATCGTGCAATTCGTCCATTCAAAATTTTATTTTCCGATGAAGCCCATTTTTGGTTGAATGGGTACGTAAATAAACAAAATTATTGCATTTGGAGCGAGAATAATCCAAAAGCTTTTGTCGTAACACCATTCCATCCACAGAAAATTACTGTTTGGTGCGCTTTATGGGCTGGCGGAGTCATTGGCCCATATGTCTTCAAAAACGATGATGGTCAGAATGTTACTGTTTGTGAAAATTTATGTTCCAGATTGCGCCTTGCACGCGCCAGCCGTGGCGGCCAAATGGCCGAAAGCATATTTAAACATTAATATCATAAAATTTTAATTAATGCAGTCAAACAACGTTGAATAATTTTAAATTAATTTCAAAATAAAATTTCAGACGTTCCCACTGTTTTTTCAAAATTTGTCGCGCATGTTTTTGCCACAAAATGACCTCCAACTATTTACAGCGCTGCCTTTCACATTCTGTTTCTAAAGAGGCATATGCGAACAGAGATTAATTATTAATGCAACGCTTATGAAAATTTTTATTTGGATTTTTGTAAATATTTCATGTCACATATTTCCATACACGTTAAAAAGAATATAGATTAAGACCACAAAGCAAAATATATCGTGAAACCAAAACATTCATTTGCAAAAGTTGTTGTGCTGCATTTAAAGTTTTATTCTTTTTACATTTTAATTTATCCTCTAAAACAACAAAAGGTGCAGGAGAAAAAAATGGCTCTAATATTCAAAATAACGGCACAAGACACGTCCTGTGTGCAATAAAGCGAAGCAAAACAAAACTAAAAACACAAACAAACAAGAACGAACAAGCAACTGGCTAAAATTGCCAGGAAGTACACAAATCCACAGCTAAGCAACAGCAACAACAACAACAATGACAACAAAGTTGGTATGCAAACATGTATCGCTTTTATTGTTGTTGTTAACAACATGATTATTGCTTGTTGTACTTGCAACATTTCTTTTTTTTCCTTCTATTTTAGCCACAAACATTTCCACAAATTTACACTCTGGGATTTTTTAGGATTCTTAATATTTGGAAATCATGCAACATTTTGTGGCCTCCTTAGATTTGAATTAAACTGCCCTCATTAACTGGCCATTTTAGGGCTTAAACACTGTCATTGCGGAGATTTGGAATGACAAATGCTTTTTAGACATTCAAAAATTTTTGATTTTTTCCAGGCATGTACGAGCATGCCACCAGCATGATTTGAGTCGGAATTTGTCCACCACGAAGGCGGTTGTTGAAAGCTGGTGCACACAAGAATCAAAAGTGAACTTTTTTTCATAAAAATTTAACTTTTAAATGGAAATGGCACATGTACAAAGTTATAGGGCCGCTGTGCTTATGGGCAGTTCTTCAACGTTTTCATATCTCCAGGGCAAAAAGAAAAATAAACTATTTAAGAAACCCGTACAAAACCCTTTGGACTTTATCTTGAAATCTTAAATATAAAATAAATCGTTAATTGTTTTTGTTGCACTTCACTTCATGCCACTCAAAGCAGTTTCTAGCATTTATAAAATGCAAAAACAACTTCTACTACTTAAAAACCCTTTTGCAACAATTTTAATTTAAATTCAAATTCCAATTGACAATCAATAGTCGAACGAAATCCCACATGTTCCATGTGCAAGTGACTGAGTGCGTCTCGAGTTAAATTTGATAAATGCACCGCTGTGTCTGCTCGGACAAACAATGAACAACAAACAACAAACAAAAAAAGAAAAAAGAAAAAAGAAAAAAGAAATCGGAAAACAGAACAACAAAAAAGAAGCCTGAAACCAGAAAGAAATGCGAGGAATATTTCTGCATTTAATGTTCAGTTTTAATCACTTAAAATGCTCGTTGAATACTAAACAAACATAAACAATTTTAAAAGCGCTTTTTAGCGAAACGATGGCGAAGACAACGAAAAAGGATTCTTGAAAAAGAAACCGCCAATTTATGGGTGCTTAGAAACCTAAACGTGATTGAATAACATAAATGCAAAAGACAGCAACAACAAATTTGTATGAAGGCCTCCAAACACCATCAACAACACCAACAGCACACATCCAACAGCAGTGACATTTCCTTTTGTCAGTGTCAAATGATGTCAAATTATGACTTTTTTCTTTTTTTAAAGAAAATATTCTACTATTATGCAATTTTCGTTGTGCTGCCTTGATCATCCATCACGGAGTGCCTTGAGGATGATGTACAGCAGATTGTGGGCATGTTAAGTTTCTTAGAGTCTAAGAAACAGTTAGTGTGAATGTGTGTGTTCATGTGCAGTATATTCTGATGCATTAATTATTATAGAAGTTGAAAATTGCGCTTCGCTTAGTCTTTCTTCCAGTATTGAGAAAATACACGAATTCTTAAACATTTGACGATTCTCCTTAAAAAGTTGTTAGAAATATAAACAGAAACTTTTCTCATTCAAAACGTGGGGATATTAAATCAGTTTAGGAATTTTCTTTAACTTATGCCCTGTCTTTCTAAATCATTTCGTTTTGGTGCAACTTATACGATGCTGTAGACGCCGCTTTCAGTCAGGAATTTTTCTGATCTGCATGAGTGCTGGATTGTGCCAATTGTTGTCGGCCTGTCCGAAGGACAATGTCATCGGAACAATACCGGCAGGGATGGAGACCATCAGGTACTAAAAAGTGGAATGCAGCATCTTCCTTCGTCGATATTTGCAGCGAAAATTCACCGGCGAACTGAAATGTAAAAATGGCTACAACAAATTTTATATCTTCATGTGTCCTCTAAAAGGTATCCCCTGCGTGTGTAGAGGTATCCTTTGAGTGTTGATCCGAATAAAAATATATGAGTCCAATATTATTCATATTTCAATTATTTGAAGCGTCGTCTTTCATACTCAAGACTTGCGTGAACAAAAATCTTTTCATGAATTTAAATATGATAAATAAGAAATATTATTTAGGAACATCATGCAAAACGATCGTTTTGAAAGCGATACTCGTTTTGAAAGCGATCATTTTGAGAAGTTGTGATGAACTCTGAAAGATTTTGGTAGCCAGTTTAAACTCACTGGCTTTTAAAAAACTCAGTTGGAGAAATAGAATAGAAGACTGACTAGAAATTTATAAAAAGTTGTTTTAGAACAACATCATTAAATTCTTGTTTTAAAGTATCGGGTGTTTTTTATAGAGTGATACAAGTTTAAATCATAATAATGCAAAGTAATATATATTTGATATCAATGAAGCGATCTTTCGTGGATAGAAAATTTTATGACATTAATTTTTCAATATAATTCCGGCCATGTGGCCGCCACGGTTGGCTTGTACAAGGCGCAATCTGGAACACCAATTTTCACTAACAGTAACATTCTGACCATCATCGTTCTTGCAGACACATGGGCCAATAACTCCGCCTGCCTATAAAGCGCACCAAATTTTTTGTAACAGTGTTTCGACAAAAGCTTGTAGATTCTCCTCACTCCAAATGCAACAATTCTGTTTATTTACGTACCCATTCAACCAAAAATGGGCTTCAACGGAAATTCAAATTTTGATAAGTTTGACGAACAGAACCATTATTTTTATTAAAACTTTCCACAATTTGCACGCATTGCTCTGGTGTAGGTCGATCCATGATGAAATATCGAAGCAAACTAAACAAAAAGCAACTATCAACTGTTAAACGGGTGGTCAAATAAAGCAGTAATGCCAACTCAAAGTGGTATCACTCTATAAAAAACACCCTATATTTTGAAAAATTTTAGTAATTATTATAAACAAAATTTGAAAAAACAAAAATTATCGGGGCTTATTTACGCTCCATTATTTCTTCTTTGTGTCAAAAGCTTTTTTATTCACTCAATAATAGCCAATAAATCTATAATTAATTTTATTTTCATTAAACTATTGAACAACATTAACAACAACATATTTACACCACACTTGGAATTGAGGTAATCATATTATGATCTCCGGTATATTATCCTAGGCTTTGTAGTGCTAATTAATTGTGGCATTAGCGAACAATAACAACATTGATAAGTTATAACAAAAAAAAAAAAATAGTTTTTTCGATTGCTAAAAATAACCGGAATCTCAAGCACTACAAACAAATTCTTTACGGAATGGAAACCTAAAAAATATCCACAAAAATAAATAAATAATAATATATCCGCGATCTAATTTTGAGACAAACAACTTTGAAAGAACCTGCTACCGGAGCGTCGTAAAGCACTCATCAAAGAGCGCGTAAAAATATGACATGTTTTCCCAAAGACAACAATAGTTGCGTAGGGCATTTCGACAAGTCGCCGCAACTGTCATAATATTTTCACAAGTTTATTAAAAGAATACAAAATGCAAATAAAATCCTAAAATAAACTTAAAAAGTTCGCTTATGCAATAGAATTACAGGAATTAAAAAGTATTTTTAAATATTTCCCAAGAAGATTTCCTTCTATTTTCTTAATAGTTATTCAATAACGAGTTCAATGACACCATCTATCAAACAACACCTTGGAAGAGTTCTTAGGACTTCTAAGAATTTTCTTTTATTTCTACAAATAAAAATACTGAAGTATGAAAAGCAAAAGCTAGAAATTAACAAGGCAACTCACAAGGTGTTGTAACTGTTGTAAGTGTGGTATAAATGCATGCAGAGAAATAGACGAAAGTTTTTATTTTGTATATAAAATCGTGTTCATGACTCTTGACAGTATCAGCCCAAAACGAATTAATAAATACACGTTACGTATACGTCCTGTTGTTTTTGTTTGTGTTGTAGTACTGCCTCATAAAATGTATGTGTCTTAAGTCTTTTGTTTTACCAGCACTCTCGAGTGTTCCGAATTGACTACGAAAGCAAATTATAGAAATTTGGGTTTTAAGTATTTTCTGTAGTTAAGGACGGTGTTTAGTGTTTGCCAAGCGCCTTTAAGAAATAGAAAAATAATACAAAATAATTTTTAATATATTGACGAACTGGTGCAGACTTTTGCAAAATTGCTTCATTTAAATAGAATTTAAGAACAGTGAAAGTTCAATTTTTGAAATTTTTAATTAAAATTTGCAATAAAAAAGCTCAGTTGCTTGCAAAAAACATTAATTAATACAATTTTTATATGCAACGAAAATACTCGATACCTAAATTTAGCCGCCTAATTTTCGATAACATTAAATAATAATTACAAATTATAAATATAATAATAATATTATTAAAAAGATCCTGCTTTAAATAAATCACATTTGCAATAAAAATTTATATAATTAAGATTTTCCTTAAAATATGATGGTACAAATATAATCATTCCTTCGACATCTTGAAAAAGGCAGTAAAATTTAGTTGTTCGAAATTTGTTATCTAAAAGTTGTACAAAATAAATTTCTCAGAAAACAAGAAAAAAAAATTTTAACAATATCTGGTGGGCTCGCTGGATATTGATAAGGATAAAATGTAACCGAGTTTTTTTGTCTTGAGTAGGACCAGTACTCAAAGGATGACCCCAGAAATGCAGTGCTTTCCACTGGAACTGGGAAAGGAGGGAATGGTTTTAAGAGGACAGTTTAAAGGATAGAGAATTTGGTTGCAGCTATTTTTACTTTTTATACTTTGACGGTTAATAGTTTTGCTACAGGCACAGAAGAAGCAGTTTTGCGAGCTTGAAAAGCTCTTCAGTTCGACTTTTAAGCACTTGCCAAAACTCTAACCTCTTCTCAAATCATTTTTTGCGAAATATTCTAAGTAAAAAATATATATTTTTTTTATATAAAAATATATTTTTTTTAATAAAATCTATTTCTGTTTAGCAACTGATGGCGTCTTCAAAAAGTATTGCGATATGCTTCATGAAAACATTTCAAGTACGAGTAACTTTTTGTTTTTTTTTTTTTTTTGTTCTTTTTGTTTATTTATTGTTGTTTGTTTATCTTAACATCTTCCGTCTGCCATTTTGATTTTTAATTGAAATGCATTTACATAATTTCTATCCTCTTTTTTTCGTTTTCTTTAAAGCAGTTTCCAGTTCTCATTTGCTGCAAATGTTCTCTGGGGGTTTTATGGAAATCGTTTTGAATTACTTTGTTGCCTTAATTGTCATAATTGTTGTCGCCATCACATAATTTTGAAAAATTATTGTTTTTCAGTAATAAGATTCTTCTTTTGCGATGAAAACAGGGAAAAATTTGTGAAGTTCAAATTCGAGGGACTCTTGTAAAGTCAGTAAAAACTACTGGTTGCTTATAAAATTTAAAATTTGATGGCTACTTCGCCAATGTTTTAAGCAGTCGTTCAGTCAGATTGAATAAATAATATTTGAAAAACAGAAGTAAAATCTAAGAATTATTCTAAGTTTTAATGTCATATATTCGTTCAAATGATAGCTGCTGATATCGGCCAACAGGCAGTGAGTTTCTTTATGGCTTTTTTATTGTCTTGCAACTTTATCCACTGCGGCTAAATTGTTGTTAAATGAATTCAGACACATGAAATTTACTTCAGTTTAATTTTGTCGCAAAAAAATTATAATAAATAATAATAATCGGCTATGGGATGGAAAACAATTGTTTTTTAAACCATAATTTTGAAAAGGTGTGATGAGATCCGTAAGATTTTAACAGCCAGTTTAAACTCTTTGAATTTTAAAAAACTCTGTAGGAAATAATACAAGAAATACAGTAGAACAATGAAAAGAATTTTATTAAATTCAAGTCGACTACAGCAAACACTTTACTTATTTTATAGTTTTAAAACCGTTTTATTATTGAAATTATTTTGTATCACATCAAATAATATTTGCCCGTATTATAATTGACGACGTCGACGTCACATCAACACGACAGCGAAAAATTGTCACGTGTCTAGTCGTTGTCGACAGAAATTGTCTTGTGGTAACGTGTTCTATTCATATTAAACCCCTCAGAGAATACGAAAAGGCTGTTAATAGTAGTTAATTATTGTCCACAATTAAATGTCGCGTGACAATTTTTTGCTGTCGTGTTGATGTGACGTCGACGTCGTCATTCATAATAAGGGCTATTATTTGTTACAGCACTCCTTTGCTTTTAGTTAATAATTTGCAATTAATTTCTAATTCAAAATTCTTTCTAATGAAAAAAGCGTAAAAATATCAGTAGATATAATAATAAATAAATTAATAAATTATCTAATAAAAATAAAATAATAAATAATATAATAAAAAATATTACAGAAAAAACTAAAATTTTTTATTTGGATAAACTTTTCATTTATTGAAATTTCTCGCAGACATTTTCTCAATTAATTTGTTAAGCATTCTAGTTTTCTTAAAACGGGTTGAAGAGAAAATCAACTATTACAATTCTTTAAAATAAATTTATTTTGTAAAAAAGCAACATGTCAAAATTTGTTTAAACTAAAGCAAAGAGAAAAAACATTCACTTGAATTTTAGTCCTGCCCTCGTATTAAAACTAACTTATAATTAAACCATCACTTCGATGTAAATACATCATCAATCAACAGCCATCGAGGCAACCAAGAAACCGTACAAACAGTAGCAGCTGCGTATTGATGATGTATGACTTACTGGCCATTTAAAAACGCATTTAAATTACACTCTTGCAAAAGGGGATCTGCAATCGTTCTTACAAATTTCTTCACACATACGCGCATATTCTTATACGTTAAGGCACGCAAAAGGCGCAATTTGCAATTGCAATATTGCAGCAAGTAAATCATTGAGGTGCAGGCAACTAATATGTCCAGTAAATGCTCCTTAAAGTGCCTTAATTAATAAGAATTTAAATGCAACGATTGAACAGCTTCGCGCAAATAGCTCGTATGCCTGTAATTTGTTTGCAAAGGAAATCAAATACTTTGGTTACAACTTGGGGTTTGCCAAGAAAAAAATTACTACAAAAATTTTAATGTCTAAAAGATTTGGTGAGTGAAATGCTCGATTTTTAGTAAAAATCAGCTACAGAAATTTTAGCTTAAAAACCATAAATTACGTGAACATTTTAGTTAAAAATAGTATTTATTTAGATCTCCATCATTTTCCCATTTGACTTGCCTCCCATGCGTTTTTAACTAAAAATTCTCAAAAAAAAAAAATTCCTTTTCTTTTACAATTCAAAACAAATTGAGGCAACTACAACGATGAAAGCACAAACGAAAACGAAATGAAAACATTCTGAATGAAATTGTATGAAAACATTCTCTCATACACACGCACACACACACACACCACACAAAAATAGACAGAAAGCAACAACAAAAAAAACTGCCAACACAATTTGACGTGCCGGCAATACACACACATGCAGTTCAATGAACGTTTGGCCTTGAGAAACGAAAATTCAATATCAACCAAAAAAACCAAAAAATAAAACTAAAAAGAAGTAAAACAAGCCACAAAAAACAAAAACAAAAAAAACAAATCCAAACACTAACACACAAACAAACGTTCATAAAACCACACACACACACACACACGAAAAATCGCACTTGAACAGTCAGACAAAAATTGCAAAAATACCAAAAATAAACAAAAACCAGCCAAACCAGACAAACATACAAAAATACAGCAGACTTGCACTCCCAAACGCCAAAAAGAGCAGAGAGTGCAGAGCATATTTCTTCTTATTATAATTTTCGTTTCGCTTTTTTCCTCCTCCTCCTTCTTCGTCTTCCTCTTGCAACTGCATAAATGTTGGTATAATGAAAATCACACAAAATTATGGCAGTGGAGTAAATTTATGGCCTTTTAACCAAAAACCGAAAGAAAGACGAAAAAATGAGGCACACATTCGCAGCCACTGCCGGCAAAAAACAAAAACACATCCACACACACACACACACACACACACACATACACACACACTCATTTGACGTCTTGGAAAGAGAAAAAGGAAAACAAGCCAACAAAAAGTCTTCGCAGGAACACAAAGAAACTCAACCGAAAATAACTGAAACTGATCGAAACTGAAAATGCAGTTCTTTTTTTTCTTTTTTTTTTTTTTGTAGGGGGAACTAAAAATAAACACGGCAACGCACAGTAAAGCCGAAAAATAAACACAAACAAAAAGAATTAAAAATCAGCCAAAAATAAAGTTGCAAATAAAACCCACACATACATGAGTGACAGACGAGCTAAAAGTGTGTACGTGGCAGCATTGAAAATTTATCGAAATCAGGAGCATTAATAATTATGAAAATTAATTAAAACGGTTCACAAAGAAAAACCCCCTGTGACCGAATCTGAAATCTGTTTGAGCCGCACATTTTCCAAAACGTAAAATGGCAAAAAATCAGAAAAAATTAAATATTTTTATTGCATGAAGTGTCTTCAATAATTTACGTCATAGTTAATGCAAGAGTGTACTTAGAATTATTTCGCCAGTTAAGTTTTTTTGTTTTAGGTTCAAAACGGATCGATTTGAATAATAATTAATTTTATAGCGAAATTGTTTAAACTATTTAATAATTTTCTGGTTTTTATAGCTGCAAATAGTATATCTGAAATTAATTTATAAAATAAAATATAAAAGTGGGACAATGAGAAATTGACACGGACTCACTTGACAGCCCAGGACCGTTTTTATCTTCCGAGTTTTTCAAAATTAATGACGATAAAGTCTTATGAAAATCTAATAGTTTTGCTACGAAATGTTTGGGCATTTATTTATTTATTTTTGAATTGCTTTCGCACATGATCTGTAATTAAGAAAACATCTTAATAATACCAGAATTTAAAAATCTATAGACTGAACGCTTTGCCCCCGTTAAGAAGAGCCCAATAAAATAACATTTTCGTACAGAACGAAAGCAAAAGAGTGTGTGCAAAAGACATCAATAAATTTTTATTAAACAAGTTTTTGCTTAATTTTGTTTTTGATTATTTCCTTTTTTATTTGTATGCACTTTTTTTCTTGTATATTAATTTTTTCGCCAAAAGACACATGCCCAAAAACAGAGCAGAAAGCAAACACGCAACCAACCAACCTACCACAAGTCAAAAAATCTTGAGATAAAAACTGCAACAACAAGAATAACAACAAATGAGACACACATTATTTGGAAACAATTACGAGAGCATTTGCTTGTGTACTTGAACCTGGCCCAAAAGCGCAACGTCAATAAAAATGTTGCAATTATCAAAATTTACTCAGCCGACATGGCAAAACAGTGGCACGAGCGGGAAATGAAAAGAATTATGTTTTAAAGTTTTTAATACTTCTTGTTTTATAAAATTGATTGAAGGAAATGGGATGGATAAATTATGAATGTGAATTGAGAAAATTTCTTTTTTGTTACGAAAAGTTTTATTAAACCCACAAACTGAAGCCGGTCCTAAAAGTATTCTCATCACTTGAATGTATTCGAAAGTAATTATAATTATTTTTTTATTTTTTAATTAATTTCTTTTTAAAAATATGATAAATTTTCTTAATGTACCCGGAAGCAATTATAAATTTTTTTTTAATTAATTTCTTTTTAAAAATATGATACATTTTCTTTTATTTAATAAACTTTTTTGAATAACATTGAATTTTCTATGAAAAAAAAAAATATATATATATATATATAAAACCAAAGAAACCGTTGTTATATAATGACGACCTTTTTCAAATTTAGATTTAAAAATTTTATAAATATTATTAAATTCAATTAATATGTGTGGTTTTATTAAAAATGGTTTTCTCTTTTGAAAAAAAGGAAATCCATTAATTACATTTTCTTAATATAGAAGCCATGATAAAAGATATTCCACGCTTCAAGGTAAATTTAATTATTAACAAATTAAGCAGAATAGCCGTTTTCGAAGGCCACTGCTCTTTCATTATAAAAATTATGATAATTATCAGTATCATGATCAGTGTATATGACCACTTATCAATTATGCAAGTTTTATTTTAAAATAGTATACAAGAATTGCAATAAATTCAAATATAAAACCCAACATGTGGCAAAATTTTATATAAAATGCAATTTAAAATTTAAATTCGAAATAAATAGAATTAGAAAAAGTATTATCTTATGCAGGCGGGTCACAGAAATTACCCTTTTCAGAATTCGTTCCATTTTCTCAATTTTGTTTGACAGTAATTTTCCCGGTTTTTTGTTAACGGAATTTTTAGTCTTTTATAAGAAGATTTAGTTTCGATCCACGAATTAAAAAATTATTCCGAGAAAATTAATCGATTAACGTTTTCTTAATAACGTTTCTCGGAATTTAAATAACTTTTAATCGAATTAATCTTTGATTGAAATTAATATTAAAATAAAATAATTTTTTTTAAACGTTTTGGAATTGCTGGGAACGATCATTTTGTTTCAGTTGGCTAATGCTCTAACCCAGGCAAAATTTAGTACAATTGTACTTTTTGTGGTACAATTCCATACTCAAAAGTACTATCGCAAAACTATTGCTCACTTGGCACAATTTAAGACAAGTCTCAGCTGATGTTTGTTAATGGAATTTCTCAAGTCTATCATAGGAATGATAGCATAAATAGGAATGAGAGCATAAATTGTCATTTATGCTCTCCAATAAATTCCATTAACGCAAAGTGATTTACAAAATTAGGGCCTTAAAAATATCTGACGCATTAAATTTGCACAACTTAAAATACACTAAAAATTGGTCACAAGCCGTTCCGCTTTAATTTACGATCACACGAAATTTCGAACTTACCAGTCCCATGTAAAGTGGTCGTCTGTTTAGCTCCAAAATATAATTTTTGAGAAATTAAATTTAGATTTTATATCAGTTATTATATCAAATAATAAGCGTATCCCTTTTGCTAAAGTGCAAAACGACATTAACCCGGCCACACTTAATGGAATAATGTATGCCTCTTAATATCTGTAATAACTACACACACACTAATGCATATGAATGTGTGTGTGCGTGTGTGCATGCCACTAACAAAATAATGCAGATTCGATCGAATTTTGTTTATACAGCAAAGAGCGATATAAATGATTTCAAATTCCAAAATGACAAGTATAAAAAACAGATCTGCTCTCCGGCTGTTACTTAAGATGATTTTACACAGGATATGGTAATTTCCAAAAAACAAGAAACCAAAAACAATAACGAAAACAAAAACAAAAAGCTCTAAAAAGGAACAACACACAGAATATAAAAACTATAGCAGCAGACGATATGGAATAAAATAAACAAATTTTTCAACCAACTCAACTTGATTTCACACACAACCAAAAAATTACGACAAAAAAGTAAAAAAAAAATACAAAAAAAACATAAAACCAACAGACAGCCTGCCATTATTTTGTGTATATTTTCTTGGTCACTGACCGTCTTCAAGGCTTCTTGTAATTTCGTATAAGTTTGGAGTATTTTTAAAAGTAATAATCGGGACAGACAAACACCAGAAGATCGACCGACGGACACCAGCATTTACCATGTATTTTCGTTTCTTTTTTTTTGTTGTAATTTTTTATTTTAATTCTTTATAGGCTGTATGAGTGTGCAAATTACAACAAACACGAACATCCTGAAAAAAAATTAAAAAAAAAACAAAAAAGTTAACAAAAACAATATAAAATAATGATCTTTAGAAATGAATAAAAAAAGCAGGCAAATTAGTGTGACTGTCTCTTTCACTCTTTTTGAAAATTTTCAAGAGAACGAAAAAATAAAATTACATAAAAGTTTTACAACTGATGAATGTTTTGCTTACACAACTGCAGCTACAACACCAGCCACAGCAACATTTTTAGGGAACAGAACTAAATATTCCCCTAAAAAAAAGGGGGGACTGCAGCAGTTTATTATTTTGCTGCTCAATCCTGAATTTTTTTTATGTGCGATCCGTAGAAGAGTGCGCAATAACAACAACAAAAGAATGCAGTCTTTGAGTTTTTATTTTACTGCCGTTTTTCTTTTTTTTGTGTGAATGAATTTTTTAATTTGAGAGCACATGTTTTGGCATGACAATTTTTTCTCTTGCTTGGAAACGCGTGCATTTCACTGCACTAAAATTCAATGGAGGGGAAGGGAAGATTGTAAGTAAATTTGTTTGAAAATGCGTTACTACGCTGACGCAACTTCAGGCGCTTAGATATGGGAACCTGCCTGATGAATGCGAAGCACGATTAAGCGATTGATAACAAACAATTATTTGTTAAAAAAAGTTTAGTTTTAAGAATACTTGAGTACTGAGAGATATTTCCACAATCAAAAAGACTTATTTGGGATCTTTTTTTTTCAAAGTAAATAACAGTTCCACTTGCAGGGCAGAACAGAACAACATTTCGGGAGTATCTAAAATTCCATCATCAGTTCTCTTGTTTATATCGGCGACTCTAGGAGTTACTTATCAACTTAAAAAGTATTAGCGAGTTCTCTTCACTCCTGATCAGTCAGCGGAACTCTAAACTCTCGCTTTCATAGTTTCGGCAAAATAATACGCATGGGTGGGGTTATATCCCGAGTGACGGTTCTAATGCTTGCGGCTTGCAGTGGCACTGATGGTATTAACTTTGCTCATGCACTGTATTTAATAGAATTATAGAAGAGATTATAGTTTTGAGAGTGCAGCTGAAGAAAAGTTTTGTTGTAGCCATTTTAGCCTTCACTTGATCAAAATATATTTTTATACCGACGAAGAGGGATTTTGTAATGCCCTCTTAACCACGTGGTTACATTAATGCATGCTCAGCCACCAACGCTAAGACGACAACAATGCATTTATTAAGATCCTAAAAATTCGATATCATTTTTATGACTGAGCGCGAAATGAAGCCTGTGGATCTTCGGCTTTGTAGTCTAACCATCAACCTTTTATCTTTAGCCTAAAAAGTGTTTAAGTTGCTGCTTCTTGATTGATCGCCATAGAAATTGTTAAGTGTCGGTGGAGGTTGCCGGCCACTACTTTCATTTTCATAAGGCCGTTACCTTGCCGCCAGTTTTTATATCGACAGGAAAAAATTCTTGAGGTTGATGCGCATGAAATCGATCATCCACTAAACGCCGCCTTTTCCAACTGACAGCCAAGCACGGTCCCTTATGAGATCTGTCACATTCGATACGATCCGCCACATTCGATACGATCCGTCAACGCAAAGTGCAGAACTTTTAAATTTTTGACGTGCGTCAAATACTTTGGCACACACCAGCGCAGTTTTTCATTGTTTTGATTAATTATTTTGTGTGCTGTACTTAAAATAACAATTAAAAAAAACAAACAAAAACTTATATAAAATATATGATTTTAAGTTAAATAAAATAAATATGAATGAAGTGATTTAATATCCTTCCAAAAAACAACTCATTGTATCAAGCTGCTCTCTCAGTACGTGGACAGATATTGTGCAACGGATTCTTCAAATTACTTCAGCCTGTCTAGCAAAGTTGTAGCCAAATGGACTAACCCAAAACTCAAACGTTAGACGACCTCGAATCTGCTTTCCATGAATGCCAAATTGTGCGGCCACTACCCACTTAATAAATATTTTTAATCAATTCATGAAAACTTGCAAAACGTACTAAAAGCTTCTGATTAGTTTAGTAAATAGTGCTGCGGGAGAACAAATTAATTTTCTTTGAAAAATTATCACATGAATTATGCATTTCCCTGAAACGAACACAGCAAAATAACAACATTGACGAAATGTGCGGGAATTCGCTTATTGAAAGTGGTTGCGAAAAACTTTCCACAAAAAACAAAATAAAATAAAATAATGAAAAATTAATGCAAACCTAAAACTAGAAAAAAAATTAATTATTTCAAAAATATAAATACAACAAGTCAACATGCAACACACAAATAACACAAAGTACAATGTTGCTACTGCAGTTGCTGCTGCCTGCTGATGATGATGCCATGGATGATGGGGAGAATGATGCATTGCAATTATGTTGTCGAAAAAAGAAGAAAAAACATTAAAAACTTAAACGACGCCACCACGTTCAAAATGATGTTTGTTGGCTGCTGATATTTGGCCTATTGTTGCTGTTATTGTTGCAGTGCAGCTGCAATTTGTGCATTAAATTCAAAGCTACTGGCTGCAGATTGTAGTTGGAAAAAAAGTAAAAGATACGAAATGAAATGAAATGAAATGAAATGAAATGAATAACAGACATCCCCATACAAACAAACGAAAGAGCGAGTGGAACAAGCGACCGATCCTAAGACTAGATGCCTAAACAAATCGTCGGAAGGAGGGAGGGGGGGCATATGAACAGATGAACGGACGTAAGAAACGGACGGACTCATTGAGCGTTCAGTGACCTCTACGTACTCGTACAGAGCATCTATGCAATCAGCCATCATCGTATCATCGCCATCATCAACATCATCACCAGCAGCAGCAGCAGCAGCCAACAAAAACATCGTCATACGTGTAACTATCCCTTCAACCCGACGCAAGTTTTGTTATTTCCTATTTATTTATTATTTTTATTATTTATTTATTTTTCATTTTTGTTGTGAAATTATTTTTGTTTAAATTTTTATTATTTCTATCATGCACATTCACACTCACATGCAGCAAACGTTTTAAGTAGTTTTTGTTGAATTTACCCCAAAACTAACGATGGCAAAAAACAAATTTGCACCAACATGTGAAAAATTCAGAAAATAAAAGCAAAACAAAAACGAAAACATTCATCCATCCATCCATCCCGTTTAGTGCAGCTACAAACTGCTGCTGTTCGTTTGATTATTTGCTGCATACAACACAATGCATCATCATCATCAGCAGCAGCATTGAACTCAATACGAAAATGTGTTCTTGTGTTGTAGTTGTTGTTGTTGCTTTTGGAGACGCAGAAGAAAGAAAGAAAAAGTAAAGTTCACAGTAAACAGCCAGCAAGCCAGCCGGCCAACCAGCCAATGGATAATAAACTGCATTGAAGAGTGCGTTGCGGAGAGTGGCGCATGCGATTCAAATGCAATTGTTGACGCTGGAATATTGTTGTGCATTGTTGCAGCAGCTGTCTTCAAATTGTTGTTTTTATTTTCTTTTTTTATCAGCCAACACATATCGCATCTTGTTTAGTTTGTGCTTCAACGTAGAAAAGTTCTATTATTTAAAACCCATTGGAAATATTAATTACAGAATCGGGGCGAATAATAAAATTATTTTCTCACAATTTTATTAAAATATCATACAAACTATTTCATTACGACTCTTTTATGCAGGCGATGCCAAACGAATTTTTTGATTAATTAATAATTTTGATTTTTTTTTGGAATCAAGTTGTTCGCAGCAATTTTTGGTTATCCAACCTCGGACGGGGTGAATTTTATAAAACCCGAGTCATAATGAAATTTTTGGTGAAAATCATTTCTCAAATTTATAAAATCTTGGCTTAATCATAAGGGATTTTAAAATTGCAGGGGGCAAATTACGGTATTCGATATTCATCAAAATTTCTATCTAAATTGTATGGAAATTTCCATCGATATTGAATGAGGCAATTTGGGCCCTGTAGTTTGTAATAACTTGATCCATCGTACTACGGTGCAAGTCAGAGATGGGTTTCATACAATTTAAAAAAAAAAATAAAAATGGAAAATTACATCTGTAATTGCACACAAAATATTTTTAATCAAAGAGGAAATGGAAATTAAAAACGGGTCTGACCATTAAAAGTTGGCGTGAAATTGCGAAGAGCTGAATTTTACTTCGTTTTCTTAAGGATGTGCTGCACTAAAACAAATTCTTCGCTTAAAATCACCCTACATCGAATTAAAATCACAAAAAACGAATTGAAAGCTTAACAGTTTCAGTGGAAGCGATCTAAGCCAAATCTGACTAAATAGTTCCCATCACAAAAGACAAGCAGGTCTGACTGGTGTGGCTTCAATAATGTGTTGAGCATTAAATAAAATATTTATAAAAATATGGGGTGTTTTTTATAGAGTGTTACAACTTTGAGTTGGCCTCACTGCTTTATTCTGCAAAAATGATGATGGTCAAAATGTTACTGTTTGTGAAAATTGGTGTTCCAGATAAAGCCTTGTACGCGCCAGACGTGGCTGCCACATGGCCGAAATCATACTTAAACAATAATGTCATAAAATTTTCTATCCAATAAATACCGTTTCATTCATATCAAAAATATATTACTATGTTTTATTATGATTTAAACTTGTATCACTCTATAAAAAACACCCTCTTGTGAGAGGTTTCACGGTTTAATCGAATTTAAAAATTTATTAATCTGCTTCGTTATATTTTTACTCCTTGTTTTTATAAATAAATTAAGTATTTTCGTTTGGGACTTGATATTGAAGACAAAAAAAATTTTTATTTATTTTAAATTGTTGCTTAAATATAAAATCCCAGACGAAAATTTTTATATTATTTACAAAATTAGGCAGTTAATAAACTGTTGTATATTACAAATGTGATCTTCTTCTTTTTATATAAAAAAAAACTAGAAAATGAAATTAATATTTTTGGTAAATATTTTCCATAACGTTTTAAACTTGAGAAGATATTCGAGCCTGTTGGGTGATCTGAATGGGAGTAAACTTCCCATCTCTCAAATTTAAATAACGAACTGACTGATACATATTTTATTCAATATAATAGTTTAATAATTTTAATAATAATAAATTTAATTTTAAATATACTAAAAATAAGCTGAAAATTTTAATGTTAGTAAATTTAGTTGAGTCTAAATCGATTCAATTTATAAAACAGCAGGCAAATTATGGCATTTCCAGACAGGTCTGCCATTTCCTACTGGCTCTCTACTTCGTACACACTCTCACTCCGACAGTATATGACTTCGTTTCATGCTACATTTTTGTGTTTTCTTTCAGATACTATTTACGCAAATGCCGAAAGGTTTCTGATCTAAGATGAATTGCTTGCTGTTGTGCGCAAAAAAAAAAATTATAATAATAATAATACTCAAGATCAACAACAAAATTAAACAGAAAATTTTGCTCTGATGGGCAGCACATCAAATAATGGTGGCAAAAAAGAAAAGGAAAGAAAAGAAAAGAATACAGCAGCTCGAGCAAAGGCAGCAACAGAAGCCGTAAAACAACTAAAATTATTGAAATTCACAAAAAATGATCCCAAATACTCGTCTGAAATAAAAGTAGATAAAAAATGGAAACTGGCCGAGAAGCCTTCGCTTAGTTGGTATGTATTGGAATTTTTCTCAAGTTGATGATATTTTTAGATAGAGAAAAGTTTGATGGACAAAAGTACAAGTAACTTCACACATGCACGAGATGTTGTTTATAAGAAAAAAACAAATATGCACTGTGAGAAAATATTAATGTTTTCAATTAAAGTTCAAGCATATATAACGAAGATATAAAAGATTATCATTGTCAATTTAACTGCAGACTTTAATGATTTTTTACACATTAAAACTTAAATATTAAAAGTCCGAAGGGAAACACGTGAACAAATTTCCTGGTCCGCGGAAAACACCCACCGCAATCGAATCCACGACCATTGACTAACATTTCCTAGCCACCAGGCATCTCAACTCACATTTATGCTTTTATTTTTAAAGACATAAATAAACTCCATTCAGGGTATTGCAAAGCTTAACAGTTTTCAAAGTGTGTTAATTTGTTTGTTGTCTCTTCGTAAGAATCTCCAAACGTTTTTTTCCCCCCTCTAGATCTTCCATCATAATCAGTAGCAGAAGTGGGTATTTCTAAATGAGAAAAATAATATAAAAAAAGGTATATTAAAATATAAAGACAAGTGAATTAAAAGTAAAAGATAATAAAACTAGCAGCAACACTATCTGTTGCCTATTTTCGGTCATGTGCATGATTTTTGCTTTAGGAGAGGTGCGAACACTTTTTAATAGGGTGCACAGTTGTGGGGTAAATTGCAGGACTTTAGTCTGACTGTTTGATTGGAAGAAACCACAGCAGTTGATGAATAACTTGCGACATTAAATTTTAAATTTTCTAGTCCCACTGTTCGAAAAATGTTTTAATCCTGAAAGTCTTGATATATATTCCAAAGCACAGGGGAAAGTTAACATCAGTTTTATATATTCAACTAATTTATAAAATTCAGAGCAGAATAGCTGCTTTCCCAAGCCGCTACACTTTTTGTTGGCTAAAGTATAGGAGGTTTTTTATAGAGTGATACAAGTTTAAATCGTAATAAAACACAGTAATATATTTTTAATATCAATGAAACGGTATTTATTGGATGGAAAACTTTATGACATTATTGTTTAAATATGATTTCGGTCATAAGGCCGCCACGGCTGGCGCGTACAAGACGCAATCTTGAACACCAATTTTCACAAACAGTAACATTCTGACAATCATCGTTTTTGAAGACATATGGGCCAATAACTCCGCCAGCTGACGAAAGCTTGTGAATTCTCGTCACTTCAAATGCGACAATTCTGTTTATTTACGTACCCATTCAATCAAAAATGGGCTTCATCGGAAAATAAAATTTTGAATAGACGAAGTGCATGATAAATTTGACAAATAGAATCAGTTTTTTTATTAAAACTTTCCACAATTTGCACGCACTGCTCTGGTGTAAGTCGATCCATAATGAAATGTCAAAGCAAACTAAACAAAAAGTAACTATCAGCTGTTAAATTGGTGGCCAAATAAAGCAGTGATGCCAACTCAAAGTTGTACCACTCTACAAAAAACACCCTATAGTAGGACACAAGACTACGATGCCTTAGGTTCTGAGCTCGGCTCCGCATTCAGTCATGAATATGGTGGCGAATATTTCCAATTGTGTTAATTGTTGTTGTCTTATCTCAATGACGAAGGCATAGCAGTAGTCGTTGATCATTACCGACAGCGCTTAACACCGTCTTGTAATAAGAACACCCCCTTTCATCCGTACCTGTAGCAAAAATTTTCACCGGCCCAGTAAAAAAGTAAAAATTGCTACAACGAAATTCTCTATCTGTTTTCGTCTGTCCTCTTAACACTATCTCATACTTTCACAGTTCCACCGCAAAACACTGCATATGCAGGGGTCGTTCCCTGAGTGCTGGTCCTAATATTTAATAAAATCATCAGTACTCATGGGTATTTTTTAACATGACATCGTTGAAGGATCAATTATTGTGATGGTTTTTTAATGAAAATTTATTTTTGGATTCTTTATAGTCTTAAATTTTAATTTTCCAGAGCTTTTGGATTTGAAAGCAATAAATGTACGGTGTTATTCACAAATCATTATTAATTTAAAGTTGCTTTAAGGCATGGATTTTGTATGGCTAAAGTAGCTTTAAGGCATTCATTAACTGTGACAAACGTTTGTGAATCAGCACGTTAATATATAGAGAAACGTATGAACTTATTATTTGAATCCAGATAACGTTCAAGTATATGTTGCCCGCTGCTATGCCTCATTTGCTGGGAGCAATTCTGACATACTCTCTCCAATATATCGGCCACTATGTGACGAATAAAGTCTTAAATATTGGCTTTCAGGACTTCAACCGTTTATATTTTGTTCTTATATACATGAGACCATAAAAAACAGTCTATAGCCGTCAAACTGCATGATCTAGGCGGCCAATTGAGTGGCCCAAACTTGAAGAAAACTGTTCACTGAAATCGCCCCAATTCTCGTTATTTTAACTTGCGGCGAAATAATATTTCTTGGCTCAATAATTAAATGTAAAAGTTCGATTAATAATAAACAGATTCATATTCGATCTATTCTCTGAACTTGAAGTTCATTTGAAGCCTTTTTCTATTTGTGACATGCATGCAGCATCGTACGCCACAGAGCGTACGATCGTTTTGTTTTGTTGTTGTTTTCTTATTTTCATACGATGAACAGTAAACATTTGCTGGTGGAAACGCCAGCGAGAACATTTAAATAATCGGTTGAAAAGTCTTTTTTTTTTTATTTCACAAATTTTGCAGCACAAAAAGTTTGAGTTCATTTACTGGAAATTTTAATCTATTCAAAATACACCAAAAATTCCAAATTTCAAATGCTTTTGACATGAAAGTTTGCCAAAAAAAACTTGTAGCATCTATTAACAAATCAATAGCAAAAGAAAAAACGTTGCTTGTCTATAAGCGCATGCGTGCTTTGCATTTAAAATTACTAGCGATTCTTTAGCTAAGAAATTCGAAAGGGGAAGGTAAGCTGATAATAAATTTAGGATTTAGAAAGTTTTCTTTTTCCCCCTTTTCTTTTTTGACAAGTTCTTTTAAGCACAAGTGTGAGATGAGAACTTTGACTCAAAAGCAATACAAGTTTGTATGCGATTTGTTTTCTCGTCGTAAACAACTTAATTTATGAAGAGCTTCTGCTTCAACACGAGTAACATTTTTTTATAATAAAATCTTTATATTTCTCTTGGCTTACCCTACATTAGGAACATTTGGTTGCTGATGTTGTTCGTATTTGCATATTGCATGTGTGTTGTTGCAATAACTTAGCAAATTTTTATGTTAAATTATAATCACCCAAATGCATGAAATTTATTCGTTATCATGAAGATATTTTGTTTTAGAAAAAAAAATTTATTAACCACTACAACATCATGATGTTGCTTTTTTAGGAATATCAAACAAGTTTCCGTAATTCAGCTGGCATTCGCTGCTGTGCATATTATTTTATTTTATTTAATAAAAAATATTTCTTTCTTTTATTTAGAATACATTTTTTTCTATCTAAAGCATTTGTTGTTGGCAAAACATGCCAACGAAAAAATGTTTCATTAAAGAAAGGCACCGCACGCGAACTAAAAACCTGGTTGACATGACCACAATCTGAGAGCATCGTATTAGTTAATTCTTATTACACCACGAGTTTTGTTTAATTTAGTAGCACCATTTAACAAATAATGAGTGTTTCTCAAAAGACAAGCTACTGGTTTTAGCTACTAAAAAAAACATTTTATAATTATAAAAATCTTAAGAAAAAGAGCAGAAAAAAAGGTAACACGGAGATTAAATTTTCTTAACAACATTTCAGATCTCGTTTATAATTTTCTCAACAAATATTTTATAACTAGAAATTAATGCTACTTCCGACAAGCCCGTCTAGTAAGGGGTGAAAAGAAATGCACAGGAGTGTTGGCAATGTGAGTGCAGCGATCTTCCAAAACAGCACTGCTCTGTTTTGTGCGACACAACACGTTTCTAACAATAATTTTATTCATCTGATTGACATAGAAAAAGTATAAAGGTGGGGGAGAGATAAAAACTTTTTTATAATTTTGATGCCAAATGCATCACAACGATCATTTTTATCAATTAATACATTGAGTCCACTTTATCATATTTTGGATATAATTGTCATCCTTGTTATGGCTCAAACGATCAGGCTTCAAGTGGTAGAAAACTTATTATAGTGTTGGTGTGTAATTGTATCAGCATAAAAGGGATGTGCTTCACTGTAATTATAAAAGCTATCACAGATTCCAAAACACCGAATCAAGTGACTCCAAGCATCTGAATTTTTATTACAGACAGAAACTTAAACTGATCTTATTTTCAAGCGAGTTCGAAAACAACCATTAACAAACATCTACAAGAAATTCATGTAAATGACACACATTTGGGCCAAAAACTATAACCGTAGCGCACTTGCCAAATGAAAAAGAAAAAGAGAACAATTTAAACAATTCAAATTTTTATTAACACACACCGCAACTGAACACTAAACAAACGCCATTCACTAACAGCAGAAACTCAAAAAGTATAACGCTAAAGGAATAATTGGCATAAAAGTCAATATCATTACAGCAGATATTTATGTTGCACTCTTTAAAGAAGACATGCAGCACGAGACACCCATCCATAAGCACAGGCATACAAACAAACGTCCAGCCATCCAGCCATCCATCCATCCACACATGGACAATTGGGTAAATTAACATCTTAAACATGATGTTTTCATGTTGCACGGCGGATCAAATGGCATTTGCAAACTGTCCGCCTTCAGCAAATAGTGCCACTCCTCGGCTTCATTGTTTCTTCATCATCCTCTTTTCTTTTTAAATTTCTTTCCATATGCGCTTTTCGCACACAACAATAACAACGTTGTAACTGTTAGTACGTTTGTATGTTTGTATGCATGTTTTCAATTTATATGTTCGCATATAAAAGTGCAACACCGGCTTGTGCCACATACTTTGCATTGTATGCAACACTTTATATTTGTATGATTGTCTGGCTATTTGTATGGGCATGTATTAGATGCTGATAACAAAAATGATGATGATGATGATGATCATGAAGACGACAGCATTGATGTTGCCAATGCCGTACGTTGCAAACTGTAGAAATGTTTAAGTTTATTACCGCACACCAAGTGAGCGAGTGCCTGGTTGACTAACTGGCAACAAGTGGCGAGTTTAACAATGCCACCGATAACAAACTATCTGAGCAAATATCCATATAAACGTGTCCGTAAATGCATGTTTTAGTGGAAACTGCTGCACTATCGCGGTGGGCGTACGTTGCAAAAGGCTGCGCGAGGGTTTCTGTGGCCGTTTAAAATAATACAGCCGATATGTGTTGCAACATTTTGCGCAGTAAAAGGCCAACGAAATCTGAGAAGTCATATGAGCAACAGCATTTGATATCTATCGAAATTTCAATCCCAGATTTCTTTGGTTTTTTTAGGATGAGCAGGGTTTTAATGCTCTTAGCAACTCCTCAGCCGGAGTTTCGTTGCACCTGGAAACAGGTTTCACTTACCAAACTTTTTCGTGGTCACATGCTTTTTATTCGCAATATCCGACTTGCAGGTATCTTTCCTTTAGAAAAAAGTAACTCCCTGAAATAATTGTACCTTCCTAAGCGTTAGAGGAGCCAGTCTATTGCGACATTATTATCAGGGTCAACGTTACAGAAAAATAAACTATGTGTAAAAGGAAATATTCTCTTTGGCATTCTGTCAAGCTCTGACGTGGTTTAAAAGACATGACCTTGAGATGGTAGAGCTTCCCCGGGGCAAAAAGGCATTTAAGAACTTTATTTTGTCGTTTTCTTTTTTTTACTTTCACCGCTTGTGAAAATATGTAAACACGCCTAGAAAACAGCATGAAAAATCGCCGTCACAGGAAATTTTAATGCATGTATTTGTTGTTGTAATATGATATAAATACAGAGAAAACAACAGGCTACTGAATTGAGTGAAAAAAAATTGTTGGATACTAATTTTTATTATCTTTCGCGCAAAAGCCTGGCGATTTCCATAAAACCGCGACTACCAGCTACAGCTCTGATTTCGTGTCAGATTGTTGTTAATCCAACATTAAAAAAGCAAAAGAAACAAGAAGGAAAACTGTGCGGATAAGCCAAACAACAAGACACTTATTCCAACCTGCCAGGCAACTGATGATCTCTGCCTAAACTTTTGCAACCAACACAACAAGTAGAAGTCGTGTTTTGTGAAACAGTTTTCTGCGCTGGTTTGCTGCTGCCGCTGGAAGGTTCCAAGACTGGCTTCCGTTAAATGTTATTGCAAACGAAACTTTTATGTGGAAATTTTCGTTGAGTATAAATAAAAGCAAGTGAGTGCTCTTGGAACGTGTGGCACGTTGTTTAGTTGTGTGTGAGTTGTTTGGGGGTATTATATAATCCGGCGCATTTGCAATGCGATGGTCTCATGAGCATGGGTGCTTCGAAGATGATAACGATGCTGAGGAAAATGATAATGACGATGACGAGGACGATGATGTGCTTAAGCTTTAGCTTGTGTTTGCTTACATTTGCCACAAGTACAGCATCAATTGTGTCGAGCCTTTGCACTTGCGCTTTAGAAACAACAAACAAACAAACAAATAGATTTAGTTGTTGTGTGACGAAGTTACTAGGAAAGTAAAACAGACGGACAGAATAGCAACAATTCAAGGAAGTGCCGAGTCTACATTTCGTTGGCAACTTCTGATTATCATCATTGAGACAAAAAGCATAAAGAGGCGCTTGGATCAGTCTTAGATTCATTCATTCATTCGGTAAAATGTTGAAGGTTGTTGTGTGTGTGTGTGTGTGTGTGTAGTACAACTGCTTTGCAACATGCTGTAAATAAGTAGTCGTAAAAATGTAGCAGCTACTTGCTGCTACTGTTTTAATAATGTTTACATGCATGCATTCGTATCTCAATCACTGTTAGTTGGCTGGCTGGCTGGCTGGCTGGCTGGCCGACTCGCTGGACTGTTTGGCGGACTGACTGACTGACTGCAGCTCCATCCTCTTGATCTGGTTGTGTAGTATCCTTCAGATAGCACCTCACCTTCACGACCTTGCTTTCTTTGGCAAACGGCCGAAGAAATATGTAGAAACATCGCAGAGTGATGACATGCCGTAGCATGAAGTGAAGATGTTGTGCTGCAGTGGATTGTGCGGTGCAATTGTTTAAGCCTTATTTTAGCCCCGTTAAGTTGGTGGTCAGTTATAAAGTTGCAGTTGTTTTAGTAGTTTTTAATTTTAGTACCTGCAAGTATGTACGCTAAAAACGAAAAAAAGTAAATAAAATATCTGTCTGTCCGTCCGTCCGTCCGTCCATTCATCTGTCTGCAAGTCTGCTCAAATGCTTATTGTTTGTATGATTCAGTTGAAGTGTCTGTTAGCTTTTTATTTTTACTTGCAACGTTTCTGTGTTCATCTGTATGTTCGAGCTGCAACAAAACACAATTGCTGTTGCCTGTATGTCTACGGAGATAGTCTTTTGTGGCTCGTGCCTCAAAACAGCATTTGTTATTTAACAATTTGTTAACAATGGCAATAAATCCATTTGCAGTTAGCGCAATTTACCATATTCCATGAAGAGTTATTATGTGTTCTGTTGGTTTTTTTTTTCTTTTTATTTCTTTTTTTGCTCTCTTATTTTACATTTTAAAGAATACAATCGACCGCAAAATGAAAAGACAAACACATTTTTCATTCATTCACATGCGTGCTAGAAAAGAAATTATATTCGAAATTCCGCAAATACGGCAACTGAAATTCAATTTCGAATTTTGTGGTTTAAATTTCTTTCGGCGAAGCAGTAGATTCAGGCTTTTATGGTTGCAATACAAAGTAGTTAAAATGTTTTAGTGATTTAAAGTGGTCAAGTTTTTGTTTTTAGTCGATGAAAATAGTTTAAGAAAAGTTGAAATTCTAGTGGTGGCGGTTGCAAAAACGCGATTGTTTAATAAATCTAGGCTGTTAATATATTTTATTATTATAATAGCATTCTATTTTGTTTTGGACTAGTACACAAGGAATGACCCCTACATATGCTACGCAATGTGCCAGAATGAGAAAGCAGGGGATAATGTTAAGAGGACAGATGACGACGGATTAGAAGATAGAGAATCATTATGTTTTTGCTACAGATAACGATGAAAGAGGGTGCTGTATTCTGCTCTTCTGAGACATGGCTGTCAGTAATTTTCAAAGACCAGTCAATGAATAGGCTAAGCCGTCGTCAATGAAATAGGCCCACAAAAATTAACACAATTATGCATTTATGCACATCAGGGGCCAAATTACTGCAGTCGATACTAATAAAAATTTAAATACAATTTAAATGGGAATTTCGATGCATATCGAATGGCAGAAAGAAAATTTCGACTCTATAGTCATGACTGAGTGCGGCGTCGAAGTCGGGATCTATTGATCAGCGTGTTATTCTCAGGCCGTGTCTTATAGTCGTGAATTAAATTTAAATTCTGAAACTTGGCAAGAGTGGCATACATCTGTTGGCAGATTAAGAAAATCTTAAAGAAATTCATAAAATAAAATGTCAGCATAACAATTACATTTTTAAATTAAAAGTCCCCAATTGAAATAATTGAATAATGTTTCGACCAATCAAGTTAAAGTAACGCTGAAAAACGTCAAGATATTCTAAAAACTTCAATCTGAGATTGAAAGATTTTCTCTGACGCTCTTAATGCTGAAAATAATTAAAATACAGATATTTTTATAAAATAACTTGATGTCTTGGCCACAAACACAATGCAACAGTCAGTACTACAAATTTATTTCATTGAGTTCATAAAGACGTTTATGTTGTGGTACATTAACGAAATAAAGTTGCAATAATTGAAGACAATTGATTTGTTGGCAACAGCAGAATATATAAAACTGGTTGCGTGATCATGACGAACATGTTTTTAATTTTTAATCAAATTTTATTCAGACAGTAGAAGGGCACATCTTTTGATTACAGTAAAAGGAAAAACGTTTTATATGCAAATTTTTAGCTGTTGGACTGTGAACATCGAAGTATTTTAAAGCGCTACCCTTGCTATCGTCTTGCAGTCACAAAATAATTGTAATAACTCTGTATTTTTTCAAGTACTGATCCAACTATAAAATGTTGTTAGCGGAGTATGTATAGGGTGCTTTTTATAGAGTGATACAACTTTGGGTTGGCATCACTGCTTTACTTGACCATCCATTTAACAGCTGATAGTTGCTTTTTGTTTAGTTTTCTTTGTCATTTCATTATGGATCGACTTACACCAGAGCAACGCGTGCAAATTGTGGAAATTTTTAATCAAAATAATAGTTCTGTTCGTTAAACTTATCGTGCACTTCGTGCATTCAAAATTTTATTTTCCGATGAAGCCAGAATTGTCGCATTTGGGGTGAGGAGAATCCACAAGCTTTTGTCGAAACACCATTACATTCACAGAAAATGACGGTTTGGTGCGCTTTATGGGCTGGCGTAGTCATTGGCCCATGTGTCTTCAAAAACGATCATGGTCAGAATGTTACTGTTTGTGAAAATTTATGTTCCAGATTGCGGCTTGTACGCGCCAGCCGTGGCGGCCGCATGACCAAAATCACAATTAAACATTAATGTCTTAAAATTTTCTATCCAATAAAGACCATTTTATTGATATCAGATATAAGTTACTATGTTTTATCATGATTTAAACTTCTATCACTCTATAAAAAACACCCAATCCAAGGACTTACTGAAAGTTAAATCGTACACTAAACAGTGCAGCTCAATTTTGTCTTTAAATGATTTATTTATTACTTTAACTTATTTCTTGAAGTCTTTTTATTTTTAAAGGTAAATTTTCAATAAATAAAAATTATAAAATGTGCAAAATTTCAGGGTTATCAAAAACTATGTTATAATTCAATTAGACAATGCTTGTATATGACTGAAGCTTTTCTTTTACAATAATATTTTCAAATAATTATTTAATTGATTAATTAACTAATTATTTATTAATTAAGTGATATAGTTAATTAAATGAAGTGGTGTATTGCAATTTTCCATGGAATTTCTGAAGTGGAAATTCCTACAACCCCCAGAAAATTAAATATTAAAAGTGAAAAGAAGCAAATAAGAGCTAAATCTATTTTACTTCGCTTTTTATTTCTTTTTTTATGTATCATATCGAGTATTATCTTTAGAAAACTAAATGTTCTGCTGCGCAAGTTGGAATTGATTAGCATTATTGTTCTCTTGATTCCTGAATATGATGCCAAATTCAGCTCTTTCATTTGAGTATACTTAAGATTGAAAATATTATATTATGCCAAATTTTATATACACTTCACCGATGTACATCTGTTACTTCTTTTATAAAAGAAGTATGACTTGTCCAACCCCGAAGTTGTCTTCTTGATTTAGTTTGTTTATTATTAAGTATTAAATTCTTCCTGGAGTATGAAATCAGTTCAACTAATAAAACCAAAATTAGTTGTAGTTGGTTACTTTGATATTGAAGAAAAAAATATATAAGTTTGAATTTTCCAGCCCTGGAAGCGTACTCTGGCTTTTGCTGATTTTAATAGCAACGTAATTGCGATAATATCTATAAATCCAAGGCCTTTATAAAGGCTTTAAAAACTAGGGGTCAAGTCCGACCATATGGACATCGCTTATTCGTCTACTATATTCATAAGGACCCAGGTTATATTAAAAATTTTATGGGATCGTTTATTAATATTTTGGATGAATAACCTACACAATTCCTTTACCGTTTTTGGTGAAGTTCATGAAAATCAGTTTGCATTCGAATTAGTTCGCAAAATAAAAAAATTTTATTAAATGAAATTAATTGAGATTTCTTACTTATTATTAAAAAAGTTAAATACAAAATAACATTGAAAAATGCTGGTAACCAGAAATAAACACTCAGAAGTTTCAACTGCTCATAAAACAATTCTTAATGCTTCTAATAACTGGTCAAAGTTTCGTATCTTAATTTCAAATATTTAACCAACTTTTCAATAACTTTTTTTTACTTTCGCACAACTTAACCATTCCATACATATTTTAATAATATTTAAAGAAAAATCTAACATCAAATCAACGCTTCTTATCCTCTTAAGATATTAACGACATTAAATCTATAAAATTAAAGGCGGTATCAAATTCAATTATTGCACGAAAGAGACAAAAGAAAATATCTGGTAGTTCGTTAACTGACCAAAAGATAATACGTTACACATATCAGCCAACTTTTCAGATTATAGAACGCATCTGCCCATCATTAACGTCATTATAATTATCATCATCATCTTCATCATATCGTAACATCAGCACATCGGAGCTGAGGAGGAGCCAACATCTAATTGATATTCAATAAAAATGTTTATAATGTGTATGTGTGTGTGTGTGTGTCTTTGCTTACGAGTATAAGTTACTTATTTTCTCTAAAATACGCATTTAACATGGATTAATTGTAAGAAAAACATTTAACGAGCATGTTCAAACATACATATTCATGTTTTAATACCAAATAATTGGCAAAAATTATCGAACAAATACATTTAATTGTTGCATAAAAGGAAGTTTTTGTTGCACCATGTACCATGCCAACAAATACCAGACACATTTGTGCGTCTGCATGAAAATGCACACACACACACAGACAAATAAGCACAGACATAAATATATAAAGAATATAAAACTATAGATTCGGTAGAGCCTAATTAGGTGATACCCTACAGTACATACACTTGCAGCCATTGCTGCACAGTGTTCACATTGTTTAAAAATTTTTGATTTAAAACCAAATCCAATTCTTAAAGCAGCAGACTTAATAGAACCCAGGCTCCAGTGTAGTCTAGCACAGCCACTTCCTATGGAGATCAAAATGTTTGATCTCTTATTCATAACAAAGTTAGTAATCGAAGTTTTAACATTCGCGATAACTACTTCAGGCAACAGCAGTTGATAAACTATTGCATAGTGTAAACTGAAACGAACTTCAAATAATGCAATAAAACTAACTGACTCTCTGTCACTAAACTAGCGATGGGTAAATATAAGTGGCTACTAGGGTATTCAATTAAAAGAACTTTTGCCTTAATCGATTAATTAGTTAGTCGAGGTACAAGTTTAGTCGGGTTTTAACAAACAAAATTTATATTCGTTTAATCAAATGATTTGAAATTAGTTTAGTAGCTTAACATATTACACAAAAATTTAAATTTTTAATAATAAAATGATATTAAGTGGCTATTCCACTGAAACCGATAAGTTTATTCACATTCTTTAAATACATTGACGAGTAACTTCGAAATAGGCAAGAGAATATTAAAAGAAATAAATATTCGAATAATCGATAAATTGATATTTATTGTTCTAATTATTTGCTGATCAAAAATAAAGAGTTTTAAGTTATTTGAGCAATTTTGCGTCTAAAATAATTTGATTAAACGAACAACAATGAATCGTTTGAATACCCTAGAAACTACTCTACTGACACCGATAAACTTCTTTGCACTCTTATTTAAACGGACGAATTAGGTCTGAGAATTGTAAAAGATCAAATACTCGGTTAATCGATTAACCGATTAATCGATATATATTGTTCTAATTATTCGCTTATTGAAAATAAGCAGTTTTAAATTATTCGAATAATTAATAGTGTAAAATAATATGGTTAATCACGCATTTAATTAATCAAACTATTAATCGTTTGAATACCCTATTGCCTACTTGACTAACACCGATAAACTGCGTCGCACTCTTGTGTAAGTGGTAGAGTAAATAGATACGAGAGAACTGTATTTCATATTCGGTCGCTTGTAAGTGATGTATAAGCGAATGGATCAGAGAAGGCAGCAAACATTCGATTTATATTATATTAGAATTTCGCGCGATATCGAATGCTATAATCTGGCTCCTGGGTAAAGTTGTTAACGCGATAACAACAAAGTCGAAGCTCGTGGAAAACGATCCCATTAATGTGGTAAAATATTTTACTATAGACTCAATTAATCTATGAATAGCACTGACAATAATTAACACAACCATAAATGCCCAATATCCTTCGTCGATATGGTAGCGAATTTCACGGGAAAATATAATAGCAAATAAAAAATAGACCTCACAAATATGTCCGTCATATCAATAATTTTGACACCATAGATTGCCAGCCACTGAGTGTTGCTCCAAAATACAATAAATTTAATGCAACTCTTTGCCATGTTCCTTGCGCATAAAGCTTCCATTTATATTGACCATTTCATGGTAGAGCACCAAAAAAGTGCACTTGTTGCCTGCAGTTAATAAAACGTATCGCATTTAACAAAATGCAAGTGAGTACAAGTCCAAGCATTCATACAGTTTGCCAGTTGCATTCAAACATATTCGTTCGTACATACAAGCGGACATAACTTGAGTTAGAATTTCTTGAGAACTCCTAATTATAAATACATTGAACAAGTTGTTAAACTTGAGAATAATTATGAATGTGGTAAGAGGTAAAAATGTAGTCGTACGTACGTTTGGCTGTTGCATTTAAGCCATAACAAGATACAATTTAACATTTCCACTTGGTCTTCTTAAACAAGCCAAAAGAAGTAAATATTTCGTAAAGCCAACAACCACAACAACAAAAATAACAATAGCTGCAACAGCAACAATAACAACAACATTATTTGCAATGAAAGTCGCACATTTAAGACTCATTAATGTGGCGACATTTGTGAAATAGGAAAAAATTACTAAGAGTTTTTTTTTTGTTCTTATCTTTCAGTCTTTCTTTCCTTTCGTTGTTCATTTTTTGACGATTTACAGACAAATAGTTGTTTGTCTATTTTGCCACAAAAAATTTATATTAAAACAACAACTGCATGAGTAACAGCGGCAGTAGTGGCAGCGGCAAGAAACATAATGCAACAGTCTTGTTGGTCTGGGCAGCAAATAAAAAATGCAACACGATCTTTAGATCAACACTTAGATGAGCGCTTGAGCAGAATGTTTGTTGTTGGCAAAAGCAGCAGATATGAGATGAGAACAAAAAGTTATGACAAAAAGTGTAGAATATAAAATGAAAATAAATAAATGAAACGGAGCGTTTTCAGCATTCTTTTTCAGTAATTTACAAAAGAAAACCCATTTTTCAAACGTATATTTTCTATGCATTAACTTTTTCGTTTATTTGGATGCGTGTGAGTGCGAGTGTGTATGTGTTTGTGCATGTGTGTGTGTGTATGTGTGTATGTGTGTTTTGAGGGCTTTTTGCTTATTCTTACACCGAAATGTACTAACTTTAAGCGAAATGGAGGGCCGATGATAAAAGGAAACATTCGAAGGTTATTTTTTAACTTTTAAGGATACGCGTTTCTATAAAACCATTTTAAGGACAACAAATTTAGCGTTCATTTAAACCGAAGCAGTCAGTATTCTCCTTACAGAAAAGGAAAGTGGATTTTTATATATTTTTAAATTCATAAAAAGTCCTTTGATTTTGTAAACAGATTATTTGAAAATTTTTGTATGGAAACCTTTTACGGAAGGATTTTATTTAATTGCATAAAAACGTCAATAACAACAACAGGGGGCAATTTACAGAACTCAATATCGATCGAAAATTGTATACAAAATGGCAAAGAATTTCAATCGATATCGAAAGTGTTAACTTGGCCACAGTTTCATTCTCAATTATAGTTCTTTCACCATTAAAAATAAACTTGAAAAGATTTTATTGAATTTCAAATCAGGATACAGGATACTTCCAAGTCTCCCTAAATCATTTTGCGTTTCTGTGCACAATTCTTAAAATTTCGGCTCCTCTTTTATGACGCCTGCCCACATCTCTTTTGCCATCAGTGATAGTAATTTGAGACATAAATTAACAATCGCCCCCACTGTGTGTCGCCGCCATAGTGTGTTCAAGGATGTGTAAAAAGCATTTGTTAGTGGCCACTAACATCTGAAAATCAATTCGACCATTTATGGCATTCTATTTAACAGCTTTAAATGCTGCAAATACGAATACCTTTTTTATCAACTAAAAATTTCCACTCAACTCCACTCAAGTCTTTCTTCTATTTGGCTGCTGTTTTTAACAATTTTAAATGCTCTTTTTTTCTTTTTGCTGGTATCATTTTGTGTGTGTGTGTGTGTGTACGAGAATTTTATTTATTTATGACATTTTCTTTCTTGTCCACTCAAGCGTCAGTTTATGCTGCAATTACTTGTAGTTGCAGATTTTAAGATTTGTTTTACGTAGAACAGAATAGCTGAATATCATCAGCGTAATGATGTTGCGTTAATGATAATTATGCGAAATTCGTGATTTAATGTTGTTAAGAGAGTGACCAAAGTCATGTCTCAAAGTCAAAGTCAAGTGCCATATTAATCAGTGGCAAATAGTTTTTACCATCTTGAGCAAAACAAGTGCTTTTAAGTGAATATGTCTTGAGACTTGGATTTAAGCCACAGAGCCAACCGAATGAATGTAAGAATGTAAGCAAATACTGTGGAAATTATATCGCAGTTTAATACAGTGGGGCGGGCTAATGATGGCGAGTGCAAGACTCTTCCAAAAGTTTTTTTAAAATGGTAAATAAGTTGCTGAAATCATCTTTTTCAAATACATCAGGCCTGAGCCAGTTATTCCAAAATTGCGTGGAAATATTGAAAACTCTATTATCACACTTGTGATGTTATAAAGGGTGTTTTTTATATAGGTGTAGAACCTTGAAATGTTATAACAATAAGATGAATGAATCTTCTGCATTATAATTTGAATATAACTTCTAACGTGTGATCACCACGGATGGTCCAAGTGCAGTTTAATAGTGTTTTCACACGGAAAGTTAAAACCTGGTTTTAGCACTCAAACCACAAACATGTGATTTTAAGTTTGCACTGCAGATTTAAAAAGTGCAGATTTTAACAGTCAGATTGTGTAATAAATTTAATCACAATAACTAAAATCTCTCATAGAAATGAGTGTTCTTACATTTTCCTCTACATTTTACAACACTTAATGCACAAACTGTACTGCTGCTCTTGTTGTTTGTAAAGAATAATACAAAAAGTTTACTCTGCTTTTCAAAACAGAAATTGTTTTATATATTATAAATGAATATTTAAAAAAATATAAAGAGCGAATAAGTTACGCGGTTTCTTTTAAAATCATATAAATTATAAAATAAGAAAATGCAGATGTCATGGATTATTCTGTGCGTTTTTTACTCCTTATCAGATGTTTCCAACATGCAACTTGGCAGCACTCAATTTAGCACAAAGATGGTTGCATTTCTTAAAACCTGGTTAAAATCAATTCAAAAATATCCTTTAAGTTGATTTTAACAAACCCATTTTGTATGTTGTAACAGTTGGATTTAAGAATAAAATCAAAATTTTTTTAAATCATGTGAAACTGTAGTTTTGAGGTTAAATTTTCGATGACTTTTTGCAGAATATGTGGCCGGATATCGCCAACAACACGGTTGTATATCGGTTTTATCGTCTTAGACTTGGGACTTGTCATATCCCTACTGAAAATAGTTGTTGGAATGTATTCATGAGTCCGAAACGTGAAATCGAATTTATTATTCTAACAGACGATTATGTTGACCGTAAAATGGAAGTATTACGTGACACGTATTTCGAAGAGAATCATGGTTTTCCAAATCCGTTTGCACATTTTGGAAGTCTTTTCATATTTCAAATAATAATATTGAGCTTGAGGCGTATTTTTATAAAAAGTTATATATATATATATATATATATATATATATATATATGTATACAATATATATATATATATATATATATATATATATATATTTATATATATATATATATATATATATATATTATTTATTTCTCGATATTTCGATATCCTCTATTATTATATTGAAACGCCATACCAAACGGAACATAAACCACAGGACAGCTGGCACCACCTGTTAAAATTGTGCTTCTTTTTATATCTTCAGGCGATCCGGAGAATAATATGTGATTCATAAGACAAATCTACTGCCAATTAATGGCAAGCGGTCGCATTTGAGCACCTCGAGGATATAGTTGACACGTTGGATATAATATCAAAGATCCTAAATGTGATCCCGATTTTGCCTGATCTGCAGTAATATTTGGCTGAGTGATTTTTATGGGCATAGTTAAATGATAAAGGCATAACACTGGTCCAGCAGTGATTAATACCTCCATGTAACAAAATTACATCACGGCGTCCCAATTACTTCAGCATTGTAGCAAAAAATTATATCTTCGTTTTTGTCAATTTCCCCCGAGGGCAAAAAAAAATAACGCTAAGAACAATAACCCTACACTCAAAAAAAGAAGTTGTTTTTACTTCGTTATTTTTAATTTTTTACAACCGCCACTCTTTTAGTAATCCTGGGGGCGAATGTGTGCAGGACTTAACATATTTTTCGGACAAAAATGTAGCATTTCTGGCGAAAAGTTTGTCACTTTCGTGCTTCTTTGGCCAAGAACAACAACACTTCAACACCTTCAGTAGCGTACACATGACAAAATGTGACAAAATCGAAAACATCATAACAACACTTAAATTATTGCGGCCACAACCAGAAGACCACAAGTAGATTCAGCCTTCCATCCATCCATTTCCCCAACAACAATTTATCCATCACAAAACACAGAATTTGGTACATTTACACTAACAGTCAACTTCGGCAGTCGCTGAAGACAAACTGGCCAACCCAACGACAACTGATCGATCGGTCACTTTCAACCACACACGGGACACACAAACGTCCGTAACTGAAAATAAATACTAAAACAAAAGGAGAAAAAAAAACGTACGACTGAAAGAAGAGAACCTTAAAAATTTACTTGAAATCTAGTTTAGAAAAATCACGTTTTTATTCTGTTGCTCGTTCGCTTCACGTTCTCGTACTCTTTAACGTACCTAAATGCGGTGGTATTTTGTTTATTTATTTATTTTTTTTTCTTTATTCGCTGGATTTTTAGCACAAAAAAAACCAAAACTGGATTTCCTAGAAAACGATTTATTATCGTTGAATATTTGTTGAATTTTCTGTTTTCTTTTTCTCATTTTGTAGTGTCTAGAATCTATGGACGAATGGCAATGCGGCAACAGCAGCAGCAGCAGCAGCTTGAGCAACAGTTGCTGTAACAGCAATAATCTTGCAAGTTACAACTGTTGCGACACAAACGCACATTTTAGTATTCCGTATTTGTTTAATTTAAATTCAATAAATGTTTTCATATCAAATTATTTGGTATCATTTAAGCCATGATTACTACCATTTTTGTCATCATTTGATCAAATTAAAATACTCGCATCATATTTATTTATTTATATATTCAAACATGCAACTGTTGCTCTGGTTTCTGCAAAAGTATTAACAATTGCTAATGCATTAGCAAAATTAATTATTTGAAAACATCTTAACGCTGATGCACTTTTAAATTTTTATGGGAAATATCTCAAGTTTGACTTGAAAATGTGTTTGACACTTGACATCAATGTTTTGCAACACATTTTGAATACAAAATGGGTTGCTTTAAGAACACCATTTTGATATAATAGAACAGTTTAGTGATCGTGTTATAGGCCTCTCGGCCATATCTTGTACATTTTGTCTGGTGGAGCAATAAAAACAAATTTGCTAGAAATATTAACTACATATACTACGCCACGCATAACGAAAACTAACTCACAGGCAATGCTTTGCTCAGATCATATTTTGTAATTCTTATTTGTCGCATGTTCTCATTCACTTCCAGTTGAGAGAGCATTGTATTTCTTTTGGGAATTCCACACCAGTATTTTGCGGAATAAAAAAAAGTTTAAATTTGGCAAAAAGTCGATCCCAAAACAATTTTTTATTTTAGTTTTTGCTTTAAGTGAGTTTTCAGCTCAGGGTTTATTTTCAAGGAGCCACCATAAAATCTATTGTAATAGTTTGTCATGAATGTGCAGGATTGTGCATGATTATGCAGGCGTTGAATGGTTTATAAAGTAGATGTTAAACCATAAAGATTTTTACTCAGTATATCTTTTACTTTAGCGTATTAAACCGAAATACTTTCCTAAAGGCTCTACACCATTATCCTCTAATTTTCAAATGTCTTAACTATATAACGGTCCAATATTTTGCATTCAGGAACTATAACATTTTAAAATGGTGAAGCAACAAGATTTTATTTTGAGACTAGAGTCCCAACATATGCCAGCCTTAAGACTGGGTAGAAGCCCTATATATGCAGTGCATTGTGCCACCGCTATAAAGGAGGGAATAGTGTTAAAAGGATAGATGAAGAACGATAAAAAAGATAAAGAATTTTTACTTTTGACTTCCGCGGCGAAGAAGGAGGGTCATGTGTTCTGTTTTTTTTTTAGTAAATGACGGTGTTAATCGCTGTCGTTATAGATCAGCGAGCAGGGCTATGCCTTCGTCATTGAGACAAGCCGTTAGTAATTAACAATGTCCTGCATTAATACAGGTCAGTAAATTTGCCCTGATTAAATTTGATTTGATAAGAAATAGAACATAAATACATCAGGCCGTTTTAAAGTAGTTTTTTTATGAAAGTTATGTTTTAACTCACTCTTTAAGTGCAAATTATTTATAATAAATACGGTAGATAAAAACAGTTTTTAGGAAAAAAATTCGGATAAAAACAATACTGCCCTTAGCATGCCATCATTAACAGCAATAACTTCTTTTATTCTTGGGAAGATCATTCCATAATTCATTAAGCCGCACAAGTAACTTTACTTTTACTGATATCAAATTATTTGCAATACAACGTAATTTTCCGCAAGAGAGAAATACAAGTCAAAATATCTAAGAAAAGGTTCTACATAAACGCTTCCGTTCGTTAACTGTTTCTAGAAATTTTAAAACTTCCTACTGCATGATTCTAAAATATAAATACAATTTAAAAAATAAAACACATCAAATTGCATCAATCAACTTCATTAAATTCATATCGTTTTTGTTATATGAAAAACTATTTTGTTATTTGCAAATAATTTTAGTGGAAATGGGAAAATATATTTATAAATGAAATAAGCAAAACAATCTGTTTGAGAACACTTTCCAAATGCCACAAGTTGAAAATTAAACAAAAACAACTACAAATACAAGTGCAATCTAAAATAATAATAATAAGAACAACAACAGCAACAACAATGTGTAACAGCAATATAAACAAAATTAATGTAACCATAAAAATTGCATATTTTATATGGAAGATGGCTCAGAAGTTTTTGGTACTTAAAAATATAAATATTTACTAAATCTTTTTGATAAAAAATACTGTTGGACTATTAAATCTAAACTATTCAATAAGTGGTTGCAAAATATTAATTTATTTTATATATAAAACTATTTCTTATAAGTACCGATAAACGAGTCTTGGAATATGCAACAGGATACGAGTGTTCGTTAGTACAAATAACCGATAACTACAAAAAACAGCAGGTCGAATTTGAATACGTTTGTAAATTGGAAAAATCTGTGTAGCAGCCGCTTCGAGACTGAAATAATTTGAAACAGTCTGAACTGAACAATTTTTTATTAATAACGCCAAACATTTTCCTGCTTATCTTTTTACTGTGGCTTATTCAGGTTCTCGAATCCATTCGAAATTTTTCCTTTCGTTGTTCATTTCTTGACTATTTACACACAAATAGTTGTTTCTCTATTTTGCCACAAAAAATTTATATTAAAACAACAACTGCATGAAGAACAGCGGCAGTAGTGGCAGCGGCAAGAAACATAATGCAACATAATGGGCAGCAAATAAAAAATGCAATACGATCTTTAGATCAACACTCAGATGAGCGCTTGAGCAGAATGTTTGTTGTTGGCAAAAGCAGCAGATATGAGATGAGAACAAAAAGTCATGACAAAAAGTGAAGAATATAAAATGAAAATAAATGAGAAATTTTCATTCGAAATTTTTCTTTCATCTATTATAAACTCTCGAGTCATTTCGAAAACTTTTAATACATCGGCCCGTTATATAGAAACAAGCTTTGAAAGAAAAACTCTTGAAACATGATCATAGACTCGGAGTTCGTTCACAACATTTATCACACAAGCCGCGCTCCGATAGACTGACTACAAATTCACTCTCATACTTGTAGTCCTGTGTAAACATATGAAAGAAATTTTATCCAACACAAGTGCAGGATAATAGAATACTAGACTGGCTAAATAAAAAAAGAGAAATTAAAACGAATTGTTGGAATAAAAAATCTGGAAAAAAATATAATTTACGCAACGAATTGCAAATTCTCATAAAGACAAATACTTGAACAAACACACAAACGGCCATAGAAATATTTTAATTTTTTCCATATTTTTAGTTGTTTGTTTATAAATTTGAGTTACGAGCGGGGGATGTCAAGGAGGAGGAGGAGTGCATATACAATGAATATATATATTGACATGAGCATGTGTGTGAGTATGTGTGTGAAATTGTGTTGATATTTTGCATTTAATTGTCATCAGGATTTGTATGCGTTAGCAAACAGGATAGCAAACGCATATAAACACTACAAATAAACGCACACACACACACGCACACATACACGCATACACATTTCATTTCATTTGCATGCAACAACTAGTGAATGTCAGAGGAGTAGATATTTTAATAAATGCGTGTGTGTCTGTATCAGTCAATTACACTAACAATTGGCGAACCAAAATAAAAAAAAAATGAAAATAAAAATTAGAGAAAAAAGCAGGGAAGGATAAAATATATCATAATATTACATGGCGACTCATCATCCTTTCAGTCATTAATATGAATGTTGACGAGGATAATGATGCTGATGACGATGACGCTGGTGATGATGATGATGAACACACATCATTTTCGTACAACAACTTCCTTACGCAAATACACAAACAAACAAACAACAATGGAATAAACAAAATATACAGAAAGAAGGCTGCAAAAAAACAAAATAAAAAAATAGAAGCGAATTCATAAAATAATGGCACACAATTCAAATATTAAAACTGCGTAAAAAACTGCTTGATTGCTGGTTTGTTGGTTTCATTTGGTTCGTTTCGTTTTAGTTTGAAATTAAAAATTGGAATTTTATCATTTCCAGAGTGCTTACACACACGCACACTCATACACGCACACATGCATTTTTATATATCTTTGGGCTGCCACCACTAGCTGTCGTCCATCAAACAATTTTGAATGCGTCGTTGAATTCAGTTGATGTTGATGTTGATGTAACTGATACTGATGCTTGAGATATGAGTGCTTAAGATGACGCAGCTGACGGTGAAGCAGTACACAAGTGTTGGCAAGTACTAATTTGGTGTAGGAGATGCTAACGCATACCCAGCGGTAAAAGTAAGGAGCTGTTTGTCAATATTATTTCCTTTGAAGGGCCTGCTCATAGATATTTTGATAACTTTAATATGGTTACTAGCAAAACACCCTTCTAAATGGAAGATCTTTTCGCTCTATTCGTACAGGTCTGATACACATAAATAACTGCCTTCTCGTTGAAGGGACTTTCAGTTTATCTCTTTATTGTTCGAAGTTTACTTTGAACCTATTCAAGCCGCGTTCTGCAGAACGTTAAAACTCCCAGGGGAAAATATTAGCAACAGCACTTGCGGATTGTTTTCCATGGCTGGCTTTAATCAATTCTGCAAATTTGTCCGACATGTAACACCAGGACAAGGTGTGACCATGTTTATTTAAAACGATTTGGCATTTTATTTGATTTGTTCTTATTTCCCGTATTCCATAAATATATGGCACAGCTGCATCAAGACAATCGCCCGTATTATGAATGGCAACTTCCACGTCACATCAACACGACAACATTTGTAATTTAATTTTCGACAATAATTAATTATTATGAAAGCCTTTTGGTATTCTATAAGGCGTATAATATTCACAGAACATGTTAACAGCAGTCAATTTCTATCACAAAGACTAGACAGTGACAATTTTTTGCTGTTGTGTTGATGTGACTTCCATGTGGCCATTCACAATACGTGCGAATATGGAAAATACGACTTCTTTTTCTTCACTAAATGACTACTTCCAATACCTTCCGCCGATATTCAAAGTCTTAGAGAGTAGTCACTGGCTGCCGAAAGTAGTGAATCAGTGTCATATTTGTGATATTGTCCTGTTGTTGTTTTAACATTGAAAAACAGTTACAGAATTAAATGGTCTTGATAAACTTTATCCCAGCATTATTATCCGTTCCGACATAACACCGCACCAAACAGTACACTTAAGAGGGTGTTAATGCCGAAATTAAGTCTTCATTTAATTATAAAAAATTTTATCTCTCAATTGGCTGCCATTTTTGCCTCGTGTAATTGCGCTCTCTTCAAAACATTTTCCATAATTTTTCCCTAAACTTCAAGCTGATTTTGTCACGTATATTGTTTCTTAACTGCTGGATGGTTCTTGGCTTATTAGTACAGCCTATTTTTTTCAAATAACCACAAGGGAATCAGTTTAGAGCGGCTGATAATCTTTTGTACGCGAAATAATTCATGCACCAAAGATGTCGCGTCAAATATTTATTGTGTCCATCCTGTGGCAACCATGACTACCGGATGGCTCTCCAAAATTGTGCGATATCTAATACCAGTGATGGCCAATGGGATAACGGGCCCGTTAAAAAATATAAGCCAATTATCTTTTCCCTGCAGTTTCGTCTCCCATTTAATTGGAAAATAATGAAATCATGAATAAGAACATAGTCTTCATGTGGTTTTTTGTTGGCCATAAATTTCCTAACCAAGACGCACTGCTGGTACTGGTCCATTTCAAACTCTTCACGTCTACTTTGCCGAGTACTGAAAGGAAATAAAATTATTATAATAAAAAAATGTATCAAATAAAAGAAGTAGTTTAAATATCCGGCTCCTTAGGGCCAACTCAGATTGTTCGCAACAATCACGTCTGAGTTCTGGCCAGAATCACATTTGAAATTATATTGCATTTTGACCAAAATCATTCCAACTGATAACTTGAAGTACTCAATTGGCCACTGTGTATGTGTGTGTTTTACTTTGTGGGACCCATTTCGTTTTATGTACGTGTGTGTATTCATGTTTATTGACGTTTTATACTCCCGCAATCCTCAAATATTTTTTTTTTATTAAAAAAAATTGTTTTAAAATAAAAATTATAAAAAACGGAATAAATAAAATTTTATTAATAATCGAAAACTTTGTTGTCAGCCGCAACCAAAATCTCATCATGCGTAAATCTTTATGAGATGATACGAGTACGTTTTAATTTGTTTTAATTTTCTAGATTTTTGCATTTCGAACGCATTTTTTAGTTGTTGCTGGTGTGTGTTTGTTTGTGTGTGTGCGTGCTTCTGTTTTATTTGAAATGCACTCAACTTTTTGAATTGTATAAGCTCGCCTAAGTGCATGTGTATGCAAGGATGTGTGTGTGTGTATGATATGTAAGCACATACACACACACTCATACAAGCATATGATTGTGTGTATGTGTACAGCCAATCGTACTAATGTTTGGCTTATTCCTCGTACTATTTTCGAATTTGTTGATTATGGGATACTTTTTTTTGTAATACTCAGCACGCACATGCAGTATTATGCACTTATAATTTAAAAGCATATGCACGCATGTATGCAATTTTCATATACACGTAAATTGTGTGCATGTGGAAGTGTGTACAGTATTGAAATGCATATTTCGTAGACATGTTTATGTTGATATTGTTGTTGAGTTTTGGTTTTAGTTTGCTTAGGTTTTTTTTAGTTGAAGTGGTTCATACGGATTTTTTTTAATCTTTTTTTTTTTTGTAATATTTAGACCCCTTTTTAACTTATTCTGCCTCTCTCACTCTTTGAAGGTTTCTGTTTCTATTTTTCATATTTAGTTTTCTGCATCCAATTTAATCGTTTGCAAGTCCAACCATCCATTCATCGTCCGCATGAATTTCCGTCTGTCCGTCCGTCCGTCCGTTTGTCTGTCTGTCTATGCATTTGTCCGTCCATTTCATCAATCTATTTTTTTTTTCAACAAAGAACTCAAACTCTTCTTTTGCTACTCACATGCGTGCTTTGTATTTGTGCGTATTTTTTGCAGTTTTTATGCATTTTTTGCAGATTTTTCTTTTAATATAAATTTTTTTATTTTTGTATTTTGCAATCAAACGCATTTTGTTTGTAAAACCATTGTTATGATGTCTGTTATTTTATCCCTTTTTGGTTTAATTTAAAAAAAAATTATTTTTTTGTTTAAACTTTGATTGAAATTACTTTTTTTTTGTTTCTATCGTGTTTTTGAAGAACTCATATAAAAATATATCTGTTTCTATGTTCATATTAAAACATATAGATTTTATTTCTACACATTATTCGTGTATGTGTGTGTGAGTGCATGCGTATCTGCATGTTTTGCATATGAACAGGATTTTATAAATTAACTGCAGTCTTCTCAAATGCGAGCGGACTGATGCTCGTTATAATGACCTGTTCAATCTCATGCTCGGCTTCATTCTAAAGATGTTGTTTTTTTTTGTTGCTTCTTGCAAACATTTCGATTTGTGTAAATTAAAAATTATTTTCCAAGACTCGAAAATGGTTTGAGGAAATATTAAAAAAGATGCAGCTTCTGAGGGGCCATAATGAACGTTTGAAATTTCATTTAATCTTTTCAATTTTCTACACTGAAATCGTATGGGGGTTTTCAATGAGTTCTGAGTTGTGAATTTTCTGTATGAATCGAGTGAAAGTAGTGATCGCATTAGCACTTGAATTACCCTGTTTTTATTCTTAACATATATTGAATACAATTAGCGGCTTTTAGTGGCTTGTAACACTTTCCTCCAACCACGGCTCATGTTACGGCAATCAATATCGATCCAGAATTTCAATACAAATTAAAGAGGAATTGAAGAAACTATTTTAGCAATTGTTTTTGGCTCATAAAATAAATTTTTGTATGAAAATTTGTTTTATTAAAGTGATATTAAAAATCAACAACAATTTTTTTTATTATAAATACGGCAGCAAGTAGTTAAGTTTTGTAACTATAATTGAAGTTACAAAAGTCTAATTTAAATTTAGAAATTATTTACTTAATGATTGAGATAGAATATATTATATTAAGGTCCTAATTGTGTAAATCACTTTGCGCTAGTAAAATTTATTTGAATACAAAAACAAAACTTCAAGTATTTCAATTTAACTCTCTTTGCTTTCTTATTTTTAATATTCAAAAAAAATTTAAAAATTTTGAAGGGCAAAGCAAGGCACGAATTTCTGTGCGTTGGATTTATGAAGAAATTGTGTACAAAAAAAACAAAAGCAATTATTTAATATTTTTAGAAAATTGTTTTCGTTTTTTTATAAATTTTATTAACGCAATGTAAATTATACAATTGGGGCCTAAATATATGATGCTCTGGCTGGCTTCATTAAAGTAGATGCATTTTTAGAATCAAGTGTTTTTTTTTTAGCTTTGTAAAGGGTGTCTATTATAGAGTGATAGAAGTTTAAATCATAATAAAGCATAGTAATATAGTTTTGATATCAATAAAGCGGTCTTTAATTGACAGAAAATTCTATGACATTAATGTTTAAATATGATTTCGGCCATATGGCCGCCACGACTGGCGCGTATAAGGTGCAATTTGGAACACCAATTTTCACAAACAGTAACATTCTGACCATAATCGGTTTTGAAGACACATGGGCCAATGACCACACCAGTCCATGAAGCGCACCAAACAGTAATTTTCTGAGGATGTAACAGTGTTTCGACAAAAGCTTGTGGATTCTCGTCACTCCAAATTCTGTTTATTCACGTACCCATTCAACTAAAAATGGGCTTCATCGGAAAATAAAATTTTGAATGCACGAAGTGCACGATAAGTCTGACGAACTGAACTATTATTTTGATTAAAAATTTCCACAATTTCGACTCGTTGTTCTGGTGTAAGTCGATTTGTAATAAAATGCCAAAGCAAACTAAACAAAAAGCAACTATCAGCTGTTAAATAGGTGCTCAAGTAAAGCAGTGATGCCAACTCAAAGTTGTATCACTCTATAAAAAACACCCTATATTTGTTCAATTCACTTTGCATTCAGTTGGATTTAGTTTTATATAACAAAAAGCATCGTATATATATTTTAATAATAATAACAATATAACAAGTTTTGAAATCTTGAACTCTTTTTATGTAAAAACTTTTATATATTTTTAAATTTTTTTCTTTCAATTTCTTGCCACGCCTTTGGGTGACTCTTTCAGCAAACTGTTGTTGTGTTGTGTTGGAATTTTATTTTAAAACAGTTTTCAAACGCCTTTATTAGCTTCAAATGCTAATAGGAAAATTCAAATCAAAACTATTGACTTGAAAAATGCGACATGAAGAAAAATAATCAAACGGCAACACAGACACTTAACAAAAGTGTGTTACCATCGGTTTGATACAGTTCTTGTGCTCCTTTTTCTTAGTAAATTTGTTACATATATAAGCTCTTATCACATTCAACAAGTGCTAATAAATAAAAGTGCCAAAAAATAAAGACACCAGACTACTGATGATGAAATTATAGCGGCTTTCGAAATCTGCTGTGCTGTTCCGCAGTGTAATTTGAATATAGAAAACTGATGATGACTTTCCCTTGCTGTTTGAAATATTTATTAAGTCTTTCCAAATTAAAAATGCTAGTCAAACAATTAGCCTATTAAATGAGTTTTCAACTTTCTTATTAAGAAAATCCTTCACTTATTATCCAAAACCATCACAGGCGATATAACCACATGCGGAAGGAATATAAATCTTTATATATTCCATCGTATTGTGAAAACTAAATCAAAATGAAATGCCAAGTAAATTGACCAAAAGCAAAAACAAGAAATTATTGCATTCCAAAAACGCCAGCCAGACCATAATAAATTTCAATTGAATAGCAGAATAAATTAGGCATTAAATTTTGTGCAACATAATCTTAATTTGGGATCGCTACAAATTTTACTAACTTTTGTTTTATTTTAATCGCCATTTAAACGGCTTTGATTTCCTGTTCCGGTGCGTAAGCTGAAGGTGAAAAACGCACACACACACACACACATGCAGTCGAAACAATTGAAAAAAAAAACTGGCTAAAAAATCAACTTGCAACAACTGTATTGTTCAATCAAAACGGATGCGGAAATGTAAAGTCATTTGTTATTGAGCGCAAAGGCGAAGAGGAAAGAAATATAGAAGTTTAAATATCTCTAATAAGCGAACGCTTGCTTTTTTTTCTCTTCTTTAATATAAAGAAATTGAAAAATAAAAAAAGGATCCCTTAACTATTTAACAGCTCGTTTGCCCGGTTTTATTACACCTTCAACACATTTTTGTATCGAAAAAGCAAATAAATAAAGAAAAAAGAAAAACCTAGAAATTATTTTAGATTTAAGTAAAGAAAAAATTAAATAGCGAAGCGGTCGACAGTGGTGACCAACGCAGAAGTAGAGGACATAAATATGTAAATTTTTTTTTAACTCTCAAAAGAGTTCGATGAGGTCCTTGTCTGTCTGTTAATTTCCCATGTGTAAAAGGTTCGGGCAAGAATTCCTCTGCTCTTAAGTCTCATTAAGGCTCTGATTTTTATAGCCATTCAAAATCTACTTTTTCCCCATGTGTTACTTGCACAAAAAAGTTGTTTCCATGTGTATTCCTCTTCCTTTTGTTTCCAAGAAGATGCCAACATAAGACTGCGATGCCTCAGATTCCGAGTTTGACTCTGCGCTCACTCATGAATATGATATCAACTTTTTTCTGATCTGCATGAGCCAACGATTGGGTCAATTGTTATCGGCCTGTCACAGTAGGGGAAGCATCCCGATAGCGTGATACTAAAGACCACACTTGAGCACCCTCTTTCATCGGTTCTTGTAGCAAAAAATTCATTGGAGAAGCAAAAGGCGAAAAATGCTACAACAAAATTCTCTATCTTGTAATCTGTCCTCTTCTTAACACTGAGCCCCCATTTCTATTTTTTCACAATGCCTTGTCTTTGTACGGCTCATCACCTGAGTTTTAGTCCAAAAACTCCTTGAGCGAAAAAAGTTTTAATAGCGAGAGCACAACTTCGATGAACGACGAACCATTCGCTGAATAATTCTTGTCCTCAAAACTCAGGCCTTCATCTGACGTCATAGTTCAGCAATAATTCACTATCGCATCAGCTGTTGGGCGCCACTGTGCGAATGGAGACAGGGAAATGGAAATAAATTATGGTGGAAAAATAGTGCGTAAGTTATAAATTAAATCGAATAAAATAAAGAGAAGTAGAATGAATGAATTGAAAGACTGCATTTAAACAAACTTCGCAGAAGTATGAAATAGAAATTCAGTACAAACAGAAAACCTCAAACCAAATTTCCTTAACTTTGTTTTATAGAGCGGATAAAAGGGTTTTCTTTTCGTTAGTGCTCCTTCTTGCAGCAGTTGTTTATTCTATTTGTTGTTGTTGTTGCTGTTGTTGTGTTATAATAAAATACACAAACAACTTTTCAGCACAAAGTGCGTGTAGTTTAAATTTATTTATTTCTTTTTATATACAAAAAAAACTGCGTTTTCATTGAATTTCGCACTGCGTATCTTTGAATTGAAAACATCTGTAATACCAAATAAAATTGTTTCGAATTTATTTACGAGTATTTTTAATAATTTACGATTTAATGCCCAGTGCGTAGCTGCACATTTCCACTAAAAGTTCCATAAAGTGCCCACTTCCTTGCAAAAAATATAGATACTCAGAAATAAGAACTTTCCACTTTTTAAATATCAACAAAAACAATTAAAGTTTTAGAAAAGCATGCATTTTTATTAAAATTTATAATGTTCTTCTAATTTCTTCGATCTTATTGATTTTTATTTTTTTATTCTTTTTGAGCAAAAGATCCACTGTATTGTTTTTATATAATGAAATATATAAATATATAATAAAATATATAAATAAAATTTATCATCTTAATGTTTGCGTTAAGAGTTTCACAAAAACCATTCGATTGTCCATATTTTCATGTTCGAAATTTTACTTAGAAAGATTGTCTATCGAAAGAGGAGCTTAAATTGTTACGCAGTACTCATATCCAATTTTTCGGATAATTTTCTTTAATGTATTCAAGGGCTCATAATATTTATAGGATAAAGCGAACAATCCTACTGCTCAACAAGGATAAAACGGATTAACATGTCTTAGAAAAATTTTTTAATACGAAATTTTATTGCTTGTTCTTAAATACTCTAGTGATTGGAATTCTCTTGAAATTTTCGAGTTAAGAAAAAACTTAAAACTCCAATTGTATACGAAATCAGCAATTAAGCCTATTCTAGGACTCAAACGACTGTCAAAAAAATATATTTAAGAATTTAGGGGATACATCCTCCTTAATATGTAAAGTCGTCAGAATGCATCCCCGTATTGTGGTTTGAATAAAATCGTCAAATATAAAAGTGCCGCGGATCTGTAAATTGCATTTGATAGTGTGAGATAGTTGTCAAAAAAAATCTGTATAATAATTTAGGGGGTACACCCCCCTCAAAATGTAGAGTTGTCAGACTGCACACCACAATATTGTGGCTTGGACAAAATCGTTTTAGCATGTTTAGCTAAAACCGGTATCTCATCAGATGTCGACGTTTTAAGGTTCTAACTTCCTTGTCTGTTTCTGTTACTGTGTCTGTGTGTATATGCGTGTGTGTAAGTATGTGTGTGCTTATAACTTTTGAGCGGCTTTATTGAAACGGACCAAGAAGTGACGTTCTCAACAGATCTACCGAAGTTAGATTTCCTGGCAACTAATTCGGATTAGCAGAATTCGAGAAATCTTCAAATAAAATTTGAAAATTAATGGCGTTTTCTTTTCTAGAAAACATGCAACATTTTTTCACTTATTTTCTAAAAAGTAGCGGTTTGGAAAAGTTTTAAAACAGAAATTATTTTTCGTGAGGGATGTTGGACTCATTTTTAATAAATTCTTTATTTGTAAATGGCAAAATGTTGACATTTTCTGTTAAAAAGTGTGAAAAATGTTGCATTATTTTCTAGAAAAGAGATCGACATAATATTTAAAATAATTTTTTAATAACTTTTAAACGCCTTCACCGCTTGATTCCATTGAAGAACCACGTCGATTACCGTAAACTGCGTTAAAGTTGCTTAATTTGTTCTAGAAAAATTACGTGAAGGAAAAAGTTCGTAAAGTGATTTAATAAAAAAGCGTAATTATATATCTGATTTATAAGGAGTCTTCTTGGTTCTTTTATAGAACTCGAACACTACGTTACCGCTACCGCTAATGACGTAAAAATCGACTTGACTTATTAAAGAGCTGTAACAGTTTAAAAATTAAAATAACACGATTTTATTGAACTCTATTTGGCGCACAACAGCCAAATGATCCACGTTGCTTTAGCTTTCGGTTAAAATTAGCGCTGCGTTGCATGAATGGGTTCAACCGTTTTCCATATTAATTTTTAAAATAATTTTTTTTCTTCTTTGTTTTTTGAGTGGGCCTGTGTTTCATTGGCTCCTACAACAAATAATCAGAAGACTCAAATTAATTCCAAAAAGCAACAAAATTTTTGATTTTATGCACAAACTTTTCCAAAAACCAACTCAGAACTGAATAAGAAAAAGAGCAGAGATGTTTACAAATTAAATTTAAAAAACACAACAATCAAAATGAAATACTTTCATATCGAATAAAAATTGTTTTTATGACATAATTTTCATTTTAATGTCTTTTAATGGAAGTTAAATAATAAATAAAATGCCTGCCAAAAACTCGTTCCTCTTTTCAACTTCCCACTCAGCGCCGTCATTCCTTTCCTAAGCGGCGGTACATACACCACATGAACTATCCCTACTCCCTTGAATGTCAGTCGTAAGAAAAATTGTTGAATTCATCATAAATCATTTCTTACAGACTTCATAACATTTTTAAATCGCCAGGATGTAAAGGATTTGAGGAAAATCTCAAAACAATTCCTAAGAAAAATATATAAATTACTAATTACTTTCCAAAAAAGAAATACTTATATGAGGTCTTGTCAAAATGATAATCCCGTGACTCACTCGTAAGCACACACACACACTGACAAACCCCGCTTTACTGCACCTGTTTTGCCAACGTGTTGAATGGCATCAAAAAAACTAACGTATAATTAATAAATAACTCATACGTCTGGCTCACTAACAACCGTTTTTTTCGACAAATACTATTATAAAATCTATCACTTATTTATACAAAAATTAAGTAGTTTCCGTACAATTTGAATCAAAAAGAAAATTCCAAACACCCACCGAATGGTCGAAAGTCTTTTTCCTTTAATTTCGTAATTACCGCCATAAAACATGCGAATTTTTCAACAATTTCTGCATTTCACAAACAACTGTCGATGAAAATAATTTCCATATCAAATAAAAAGGTCTGAAAATGTATGCATGTGTGTGTGTGTGGGCTTGCGTAAATGCATCTATGGGTGCGTGTGTTTTAGTGTGTGCAAGTGCGTGTAGAAAACTGCCAGTAGCTCTGCATCGTAAATTTTGCCTAATAGAAAAGTCAATAAAAATTCACGCATAATAATTTATTTATAACGCAGAAAAATATTGGATAATAGAAAAAAATAAAAACTAAAAATTAGAATAAAAAATGCTCTTGCAAAATTGTGCAGAAGGTGTTCGCCTGGAAAAAATTCTGTATAAAATGTGAATTATTTATAGCGGCCAGAGGCCTGCACAAGACGCCAGGAGGGCAGGCTTAAATATTTATTTCACTATGGGGAATATTTAAAGCGAAGAAAATTCGCAAAAGAACTTTAGAAAAAAATTAGATTTTTATTATTTAATTAGAAAAAAATATATTACAAAATTATTTACAAAATGCACATCATGTGTCAGTAAGTTGCATGGATCCTTTTAAGCACTTATTTCATAGTATTTTTACTATTTTTCCTACAGGACTAATAGAGGAATATTTTATGATATAAAAAAAATAGAAAAGGAACAATAGGCATACACCGAATTTTTGTTCAACTTCTTTAGCAAAGAAAATTATAATTTTAATAGCAAAATGCTAAAGGGTCTGGGCTCTTTCAGGAATAAATTTAATGCTGGGAGGCAAATTGCGGCACTCGATATCGATCACCATTTCCATTTAAATTGTATTGAAACTTCGATCGCTATCGAATGGCCCCGTTTTTTACACATCAAATTCTAGTGGTCAAGTCCGCAGTTTTAAGGAGAGCAGGGAAAACTGAATAAGTACAGAGTTAACCCTTCCAGTGTTTTGTAGGGTTAATATTTTTTAAAAGGCAACTTTAGAAAATCTAAAAAGTTTTTACACCGAAAGTTATAACCTGCTTTGGAAATTAAAATCATAAACAATTGATTTTGCGTGCCCACTATAGATTTAATAAATTTAGGTTTTTAATAAATTTAATTACAAACAAATTAAATCTCTGTACTGCAACTGTTTTTGTTTTCATAAAATAAATTTTTTTAAATTACAGTTTAAACAAGGAATTGTTTGATATTTTAGAAATTAATATTTCAAAAGTATGGAAATACTTATACAGAGCCAATAAATGCTTCAGAATCACCCGATTTCTTATAAAATCATGCAAATTCTGAAAGAAAAAAGTACAGATGTGATGGATTTTTCTGTGAAATCTTCATTTAAAGGCTGTTTTTTAAAGAGTGATACCAGTTTAAATCGTAATAAAACATAGTAATATATTTTTCATATCAATGAAACGATCTTTATTGGATAGAAAATTTTATGACATTATTGTTTCAATATGATTTCGGCCAAGTGAACGCCACGGCTGGCTTGTACAAGGCGCAATCTGGAACACCAATTTTTCACAAACAATAACATTCTGAGCATCATCGTTTTTGAAGACACATGAGCCAATAACTCTACCAGCCCATAAAGCGCACCAACCAGTAATTTTCTGTGGATGGAATGGTGTTTCGACAAAAGCTTGTGGATTCTCCTCACTCCAAATGCGACAATTCTGTTTATTTACGTACCCATTCCACCAAAAATGGGCTTCATCGGAAAATAAAATTTTTAATGGACGAAGTGCACGAAAAGTTTGACGAACAGAACTATTATTTTGATTAAAAATGTCCACAATTTGCACGCGTTGCTCTGGTATAAGTCGTTCCATAATAAAATGTTAAAGCAAACTAAACAAAAAGCATTTATCAACTGTTAAATGGGTGGTCAAATAAAGCCGTGATGCCAATTTAAAGTTGTATCAGTCCATAAAAAACACCCAGATTTTTCCAATCTGTAACTTGGCAGCACTCAACTTAGCACAGGCAAGGTTGCGTTTCATGAAACCTGCTTGAAACCAATTTAAAAATGGTTTCCATTTAATTTTAACAAAATGGTTTTTTATGGTTAAATTAGTTTTTGAACAGTTGGCTTTAACGTTTAAACCAGAACTTATTAAAACCATGTCGGTGTGAAAATATTTATTTACTTATTATATTATTTAATTAAAACTGAAGTTATTTATAAAATAAAAAGCTTTTACGTTGACATCCATTTAAAATTATGAAATCCTAAAGTAGCACCCTTTAGACCGCCGTCAGTTTGATTGAAATCGGTCAACGCGTTCCAAAGTTACAAGCGGGTCACATACTTACACAGACACACACATACATACAATCAGACATAGTAACGGGTTCTTAGAATTAGTCAGGGAAGAATCCCAGGCCCTGTGATGAGAACTCGATGTTTTGAAAACGGGTTAATCGGTTCAATAAATTCCCGATTTCTTTCAATTTTCCCAGCAGGGAGTTAAAAACACCAGTACTTTAAATAAACAGTCAGATGATTTGAAAATTTAGACAGCACGTTTGTTTGTATAAAGAATTGAATTTTTCACAGCTGATCTTCGCAAAATTAAAAAAAAATAAGATCTTGAACGTGTGTAAATCTCTTGTTGTTCTCGTATCCCTACACCAATCAAATATGCCAGCAGTATAAAATTTAATATTTAATGCAGCGACAAAAACAAACTCACACCCAACCGCCAATTCACAGTAACGCATGTGCGTAAATGTTTTTTCTATGCCAACTTTTTGTTTTTGTAGTCGTATGAATAGTGCGTTCGTTGGCTGGCAAAAGTATCTGTTGTCGATTTCTTTTTTTTTTTTTTTTTTTTTTTTTATATATTTTTATTTTTACTTTTTTTTGCCAAACGAAAAAGGTATGGGACTCTGTTTGGCGGTTTGGCTTCGTACGCACATACAGAAGAGACCTGAATTTATTTGAAAAAGAAATCGTTTTGAGCAAAAAAAGTGCGTGTGAGTCGTTGCATGTGTGTATCCACATCTGGCTGTACATGCAAAATGCATGTGCACGTGTATGTGCATTTCCATGAAGCGCTCGATGTTAATGGATTCGAAAGGTGTGTCAAAAGTTGAGAGTTTTTCATTTCAAATTAAAATATTTCTTTTTCACAGGAGATAATGAAGCTTTTTAAATAGTTTCATTCATTTCTTATAGCCACCATTTTATTTTGAGTTTTTTTATATAATTTTTAGATGATTGAGCACTGAGGGCAGCTATCTTTTTGTTGTTGTTGTCCAACATTATTGTTATTTGAATTGAAATAAAATAATAGCATTTTAAAAATCATTATTTAAGCTTAAATTCAAGACGTTACATTTTTCAAATTACTTTTATTTCAAGAGTTTGTTTCAAATTAAAACTTTTATTTAGAAATTGAATATTAAAAGTACAAATTTTTTTTATTACATCGAATCAGTAGAATTTCTTCTCTTCTTTAGAATTTAGTTCTATTCAGGCTTTTAAGTTCATTTTATTAAATTCAATTTAGAGACAATCTGATTTCTTTTATATATCCCACGTTTCGTTGGGTTTTTCCATTATCTTCAGGAGCAGTACTGAGTTCGAGACAGCTACTTCGTCTCATCAGCGTTCTATGCTCCTCTTCCCCCATCTTTCACGTTGGTATTAGTCAATTAACTTATTCAATCTGATAAGTTCCAGTCATCACACACATCATGGATATTAAATTTTGCAAAAAAAAAGTTATCAATTAATTTACTTAAATTGTTTCTAGACAAACTGTAACGAAATCTTAGAATAATAATAGTTTTAACTATCATATTTAAATATAATATATTTGTTATAAAAAAATTAGGTTTAAGGCGACTACTGTACGGTTCTGTTTTTGCGTTCTCTTGCTGCAGGTATAAAAAATAACTGCCTGACTCACGATACCACTCGATATCGCTGTGTCAACAAAATATCTTTAAAACAAAAACGGAATCCTTAAATAAGGATACGACTTAAATGTATTTTTTTATGATTAGAACCAGCACTCAGGGGACAACCTCTATATATGCAGTACACTGTGCCGGAACTGTGAAAGGAGGGAATAGTGTTAAGAGCACAGATTAGGCAGAATGAAAGCGAGTGACATCGTGGGCCAGGCAAAGCCTCGTTTAGGTAAAAGTGACATCAGCACTTTCGATACACTTTTTTGTGTAAACATCATTTTAGTAAATGAATTAAAAAGTGTTAATTTTTATTTTTCAAAATTCATTTCCAATTCATGCAATGCCCCATATTTTGAAATTTCTATTAAATGCGTTTATCGATAATTTATCAAATAAAATATTCTATCATACTGCACTACAAATTTAGTCACAAATGAATCATTGAACTCTCTTAAACTCATACCGTTTATGAAACAACCAGAAGGCCTTTTTAGTGCAATTTCGTTGCTTGTTTTTCAAACTGCCAGGCTCATTTTATAACTTGCTCATTCGCATTAGTGTATGTGTGTGTACGATTATATATATATGCCCGGGACATAGGGCGAGTGCATGTGTTAGCTACCACTTTTCTTATTCACTTGGCAAAATACTACAAAAAACACGAGTTTGAGTTCGCACACATATTTTTTGCCTCCCTAATAAAACGCACCAAATGCACGAAATCCTTTAAATAAGTTTTACTCACGCACTTTACGAGGGCAAAGCTCTCACACCCAATTCTACACACAAGCCCACATACACACACACACACACACGAACAAATAAGCGACTGCAACAACATGACCTCTCCAACTACCTGAACTTAAGCACACAAGTAGTGTCTTGCCCATTTGCTGCCTGTTTTTGTTCGATATTTTTTTTAGTATTTTCTTTTTTCTTTTTTTGTAATTTATGTAAAAGTTTAACTAAATTTACTTATACAAGTACGCGTGAGTATTTGGGGTTGTTATTTAGTCGCTTCGTTTTAGCAGAAACTCATGGTTATTTCAAACGCATTTTGTTGCTGGTTTGCGTAGATCTCTCTCTGTTTAGCTGTAGCGTTGCACAGCCCTCTTGTTTAATATAATTTTAGGGGTTTTGGTGCCTAATGTTGTTGGTGTTTCACAAGTTCTCTGTGTGTCTGTGTGTGTGTTTGATTACCTTTTATAGATTGATGCCTTTAGTTCGAAATAATTTTACGCTTATTTAACTGAAAAGTTTATTATTAAAGAAAACTGTTCTGCTTATTTGCTTTTTAAATACAATTATTTGAAAGGGAGCCAATCAGTGTAAAATTAACGATTTTTTTGTTTAAAGTAATCAAAGGTTTTGTGGAAGTTTGAATCCTTCTCATGTATTTTTTTTTTAATTTTAGTAATTTCTTAATGTAATTTCTTAAGTGTTCATTTAAATTGCTTATTACTTGCAAGACTTATGGAATTTAGTAATAAAATACAATATACATATGTGGCGTTTTCTTTTCCGAAAAACTTGCAACATTTTTTCACTTATGTCGATTTCTTTTCTAGAAAAAAAATCCAACATTTTTCGCACTTTTTAACAGAAAATGACAAGACTTTGCCATTTCAAAATAAGGAGTTTTTAAAAATGAATTCAACATCCTTCACGAAAATAATTTATGTTTCAAAACTTTTCCAAACCGCCACTTTTTAGAAAATGAATGAAAAATGTTGCATGTTTTCTAGAAAAGAAAACACCATTATTTTCTAAAAAGTGTCAGCTTGTAAGAGTTTTAAGAACAGAAATTATCTTACGTCTGTAGTGGTGAACTAATTTCTAGTAAATTCTTTATTTTTAAAAGACAGAGTGTTGCCCTTTTCTTTTGAAAAGTATGAAAAATGTTGCATTATTTTCTAGAATAGAAATCAACTCTAACAAACACAAGTTACAATTAAGAAAAAGATTCCTCTCAAACAATAAAATTATGCGAATAGCTACGACACATTTTATTAAATTGTTTAAATACGAAAAGTCTTTTTTACATACATAAAAAGCTCGAGATCTTTTTTCTTCAAATTTGAAATAATTTTATAAATTAAATTAAGTGAAAATGCGAAATGCTTTAAATCCCCGATGTTGATAGGGAACGGGAGATAAGTAAGGCAAGACGAAATAAAGCAATTTACTGAAATTTTTTCAATTTGAAATTTATTGGAACAAAAACTAAAAAATTTAGAGAAAATTATATATTTCGGACAGCCCCGATTACGACTTCATTTAGTTAATATCATCCAATATCTTTTTTATAAAGAAATTTAGGCTTTTCTTATTATTTTTTTATTCCAGTTTATTTGTGGTTTCTCCTTGTCAACTAAATAAAACCGTTTTCTGTTGAGAGGGGAAATTACGGCTCTCGACATCCTGCATAATTTGTATTGAAATATCGATCGATATCGAATGCGGTATTTAATTATAAATTGGACATTTTTGTTGATACAATAATTTGGTTTTCCTTGATTACTTGAGCTTGAATAAATGCAAATAATAAATATTTTTTTTCTCTTTTATAACAGGTTAATAAAACTAATTTTGGTGCAAAAATATTTTTAGTAAGCGTCTATGAGAAAATGTTTTTTAAGAAGACATTAAGAATTTAAATAGGAATTCGAAAATTTATTTGAAATTATTATAACAAAAGAAGAGTCTAAAAAAACAAAGTGAAGTTATGTTAAATTGAATTAATATTCATAGGCTAATTGTTGTGAAGTTATTGTAGTGGTTTGAATTTCACGGAATACAAAAAAAAAATCACATAGAAATTAGAGCAAAAATTAATTTGAATGAAAAATTTGGGGAGTTCTATAACGTTCGTAAAAGTGTATCAAATGAGTGATTGGTGTGCTGTTGTACTTTCGAGTGTGCAATTGTACCAAAAAAAAAATACAATAGGACCAACTTTTTCAACCCCGTTGCCAAACCACAGCCGAATTGTTGCAAATTATAAATTCCATTCAAATCTAAAAGACGCAAAACAAGGTCTTGGTGTAGACAGATTTCAATTATTAACTTAAAGTTTATTGCCCAGGCGTAACATCAAATCTGCGAATTTCACAATCTGTTATTAATTCAAGATTTCATATTAAATTAAATTTTTATGCGACATTGAAATAGTTAGAAATTTCTATTATTTTAATTGTTTTAAATTTTCGAAAAAAAATTTTTTTTGTCGTAATAGGAAAGTGGATTGATTCCGAAATCGCTATTTCATCTCATCACCGTTCTTCGTTGAATTTTTTGCAAAACTTTTAAAATGTGATAAACAAAGACCCACAAAAGTACTGATAATGGAACTATGGCAGCTTCCGAAAATAGCTACTGAGCTTTGCTGTGTGATTTGGATAATGAAATATTTTTAATACTCTCTAATTTTTTTGAATATTAATCAGATATTTTTGTGTAAAGCATGTTTTGAAAATTAATCAAACAATATTCATTGAATTTCACAAGCAAAAATAAAAATATTTCAAAAACTGATTCATTTCAAAAATATTTACTCCTGTCTTACTGTCAGATTCAACATTATTGTATGACCTAAAATAATTACCCATTCATTAGGAAAACTATTTTATCTAAATTTGTAATACAACAAAAAAAATTTTTAATATTTAATTGCATAATTCTATTTATCAACAACCTCGTTGAATCTTTAATCAATTTAAAACTCCCATCATTGTTAAAAAGCACTCTCATTTTCAATGATATTCAAATTTCAATGAATCATAAAATACCGTAAATATTTACCCACAACTAATCGTCTACGTAAGTGTGTGTGTGTGTGTGCAAATAATAATATGTGGTTTCGAAAATCACTTTCACTGAAATCAGCAGTAATTTCTAAACAAATTTGTAAATAAACAAAACGAAAAATATTTGAAACATACAGGCGAATAAATAAGCACACATATATGAGAGTATATAATAACGGCATGTGATAATACTAATTGTATATAAAACATCTGTATTTGTGTCACACATACTTGTTTGTATTCTATCGTGTTTTTCTAACACCGAACAGGATTCGACCCTGAACTAGATTCTAAAATTCATGCTGCGACATTGTTTTCTAATACGATTTCTATGTTTTTGCACACATGCAAATGTATTATATACCTACATACTCACACACACACATATAGACTGTGAAATGGTGATTTTAGGCCAGACATACAAGAGCATCATTGGCCACCACTAAAACTGCATTTGGTGTGTCAAATAGGTTTTGAATGAAATTTCATTCAGTTGCGAATCTGTTAACCCGTGGAAAATATGCGCTTTTGAGCTGCAGAGACTCGGCTGTAAAAGCAATTGTTGCTCAACTGGCTGCAGATGTGTAAATGCTGCCGTGTTGAATCCGAATTACTTTTGACCACTCAGAAACACGAGGTAACTTAATTATAATTTTTTTTTATTATATAAAAATGCTCGTTTGGGAATTGTTGTAACATTTTTAATATATTTAACATATTTAATATATTTAAAATTTTTATTATTGACCACAAATAGTTACCGGATAAGCGGTGTTATTGAATACTACTAGACTTCAAATAAATTCGGTGGGGTCACTGGGAGAGCTAAAAGTACGGTGACGCGTGGTAAACATTTTCCTAATAGAGCGAAATCACTAAATACTATTAAAAAATCTTTTAACTCAAATTAGTTTTCTATTACTATTCTATGGAAGTATTTAATTTAATAAAAGCGTGTGTGAATCATAATATTTTCTATAAGTATGTAGTGGTGTCGTTCTTTTGGGCAAATGATTTCCAAGTGTGACTGTGCCTTAATTCTGATGGGTTGTTTGTATTAATTAGGCCAGGACAAGGCGTGAAATTAACAGCTGCCATTTAAATAGGCTGCTGGTCTATTTGTAATATATTCATTAATTAATAAAACATTATATTTTATTAAATTCTATTCTATGAAATTTTCCTAAATCATTTAAGTTCAAATTGCGGGCAATTGCGTGACTCTTTGTCTACTCAGTTTTATATCTTTTTAGCATTATAAATCGGTCTGAAAGTACAGCCTAAATAATCTAAAAAATTTTATGCAAAACAAAAACAAAGTTTTACATATTTTAAAAAATTATGTTCACTTTCTATGTAAAAATTGCTGTAACACAAACTTGTTTAAGAAATTCTGCACCAAATCTAGTCTGTTACAAGAAAAAAAATTATCGTACCGCAAATCAAGCCAAAAACTCTTCACGTTAGAAGCGATGGAATCTTACACTGTCATAATTCAATACGTTCGTAGTCACCTGCTCTTTCAGAAATTATTCTGATAAAAAAAACTCTCAATTCAAAAAAGTAAAATTTATTTTTTAAGGAAAACATAAAAGCTCAGAGATTTTGCCGTCATAATATAAAAGCGTTTTGAGAAATTCTATTTTTCCGTCTGAAAAAATTCTCCTAAAGAGAAAAAATTTTAATTCTCTCAAAAAAAGAATTAATTTATTTAGAAGATAAAATGAACTAAAATTTTTAAGCTTAAGGTCTTTATTTTTATATTTATTAAATTATAAATAGCTTTTCGATATTTCGTCACTCCTTTGTGTGACTTCTTCAGGAAATTTATTTATTTTATTTTGAAGTACAAAATAAATTTCCTGAAGAAGTCACGAAATATCGGAAAGCTATTTATAATTTAATAAATATAAAAATAAAGACCTTAAGCTTAAAAATATTGGTTCATTTTATTAATTAAAAAAAGAGGTCAAAAAACTATAATAATTTATTTAGAAGAGCTTTAATTTTTCTGTCTTCAATCATACTATTTTTTTATTGTTTTACAATAATCAGTTCATTTTAGTTTAAGTTTTTTTGCAATGTCAAATCTCAATTTATATAAATTCAGTTTTATTTTGTGATGAGAGAATAATAAAACTCCCCAAAGGAGTATAAAATAAAACTCCTTAAAAGTGCTTTATTTTGTCACGTCAAAATGAAACTCTTTTTTTAAAGAGTTTCAAACGACCTCTTATTTTTACTTTGGAAAATAACTATTTTGATTGAATTCTGTGTTTTTAAAATCACAAAATAGTTGTTATAAAAAATTATTTCCATATCACTTATAACTGTTACGATCGATAGTGGATGTCTCATAGTGGATGTCTCGTAGTCTTAAAAAATTTTTTAAATTTGAGATCGAGCTTACACCATGACATTTTGTGTCATCCCCAGCAAACACAATATGTGTACTACTGGCAACGTTTGCAATTTTTTAATACATTTTTTTGTCTCTTTTGAAACTGTTCTGATTCTTTGGTCTGTTTTGAAAACTGAAATTGATCTTCGAGGGGTGCTAGTTACTTCCCATGAGGATTTTCTTGGGGATAATGCAGATCATCAGGGAGCCTAAAGCTATTATCTGAAACTTCCTATTAAATAAATAAGAAGTTGGCGCAATATTTCGATGCGTGCCATAGTGTTTTCTCAGCTTCAGAACTGCAGTTTGAAGAACCTGATTTTGAAAGAAGCGTTATAACTTGATCATTTACTTGACTGTACACCATGTTACGTTCTGCTGGTACTGTGACTCTGCATTAGAATTTTATTGAAGAATGAAATTAAAATAATTTATTTAATATTAAAGTTAAATTGCAATTAAGTCAGATGTAAATTATATTGTTTTAGTATTTGCCAGCCTTTTCAGTTGTTTGTGGGTTTGGGTTCCTTTTTTTGATACAGTATACAAGCAACATTATTCCATAGCTTTTGTTGTTGTTGTTGTTGCTTCTGCACTTTTTTTAAAAACAAGTAGACTAATTCAGCATTTGTTGCTCTCTTCCATTTCTTTTCTATTTCCCTATTTTAGAGAAGACAAAACCCTGGATTCATAATTGTTAAGCAGTTTTTAATTTTTATGTTAAAACAAGGAATTAAATATAATTTTATTGTTCAGAGTAGGTTATTTGAATATTTCTGCCGTGCACCCATACACATACACATACACACAAATATGGAAATTTTCATTAAACATATACCACGACGTTGCACGGCAATTAGCATTCGACAATTTAATAGCGCCATATAAAGTTACAAGTACGGAACTCAAATATAAATTATTCCCTTTTAATCAAAGGCATAATTATCGTGATATAAAAGGGGCAGGTTAAATGGATATAACAACAGTTTACATTTTCCACAATATTTTTTACTTTTCAAATTATGCAAACCTTATAACAATTCTTTACTTTTAATATCTCTATTTAGCGAAAATTATTTATAAGTGAGTAAACTTTTATGAAAAAAAAAGAAATTATCATACAGTTTGACATGTTTACTTGGACTCAGTCAGGCTGGATTCTTGAAAGTTGCTGTAGTTTTAAAAATAACAACGCAGTCTCTTCAATTATTGAGGTTAGTAAGTGATTCAGTGCTGTAATTGGAAATTAATGATATTTAAATTGTATCGAGTCTTCCATAAAAGGTCACCTACTTAATTTTAATTTCCAAGATAATTAAGAGTCTTGGGTGCTGTTCCAAAAATGCTGAAAGGCTTTCGATTACCTTTTCTTATTGTTACGAATAGAAAAGTATAGAAAACGGTTGGCCCTAAAGGCCCGCTAATTTTAACTGCAACGCGACGTGGCTTGTTCTGAGCTCTTTGAACTAAAATTCTGTCATATTAATTTTTAAACCGAAATTACTTTTGACTAAATAAATCGCTTTCTACGTGATAAGCTGTGATTGCTCCACTTTTTGATTGCCATAACAGAATCGAGAGCACAAACTGATCTGATATATAATTTCGGAGTTTTTTTTTAAATCACTTCTTTCGAATTTTTTCGTTCACGATATCTCACAAAAGGATGAATTGACTTTGACCTGGTTTGTTCTCAAGGACATAGACAAAAATGATGCTTAAGTCATTATTAGGGAAGTATTTGAGGGTACAAATTAAAAAAATTATATATCGATAAATGTAATATAGGGTGTTTTTTATAGAGTAATACAAGTTTAAATCATAATAAAGCATAGTAATATACTTTTGATATCAATGAAACGGTCTCATTGGATAGCAAATTTTATGACATTAATGTTTAAATATGATTTCGATCATGTGGCCGCCACGGCTGGCGCGTACAAGGCGCAATTTGGAACACTGATTTTTCACAAACAGTAACATTCTGACCATCATCGTTTTTGAAGACACATGGACCAATGACCCCACCAGCCCATAAACCGCCCCCAAACAATAATTTTCTGTGGATGTAATTGTGTTTCGACAAAAGCTTGTGGATTCTCCTCGCTCCAAAAGCTTCAATTCTGTTTATTTACGTCCCCTTTCAACCAAAAATTGGGTTCCTCGGAAAATTAAATTTTGAATGGACGAAGTGCACGATAAGTTTGACGAACAAAACCATTATTTTGATTGAAAATTTCCACAATTTGCACGCGTTGCTCTGGTATAAATCGATCCATAATAAAATGTCAAAGCAAACTAAATAAAAAGAAACTACCAGTTGATAAATGGGTGGTCAAATAAAGCAGTGATGCCAATTTAAAGTTGTATCACTCTATAAAAAACACCCTATATGTGCAAAGCTTTGAAATTTGAAAAATGGATTTAATCGTCTATCTGGATTTAAAACTATCAATTGTTAAAGCGAAATCATGCGATTTCAATTAAATCGATTGCAATCTTTTACAGTTCTGCTATTTTAGTCGTTTGAATTTGTTCACGCTTTTTTTTCAATAAAATCACTATCCTTTTTTTAAGTATTTTGCTTTTCCTGAAGCCTTTAACTGCAAATTATAATTTCAACTCTCGTGGTCAAAATTAGTAACTTCTATATAATGAAATTGTCCACGCCTGCCTTAAATAAGAATGGTCCACTGAACTGTTTAAGTCTAAAATATGTTTTAAAATTTTGTTTTTTCAATTATTCTTATTGAAAGAAGTTTGCATATAGTGGATATAAAAATTTATCAGAAATCCTGTAAATATTAAAGGTAATTTAATAAATAAAAAAGTTTTATGGTTTACAACAGTTTATAAATAAAAACAAATTTTTGTACAAAAATCTATTTTATAAGCCTGTAATAAATCAAATTTTTTATACATTTTTTAAATACATGAATTTTTTTCTGATATACAACAGGTTTAAAAAACAAATCTTTTTCACAAAAATTTACTTTTTGAGCTTTTTGCGAGTAATTTTTTTAATGATGCAAATATTTATGTTTTTGTGTAAAAGCCCAAGGCGTCATTAAAAAGACCTGCAACATATTTTGTAACAGTTTTTGCACAGGATGTCATCAGCTTTCATATCTTCTCGACAATTGATTAATGCAACTTGAATTTAAAAATGACAAAATTTCAAAGCCGTCATTATATCCATCCGTTACCATCGCTTAATTATAATTATTCCTTATGAAAATTTCAAAAAGAAAAAAAAACTTGTAAGACGCATTAAATTTAAAACAAAATTACCTGATGGTTTGTTAATGGTGGCTTTTACGCCAGTTTTATACCCCGTAACCTTTCCCTTTTTTCTCTTATTTGCACAGTCTTGTGAGGAAAACTGCAACGAAAATAAGAGAAGAAGCAATTTAGCGTAAACTATTTTTGATTAGTTTTAGCTCCCTTTTTTTATAAAATTTATTTGAGTCTTTACATGCCAGCAAATATGATTTTTATATTGGAGTTGGCCAGCAGTCACATGGTAGGCGTGAGTCGGTTACCATAATGGACGATCATGTATGATCATGATTATATTTTACTTCAATTCAAAGCTTTAGGTGTATCAATTCTATAGAAAAACGAGAGAATAGAGAATTTCTTGCAGCCATTTTTAACTCCTTCCATATCCAGGGAAGTGTTTTTTTCATGCTACAGTGCCATCGAAATAGTCTGCTATTTTCTGCTTTTTAGTACACAATAGTCTCATTCGCTGTAGCGGAATAAAAAAAATAATTTCATTTATAAAAATATCGACATGATTGAGAATGAGAAGTGGTAATTTTTAAGAGATTAATTGTCAGTTGGGGACTTTTCAAATGTAATTTGAAAAATTTGCCACCAAAACAGAAAATTATATGTGATGGGACAGGAAATTATATATGATCGTTGCAAAAAACAGGTTCCAAATTATTTTGTTAAATAAAAAGAAATCTATTTCACTAATTTTGTGTTCTCAATAAAGTCATGTATGACTTATAATGTTTTCTTTTCTAAAAACTGCAGTTTGGAGGAGATTTAAACTATTTATTATTTTTCGTAATTAATGCTGGCTTAAATTCTAAAAATTGTTTATTTTGAAATCCCAGAATGTTGGCCATTTTCAATTAAAAAGTGTAAAGAATGTTGCACTCTTTTCTAGAAAAGAAGTCAGCTTAAAATATTAAGAGTGTGCACGAGCATGAGTGGAAAACCATTCACGTGCCCATCGCCACACATAATATGGTTTTACTGGCAGTTTTACATCGACATGGATGCCTGATTTTGTATAAATTTTATACTCTATGAAATTTTATTAAAGTAAATAAAATTTTAATTTAAAGTCGCACTTGCGCATGCGCCGTAATGGCACAACTGCGATTTGTTGAAATAACATAAAATTTAAAGAAATGCGTGAAATCTTTATATGAAATCGTTGTGAATAATTCAACATGATTTCACGTTAATGTACGCGTCCCATACGCTGGGTCCGATTTTGGCATACTCTCTCTAACATATCAACCGGTGTCTCACGAATCAATTCTTCAATATCGGCTTCAAATACCTTAACCAGACTTGTCCCCATTTGACCGGCCTAAAATTTACATAAATTGTTCATCGAACCCACCTCTCAACTAGGCCTTTGCTTCGCGTGCTGTGTGACATGTGGCACCGTCTTGGTAAAACCACTTGCCAGTTGACTACAGCTCTTCCATTCCGGCCAAAACAAAAATTAGTAGCACTCGTCAATTGGTTATTAACAACATTGGCCAATACAGCCGCGATATTTTCCCCTGTCCGCATTTAAAGTTTGCGTGTTATTGGTTGAATGCTCAATAATAAACTTCCCTAATAGGCGCATCAAAAGGCCACCCAAGCTGACCAGCAAATAAAAGAAGCTCTCGATGCATGAACTTTTATAATAAAACTCAATAATCTGCCAGCGCAGTTCGCTTGTAAGTCGATTCATGCTAAAATCTTAGACCAAAACGAACATGTTTATCAGTGTTGCCAAAAAGAAATATAGTAAAATATGTTGCATGAAAACGGCTGACCTGCTAAAAACAGTGTTGCCAAGAATAAAGTCGATAAAAACCCCCGTTACACAAAAAAATCCGAGCTGCCAGCAGTGTTGCCCAAAAGAACGTTTTTAATAAACGGTTCTTTAGCTGTTACTCGTGTTATTAGAACCAACAAAAAAAGATAAAACATCAACTTGATGTACATACATGAACTGATGGCCGACAAAACAGTGCAGCCGTTGAATGACACGCCCATTCAATTGAACAATTTGCCTACTCCGTGCAAATGTTTCACTATGAGTTAATTCGATTCCTCGCATAATGTATTTGAACAGTTAGGATAAAAATCGATTGTCCCCTTCACAGAATGGCGGTCAAAAGATAACCTCCTACTCCTGCAAGAGACTTTACCGAAGCTCTGGAAAGGATTGGCGGAGAAGGGACTTGTAGCAGGCATTTTATTAAACTTGTTACTTTTTTACTTCAATAATCTGCAGTGTGCCCTTTAGTACATGGATGGGTGCGGCTGTGGCACCTTCGGACCTGCAGCTAACTAAAGACTTCAGGCCACAGCAGCGCCCTTGTTTAAACCAGGCTCACTTTAGTTTGTTTCATATTAAGAATATAAATTCATGGTGTAGCATCTTCATATGAGATTTTGTATAGTTTTTTTTACACGTTTTTCTTCTTGCTTTTTTATTGCGTGTGTTTGACTTTTTCCTCTTTTTTTTCTATCTTTTTTTTTGCCAATTACAACGAGTGGACCCCAGCAATTTTGTAACATCCGGCCAAAAGGCAATTTTTATTATTTTTGCCGATTTGAAACTTTGCAAATAACAACAACAGCAGCAAACAAAATAAAATATCTTCACTCAGATATTTTCGATGGTAACTTTTTTTTCTTTCCTAGAGAATGTGTATATGTGTGTGTGTGTGTGTGTGTGTATTGCTTCACAGCAATTTCCTTCTTTTGGTAAAGCATATGAACCAAATGTGAATAGCAAGAAGCGGCGGATACTTGCGTTTGTCGTAGTGGAAAATAGAACTTGTTTTAATAGATCAGTAACATGGACAGGACAGGTGGTGGTGCCGCAGATTGCGTTGATGCCAGTGATGGACTTGCTCTTGTGTTACTATGCACCAAATGGTGTTTAAAAAAGATGTCATTTATGATGTGTTTTTATTAGAATTTTTTCAACTGAAATTTTAGCTGCTGTATAACTTCATTTGAAGAGAAAAACCTGCCGCAATTTATAAAGAATTTGTGAATTAAAATACTAACTCTTAAATAATAAAACGAATAATTCGATTATTGAGTCGATGTGTCATTCTTAGGCTGTCACATTCTCCATAAAAATAGTACAAAAACAAACGCAGTAGAACTGATACTAGCGTGCAGTGTCCTTCGAAAACTGCTTATACAACATTTGGAATGCATGAGTTTATTTATTCTTATCTATCCTTAAGCGCTTCATTTTCTTATGGAAACTAATAAATATAATTTTGTTAATTTCATTTTAGAAATGCGTATTTCAATGACATGGCGAATTTGTTTATCTAGAAAATCTCGCTTAAGAAATCAAGAAAATTTTTCTCTGTTAAAAGAACAATATTTTGACTATTTTTTTCTAATGGAATCTGTAAAGGATAGCGACGCCATTCATGTAAAAGGTATGTTTTGCATTGTTGTATATTAAATGTCGACTAAAAATAAATAAAATATGCACTTAAAAAAAAGTTTTGCTATTAAAATAAACAATAAAAATTATCACGTGCAATAAAATTTGAAGACGCAGTCGACAATACAAGAGCTGATAATTTATGTTGGTGTAAAGAAAATTACAAATTTAATTGAAAGAAAAAATATTTTAATTAGTTAATAGATTAATTGGAATATATTAATGGAGTTATTTGTTAACCGAAATTTGTTACTTTAATTGTTAACGCAAAAATTTAAAATATTTAAAAAAACTAAAACTACGATTAATCTATTGGTCAAAGAAACGTAACTGAATAATCCAACTGCCATTAATCGATTGAATACTCTTCGGTTTTCGAATAAATCTTTTATTCTTTATTCAATTAGAATCTCTATAACAATAATTCCATGTTTCTATATATTTTATAGAAGTAAGAGAAACACATACATACCAGCACAATATCAATAATGAGAGTGTATTGAAGCTTCCAAAGAGAACAATTTTCGAGAGAATAATTTCCTGCCTTCCATCGAAAGTACTTAATATTTCCCTTTTTCTCTGAAAGCTTCCTGTCTCATATCCAATTCTTAATAAATAAAATATTCGAGACTTTGGCCCTACTAACAATTACTTTCATGAAAACCTGTAGCACATGAAATAACACTTCGTTTTAAAAGCCCCTTTTCAAATACAGTATTCTTCTAAACTGTGCACTAGATTTAAGTTTTCGGTTTCCTATCAATTTCCTTTAAGCAGTTAATTTTTAGCAACAAAAAATATAACACATTTTTGTGGTCTGCATAAAATACAACCAACCAGCCGGGCCAGTACACTGTCTGTCCATTCAATCATCTATCCATCCAAAAGCCAACCATCTATCAAGCCATCTACCAATTTATTCAATCACACCAACACACGCACGCATACAAAATGCAACATCAACGTTTTCTTTCACTAACTTGTTTTTTGGGTGTTACAAAAAAAAAAAGGAGTGAATAGCTAAAACTAAAACCGAATCAAAACTCCAGCAGTCTATCCGTTCGTCCATCCAGCCGTTCAGCCATCCTGCCGAAGACAACCAACCAACCAACCAACCAGCCAACCATTCGTTTAACTCAGTAGTTTTATAGTTTTGATAGAGATGAGGTTTGATGATATGCAATCATTTTTTTATATTTTCAAAAGTTGTTGTAGTTGTTGTTGTTGTTGTTGTTGTTTCTGCTGCTCAAATTGCTACTTATCACCATTATTATTTTGTTTTTGAGGCTGCGAAAAAGTTGGCAACAATAACAAACTGCATGAAATGTCGTAGGAACTCAACTTGTTGTCTCGTATTTTATAATTTTGGTCTTTAAATAATCGGTTTTTTTTAAGTTTTCTGTTTTCTTCCTCTTGTTTTGCTTCTCGGTTAATAGCTTTAAGGTCTCTTATTTTACCTTTCTAATGGCACTCATGATGCACTTCTTGTCGTTGTTTGTGGTTATTTGCAATAGAATTTAAATTTGATTATATGAAAAGTGTTGCAGCGTGTCTGGCTGCTGCTGCCGTTTGATTATAGTGACGCTGATCTTGATGATGGGTTCGCCACAAAAAATGCATTTGATATTTATAAAGAAGTTACACCTTTCAGCGATCTAGTAAAAACGTTAATTTTATGAAAGAAAATTTTATAAATCATCTTTTGTAATGAATTAGATTATTCCAGTTTTCGAAATTAAAGTTTTATATCTATTCGGTGAATAGTTCCAGTGAAAAATATGTATTATGGAGTATCTATAACGCGCTTTCGAATACAAATTAATTAAACAAAAAAGTTGAATATATGAAAGTAATCAGAGAGTGAATAAACTGAAAACAGCAGAAGTTAATTAGGAGAATAGTTTTGTTTTTTAAAGGTTTTTTTAGCGAATTCATAAATAATATAATAATAATAATAAACGATGACGAAGGTCGTGAATTTGATCCTGCGCTCAGTCTTGAATGAGGAATTTAATTAATCTGCGTTAGTGCGTAGATGTGGTAATTATTATCGGGCCATTTACAGGAAGACGAAATAACACGAATTATGAAACAGTATCAGCGAAAAATATAAACACATTCATTCGATATAATAATAATTTAATTGTCTGCGGAATTGATCCCGGGATCTTCGGCTTGTAGTTGGCATCATAAGTACCCAAAAACTCCAGTTGGCCATAATCGGCACCACTGTGCAATAGTGACAAATATTTGCCTTCCCAATATAGTAGATCTTGTAAAACAAGCTATCGAGAGAGAGAGAGAGAGAGAGAGAAAGAGATAGAGAGAGGGAGAGAGAGAGAGACAGCAGAATGGCTGCTCTCTGAACTCCAATTTGACAACATCTGGTAACAGAAGAGCTTTTAAAATTGTATTGAGAATTTTTTGAAATTAAAAATGTATTAAAAATTTTGTACCAAAGCAGAAATTTACTCCGCTGTTATATGGACTTAACTCCTATTTGCTTTCTTATAAACATGAAAACTGCATCCCAATTTCCAATTTCCTCCAAACTCTGTATTATTATTATATGGAACGAACCCTGACATTTAAAACTTTTCCATTCAAACAAACTTTTTATATATTTCTCATGTAAAAAAAGTAAATTTTTTTTATAGGATTGCAGCAACTGCAACATCATTGCTTTTCTATTTAATTTCGACTTGTTGCATCGCAGTTTGCATTTTAATATTTTTAATTTTGTTGCATTAAAAACAAAGTTAGCAAAAAATTATCTTCAGCATAATTACTTGCGTGAGCAGAAGATAGTAATTAATTTTTTATTACTTTATGCTGAACAATTAGTGTAACCCAGCAAATGTTTGAATGTTTGAATTGGCAGCTGATTTCTTTAATCGATTTCATGTATAAAAATGGAAACAATCAGCCGTGTCACAGAATTTGATTCCGTTCGGGAAAAAAATTAGTTGTACAAGTTGAAACAAGAAAGGGATCTTCTTCGATTTCATTAGGTAATTACGTTCATGATGCCAAAAATTATTTCTGATGCATGAAATCAGTTCCATTTCCGAACGGATTTGAAGTCACTCAGAGGATTTGAAAATTTGTTGGGAGTATAGGATCATGTCTGAAGATAACAAGAGATTAAAATAGAAGTATGATAAGTCATTGCGATTGTTTCCTATTAATATTTCAAAATTCAATCTAAAGGAAAGTGTGAGGCAATTCAGTAGCATTTCTGATCATTTTTATATTAATATTAACACTAAACAGGGTGTGCAAATTGGAGGTTAGGAAGTAAATTGGCAGTTAAATGATGAAATGCGAAGAATTGAACTGCCATCCTTTAGCATTTGTTAAGATAAAATTTGGGGAATTTTATCGTTGGGACGCTTTTTCCCGAACAAAGAATTTTAATTGTAAAAATTAACTGAACAAAAACAATAGGGTTTGGCCGCTTCGTTTTTGGTATATGATGTCTTTCTCTAGAGCCATTTGAAAGACCGGCTTTACATGAACAAACCAGAAACAACGGCCCATCTGAGGAATGAAATTTAGCGCAACATTAACGAGATAAGACAGTCTTTGTTGCAAAATGGTATTCAAAATTTCGTGAAAAGTGCAGACGTTTAGCTGGGTTTTGGAAATCTCAGTTAAAATAGATTTAGTCAATCTCTGAATACAATTTGTGCCGCCAATACCAAGTTTCTATAAAAAGATGTTTACGAAAGAACTTAGTTTTGCTTAAAATGAAATAATTAAAAAAATCAATGTTTCAGACTACTTTAAACTGAATTAAACTTAATCCATATCTCGAAAAAAAGTCTTAATATGGCAAAAGTAGTTCTAAATAAATACCTGCATTAAAAAAACGAACTACTGCCTTCAGATCCCAACAACAAATTTTACTTTTTTCCTGCTAATAAAAAAAAGAAAAATATTGTGAAAAAAAACTGAAGCAATTCGTTTGGTAAGTTATTTATTTCGTGTTTGATTTTTGAAATACAGGCCAAATGACAGTATTCGATATAAATAGTCTTAATTCATAAAAAAATATTTCATACTGATAACCTTCTTATTTCATAAATTTTAACACAAAGTTTGTCTAATAAGTCTTTTATTAACATAAAAAAAATTTCATTAAATAAGGCTTGAAAATATAGTCTAGTTTTCCTTTCACATGTTAAGTTTTTCGCTGGTTCAAAGTTGCAACAATTCTGACTCACTTCCATGTCGGAAACATTTCAACAAGACGTTCAGAAATTTAATAAAATATATTTAAAAAGAATCTCTAAATTATACACAAAGTTTTTATGTTCTTTTTGTTTTAATTTCAAACAACAACAATTGTTTTGTACATAATTTTTGCTTTAATTTACTACTCGTATATTCTTTAATGCTTTTTTGTTATCTTGTTGTTGTTGTTGTTGTTGTTGTTGTTGCCTGTGTTGTTATTCAAGGTGGTAAATTATAATTATAGAGTAGTCAAATTGTTTTTAATTAATTTTTAATAGATACTCGTACACTTGAACTCCAAACAAACATATCAAAGATGTTTGTTTGCATCAAATTGCAAATGAAGCTGAAGAAGATTATGTAACATCATTTACTGGTGGGCTTTTTGCATAAAGGAAAAATAATTGAAAAATTTGTGGGATAAGATCTAAGATTAAGATCTATTTAAATGTCTATTTTCATTTCAATTATGTTAAATAACTGAGACGCTATTATATTAGTTCTTAAATGAACCGATTCCCAGGTGATACAGTTTTCGATTATTATAAAGGAATCGATAACACTAATTGATTAGATTTATAATTTCAGAGTTTTAAAAACATTACTTTTTGAATAATATGGGCTAGTATTTTGAAGCTTAATTATGTTAAATAGTTTGTTGTTACAAACATAGAAAAGTTTTTTTACGTTTCGATCTCTTGAAAAAGTGCCCAAGAATGTGTGATACGCCAAAAAAAATAAATTCTGTAAATAGAATAATCTAAATTTTTATTTAAAAAACTTCCGGGGATAAATTACGACACTCGATATCGATCGAAATGTGTACTTAAATTGTATTGAAATTGCGATCGATATCGAATACAGTACCTTGACCCCGAGTTAATTAGCTAAAGCGTAACAACTCTGTAAATTGATTGATGCTGCATCCAAGACTGATATAGAATTTGGGACTTTCATATATTCAAAGATTCGGCGGAATATTTTGATAAATCTTATCCTAAAACGTTCTAATCATTGTCATTTCAGTGTATTTGTTCGATTCTTTTGCAAAATCGGAACAGAAACAAAGAAGAAAGGACTGAACTTACCTAGAATATAAAATGTTGAGGTTGCAAAATATAAAGAGATACTTAAAATAAAAATATTTCAATAACATAATCAGCGAATGGCTAAAATTATTTCGCTTAATTACTCCTGCGAGAGTGAAACATTTTATTTAGTTTGAATTTATAATTCAAATTTGTAAGCGGGCACTTCCGGCACTATTCGAAATCACATGTTGTCTTCTCGATAACTCAAACTCAAAAGGGAGATTTTTTTTGGGATATAATTTTGATTTAAATTCACAAATAAATATATTGAAGTGAAACAAAATATATATTTAGGGACCATAGGACATGATGAAAATAATCAAAAAGGATTAAATTCGTGTTAACATTAGTTCAGTATTAATACAATTCTCGTATATAGTTTTCTAATGAAATTTATACAAATAAAACCGATTGTCATGTTCAACTCTAATGAGTGACAACGAAGAAAAATATATGAGTACTGACGGTGGGAGTGTAGCGACTTCCGAAAATAAAAAACCTAAATTTTTCACTCGAAGATAATTTTATGGCATAAATATTATGTTAAAAACATTTCATAGTATTTTTCATTAATAATACAAAATATTTTCAAGATTTTGTAATTTTAAGTACCTGAAGGCGTATAAGTGACATCGTTTAATAAGGTAACGTATTCGAGGTGAACATTCACAGGACAATTTTAAGTTTACACAAACTGTAGTAAATAGATTACATGCACAATATGACATCGTTAGCAAACACTCCAGAGTGTATCAGCGGCAACGTACATTATTTTCGTTGTGTGACATTAATGGGCAGTTTCATTGTTCATCTCATGTAGACGATTGTTTCAAAAACTTGGCAGCATTGCTTAAAAAAAAATTAAATAACCGTTATATTAGTATTTATATAGGCTAATTGTTCTAACTTAGTTAAAATCTCAGAAAGACATGATGATAAATATTCCTAGGCACAAAGGAGTCAACATCAGTTTTATTCAACTTACACAGCAGAGCAGAACAGCTGTTTTCGAAAGTCGCTACTCTTTCATCTTCAGTGCTCATGTGTATATTGTGTTTATCACCACTGTTTAGGTGGCTTAGTTCAATGTGATAACAGTTTTCCATTTACACAAATTTTATTGTGAAAAACAATCCGAGAGCTGTATCAAGCTGATGTTAACACTTGTGTGTTATAATACCTGTGTTACCATTTGATTATTTTCTTCATGTCCCATTTTTCTGAATTTTTTGTTCCATTATACATTAAGTCAAACTTTTATGGTTTGTCAACCGCTTGTTGACATTTTGGCGCATTAACGACATGCAGAAAATATTATAAAAGTCCAATTTATAAAAAAAAAATTATTGATGAGAGTCTAATAAACAAAGTTTTTTTAATAAAAATTTATTGTATTTCCCTGCTGTAAATTAAAACAAAATTTATAAATTTGGTCTTGAGCATTTAATATAAAATAGTATTCCTTAAATTTCTGTATATTTAGATTTCTGTAAATATAAATAAAGGAGGAAACTGGGCGAGAGCAAATGCGAAAAAACTCCTTAACAAATTAGATCATTAGCAGAACTAAAACGAGATATGATCATGACAATAGATGAATTGATTGGAAACACGTAAATTAAACAGCCAATGAAACACCTTCAAACTGCAGTCATGAGAAAACTTGCTCCTGCTGCTGAAAATCAGCGCAACGAAACCAAAAGCACCGACTCCAATAGATAATCGAAATCTTAACAAAATAAATAAAACTGAATTAATTGTCTACAACTTGCTAGAGCCCAAGTCTCTTAAATCGCACCTCTTTCCAATAAATTACAATTATATGACAGTGTTTACATAGAAAAACACTAAAAAATACTCAATTCACGTTTTGTTTTGGCCTTGAAAATGGCAAATCTTTATATAAAAAATAAAATATAAATAAAATGCATTTATATGATTAATTTGAATAAATAGGAAATTCTAATTTATGTTTAAGAAACATGTTGTTACAAAATACAACAAAAAATGTGTGAAATAACAACAAGAACATTGGCGATCGATTAGAACTCAGGCGAGTTTTGTGCAAAATATTTTATATCTTGGTTCTAATTTTTTTTTTGTTTTTTGTTTTTTGTTTTTATAAAATTCAAGTTTATTATGGAAATGTTTTGAGTGTTATTCAATAAATTTGTTGAATATAAAGAAATATGTAAATATATTTTTACGTGTTTTCTCAAGTGATAAAAATTGTGCATAGTGTGCATAGTGTGACAGCTCCCTGGCAATAGTCTAGCAGATCGTATAAATGGGATAAAATGATATGAAAGTTATTTTAATAGTTGAAAAAACTCCTTGTTAGGCTCGATTTAGACTAGACTCTTTTCTGTTGCACTACAACAATTAAAAGTCTTTGTTATAGTAAATAACAAAGAGACATGACTTTTTCGCATCAAGCCCACTGTGCAAACTGCCATGAAATTATCCTTTTATGATTGCTAACATCATAATTATAATTTTTATTTCAACCATTCAACTCCGCATCAATGATTGTAAGCGCTTTATTAAAGACTAGATTAATCATGAGTAGTGGCTCGGCGGTATAGTTTGCAACTCCACTTAAGCCAACTGCACAACAATGATCGTTAAAATATAACGTGTTAACAAAACACATGCCACCCTTTGCAGTGCGTAAGTTGCAAACTTTGAAATTACGTACAACTACAAGAGTAAGAAACAGTATGTAAAGTAATAAAATTGCAATAAAATACTGAAGATCTGCTGATAATTTCGGTTAAATATATAAAGAAATTTTTATAGAGGAAATGAAGGTGTTGCATTAAATAATGTCTGATTTAATGAAAGAGAATAAAATGGACTTTAACAAAACTGTTAAGATATATTCAATATTATTTAAGATAACTTCGATCTTTGAATGTCAGGTTTTTGTATGGGCCACGACAACTGATTATTATTTATTGAAACATTCCATTTTTATTATATTGTCAAGTTAAGTTTATTTGCTTAAGCAAGTGTCAGATACGTGGTTAAAAGCACTCGTTTTATTTTATACGAATGCCATTTAAAAAAATTGCTTTCAATTAATAGAACATAATCAAACCATGTTCAGACATGCAACTCAACGACGCAATTTGTGAAATTTACGTCCAAATGAGGAAATGAAGGTTTTGGAAACTTTCTGCAAATGAAAATAAAAAACATGAAAAACGGTAGGCCCCACAGGCCATCCCTGTAACTTCCTGCTAATTTTAACCGAAAATCTATCGTATCCTGGTTTTTGTGCTACTCTATGCTTCTGAACTTTTGAATTAAAACACTATTATATTAATTCTTAAATGAAACGATTCCCAGGTGATATAGTTTTCTATTATTATAATGAATCTAAAATACTAATTGATCAGATCTATAATTTCTCAGTTTTAAAAAAATTACTTTCGAATTTCTTCGTGCACGATATCTCACGAACGGATTTATCAATTGTGATCCGGATTAATGACATGAATTTTACAAGTGGAATCCATTTTAAAATATTTCTTAAAAAATTTTCTTTCAAAAGTGTTTTCTTTTCTAACTTTTTAACACAACTTGATGTCTCTTCAAACGAAGTCTAAGTTTAGAAACGGTCTTCAGAACGCTACGAGTTGGTTTAATTCGGTTCAGCTGTTCCAAAGTCACATACTTACACACACACACACACACACACACACACACACGTAAATACAAATATATAGACATATTGACAAGCTTTCAGAATCAATCAGAGAAGATTCCTATGATCTCAAAACATGAAGATCTTAAGAGCACTCGATTTTTTTTAAACGGGTCAAGACAAATAAATGCCCGATTTTTTTTTAATATTTAATATTCCCAGCGGGCAGTTAAAAAACCAGCTGCAATAGATTTTCGGTAAATTTAATAAAATTTAAACGATTTGAAAGTTAAATAATTAATAATACCAAAAAGGAAATGACACACGATTTTACCAACAAAATTATTAAAATATTTTCAGTTTTTAAATTGCAATTGAGCGGCTAAAGCCGATAACCCAGTTTATATAAATTTATTTACAAATTCAATGCGATCTACCGAGGGGTTTTATATAGTTCCTAGTGCGTATTTGAAAACTTTATTTAAATAAATTGTTTTTATTTCTACTACACCTACAATTTGAGTCGGCAAAAAACCAACCAGTTGTAGAAGAAAACGTAAGAAAATAAAAAAGGAAAAGTGATCAATGAGTCCTTGTTGTGACTTTGATATTTGTTTCAAAGCTTCTCACTTAGTAAAGTGTAAGTTTGAAATAGAGATCTTTAGTTATTCTAAGAAATGTTGGGTAAAGGTTCCCTGATGATCTGCATTAGCCCCCGGGAAAGGCGCATAGGAACTAGCTAAGACCCCTCAACTGATCACTTTGAATTTTTAGTAAGGTTTTGGTTGAAAAGAACCAGCACATAATTAAAATTAAATTGTTTTAATTAAATAATTTGTAGGTTTTCATTAGCTTCAGTAGTATTCAGATGTGTCGGTGGGTTACTCACTGAATCACTTGAGGCATGTTTGCACGATCCATCTTCTCTTTTAAAACTATTAATCTCTTAGTTCCTTCTTTCCGAGAAAGCAGAATTTCTCGGCTTTCTTGGCTTCATATTTTGCAGGCATCGCAATAGAAGCGATCTCTTGGGTTTAAATAGGTAGTACTCCTTTTTAATACTTCATAACAGCTACCTTCTAATCAAAACTAACTATGTCGCTTAGAGATAGAAAAGACATTAATAATAATTATAACAACAACAAAAAATTAATAATGACTTACAACTACTGGTAAATTCTTTCTTTTTGAGTTGGTCACAATGTCACTCAAACAAACCAGAGCCTCATATAATCGAACTTTTATTTCGAATTTCAGAACATGCTTGGATATGTCAAAACTACAGATTCTAATATCTGGCAATTCAATTTACTAAGAGTTTATAAATGCCAGTGAGTGTAATTCTTATTGATAAGTTCAAAAAATATCTTAAAAAAATTATGAAGTCACATGTCGCTTTCTAAAAATAGTAACCATAAAGAAAAATACAATTAAAAAAAATTATAACAAAAATTATTTAAATAGTTTCAGATATACTCACAATTAAATAATATTTTAATATATAGTTTTTCAGAGGCGATATTGGATTAAGCTTCGCATGAACTTGTTTATTCAAATTATTTGTTAATTACGAACACAATAAATTGTTGTTAAAACTAAATGAAAACATAGCAGCCTGCTGTTTTTGGAGGTCGCTGCACTTGTTCATCAGCGCTTTTTAATTAATCAACTTGTTCAAATTTTCTATATTTAATTCGTTTGTTTTTATGTTAAACATCACTTTAAGCATGCAATTATACAATTTTCAAAACACTTTAACTCCAACTGCTTGTTTATTCAAATACTCTACATAACATTCTTAGAAACTATAAACGAAATTGCCTTTTTATTGCCCAGAAACTTGCAAATAAAAATAGCAGCATAAAATGTTATAAAAACTGAAACAAAAATACTTGCAGTCTTACAAAACTTCAGAAAAACAAAACTGCATTGTGCGCAAGTGCAGCGACGCAGAAACATATAATCACGTTTGCATGTTGCCACGTTATAAACAGCAGTTTTTCGTTCAAAAGAAAAAAAATGTGTTCTCCCCAAAATAATAAAACTGAAAAATACATTAACTAAAATTAAAATAATACAAAACTGCCAGTGCTGGTGAGGACGATGGCGATGGCGATGGCGATGATGATGATGATGAATAATAAACCTTAACAAAAATCATTCCCATATCTCATAATTTGTTTTGAGAACTTAAGAAAACAACAACAACAATAAATATGGCTTTTTGTAAACGTTCGTCACAGTCAGATTCTTAAACTTAAGATGTTTTCAGTATTTTGTTTCTCCCCTTTTTTTTTGGTTTGTGTACTTAAGTTTTGCTGCTCTTTTCCCCCTTCTTGTCCGGCCTACAAATTGTGCTAATTTTAAGAGTTTTGTGTTGTTTTTGTTTACATTTATTTTAACATCAATTATTTGGCGGCGGGTGAAGCCAATCTTTGGCACTAAAACATACAAAATTGTGCACTCCCTGAAAATATATAATGAAGTCGTTCGTATATCTGAGGTCACCGACTGGGGTCGATCGTATATCTAATGTCACCGACTGTCTGTTCAAAAAAGACGATGAATCTTAAATTGTTTTCAAAAAATCCATCAGTTTGTCTATTGTCTGCTTGAAAGAAGTCGTCCTCTTCATTTATAACACACTTTTATTCGAGCGATCCTTTTCAAACGTCGGAGTAGCCTGCCTTTATATTAAATTTTCGGTATTTCCAAGAGTTTTCTGAGCGATCTGGCTTTTATCTCCTCAGTCGTTATAAAATGCCGTCTCCCAAGGGCTTAAATGTTAAATGTTTGGAACAAGAAAAAGTCGCAGCTGGCAAAAATCTGTTGAAAACGTTGACTGAAAGAAAAATACGAACAAGGAACGACAACTGATCAGATTTTTGAAACAAAATTCGAGGCTGAAATTTCCGGAGAAAATTTCATGGCGACATATTCAGCAACATCTCTACCGTTAGTTCAAGGAAGTGTGAAAAATCAAAATAGTTCGGATTTAAATATCACTTCTTAATTTAATAATTTCTATGATTTTTTAAAAATGCCATCCAAAATGAAACAAAAAATCAGATTTAAAATTAACACGATCAAGGGAATTCGAATAACCGAATAAAAATAAATAAGAGGAACGACATATTAAAAAATATGGAAAACGTTTGACTCTCATAGTAGAATGAATTGACTGGCTCCCACGTGATTAGAGATGATTGATATAGTCTTTTGGGGACACTAATTGATCAGATATGACATCGGAATTTTGGAAAAGTTACTTTCTCTTAAGACAATGTTGGCTGAGTTAATGGAAATTGGCGTGTTTATTTTAATCGCCAGTCTGTGAAATCGATAAATCCGTTTAAAAGTTATTTTAAAAATATGATTCCGATTCCCAGGAAATCAAAGTTTAGCAGGACTCTTTGAAACGCTGACAGTTCAGGCGTTCAATAGTTATAAGCGGCTCTTGTAGTTACACAAATACACATACAGACATATTGACACCTTCTCTGGAGTACTCGAGGAGGCTCTTTCTAGGAACACATATTTCCCAAAACGGGAAAAAACTAATAACGTTCTGATTTCGGAAATTTTTTAATTTTCTTAGCGAATCACAGCAACTTTGGGCCACACGCAAAATGGTTAGATATGGATTGTATTCACTGTTGCATAAGCTGTACTAATAAGGAAAAGAATGAAACGGTGCTCCATCCTCTGTGCCAGTGCCGTGTCCCAACTAGCGGCAGGGCAGCAATGCTGGGCTCTAACTTTCTCTTCCCATTATAATTGTGTAAGAACACCCCAAACTTATGAGGTTGGACACCACATGTGCCACTAGCTTCCCCTTTCATTTTTCAGTTTGGCACTTTTTTGTTAATTCAGTTTTTTCATGAGCAAAACGCAAAAAATACTTTTGTAATATTTACATTTATGCAGTTTCTTTTTCTTTTTGGTTTTTTTTTTTTTTGTGGCTGCCATAATAAAGGCGTGTTTATTATAATTTGCACGCGCAAATACTCGAAAAAAATATTTGTGGGGAACAACAAAAGTTGGACGAAAATTATTGCAAGCATTCTGTCAGCACAACAACAACAACAACAATACAAACAACAAAAGAAAACAAAGTTGAGACGAACACATGAATGCAACACTGTAAAAAACCTTGAGAACGGTCAGTGACCACGAACAATTTTCGTCTCTTCTGCTTTTATTTATTTATTTTTCTTTTATAATTTTTACTTTTTTTTATTTTTCAATTTCGTTAAACGCTAAAAATTCCCTATTGAAAACATTTACATCATCTTACAGCCACTAATTTAGCAGCAGCAGCAGCAGCAACAGCAGATATAAAATTTTTTGTTGCTGCTATTTGTAGGTATGTGCCACCATCCGATTTTGGTAGGCATATTTTGGACTTGAATTGTTAATTTTTATTTTGTGTTTGTCTTCCTTTTCTTATTTGCTTTTGTGCTTTTTTTATTTTCATTTAATGGAAGTAATCAGTTTTCATAAATATTCATGTTTTTAGTCTTCTTTTTATGTCTGGAAGGAACTGTTTACTGGCATAGAATGAATGCATTTTAATCTGTTTCTTAAACGTTTTTTAGAGTGATTATGGCAAAAGCCTTCGCACCCAAGGAAACAGATTTATTTCAGATTTTTTTCTAATTTTAATAATATTTAGATTCTAGCAAAAGCAGGTCACTGAAAGTGTTTTTCGTAGAATTTAATGACAATAAAACAAAATCTTATCATGTTTTATAACCATCGTGATATCTTCTGTTATAATGTTCTTATAATCTTTATAAATTTAATGATCGCAGTGTATGAAATATTCTTTATTCATACTCATGTAAGCACGCAGGGAAGTAGGATTATATGGAGGGCTTACAGGAGCATGCAGCACTCAGAGCTGATTGAAACAAAACATCTTGAGATTTTAATTCAGATATTTTGGATCCTTTGAAAATTAGGGAAACTTCAAATGGAATATCCACAAATGCTACTCCCTTTATCCTTCTCCCCAAAACCTATTTCCTGAGTTTCAGCGCAACGTATAGACGAATTGGATTGATTTTCACACTCCTACCAAAACAGTAAAAAATCGGGGCTGAAATTACGGCATTCGATGTCGATCGAAATACCGTAACAATGCCCCCAGATTTTCATTTTGTGTAGCACAAAATTAATCGGCCTATTGAAAAATGTTCTCATTTTCGTGTCGCACCAAGTGGGTAATTATTCCGCCACTTACCAGCTCGACTCGAATAGACAAAAACCACAAAAGACTTTACAGAGTGTGGCCGGTACCGGACTGAACTTTCTGTCGAGAATATCACGACTGTGACTACCGACATCGCTAAAATGCCGAATGGGCAATACTAGACACACTCTAAAGCGAATTGTACAGACAGAGTTCCATGTGCTTCCATATAAAGTCCAAACAAAGCGTCAATAAATACCCCGTCAGTCAACTGGGAACTACAGTGGAGTCAATCCCAATTCCAAAAACTAAGAGGATGATTTTGAGTCTAAAATCATTATCAGCGACATTTTCATTTCAGCGGTTACATTTTTCGATAAATTATTAATTTCGGGGGCATAAAAATACGTCACGTACACTTAAAGAAACTAAATGGTGCGCTATTCGTGTGGGAGAGGTGATTGGAGCGTGTGTTTTTGAGGACGCCATCGACAACATGGTTAAGATTACTGGTCACAATAAACTACTGCTTAGCGCCGGGATCGATTGAGTAAAACTTGTGTCAGTAAGTGGTTTCGACTACACGGTGCAACCACAAATTCAGCAGGAGCCATAATGTGTATTAAAAAAGGAAGCGTTTTCTGTTGTATCATCCTATTTCGCTATGCCTGACTTTTTTTGTAGAGAATATTTGAACCGGCGGGATTGTGGCAATAACAAGCCAATCATAGTTCTGAAAGAGAGTCTTCGCCAACAATTGGAAACTTGAGAAAACTCATGAAAATTTTGGTAAAATATTAAAAAATCGTATTAATACTTCCGTCAGCGAATGAAGGATGAATCCTCTCCGAAACAAATTTAAGCGTCCAAATAAATACTTATTTTACCCAAAAAAAATTTGTAGAGAAACAAAATTCGGTGATAAGAATTCCACCGACTTCACATGTTCTCACAGACTGACATCGATTACAAAATAAAAGCATTAAATTAGAAATACACGCATCCATTTACGAAAAAAAACTGCATTTAATTGTTAAACGTCAGAGCTCTGAGGTAACAAGCGCTGCAACTTGATGGCCACTTATAATTTTCGAGTACAGGCTTTTGGCCTTCTCCAGTACTACTCGCCAATATATTGTAATTAATTTAATAATTTCGTATTCAAATATTCACGAGCCCATTTCGCAATCCAATAATTGCATGTGAATGAAAGCACGTGTGTTACTGATGAAAAGAAATGTGTAATTGAAACTAAGATTTTTCTATGAAACTAATTTTGGTGTTCGACATTTATAATTTCATAACAAACACTTTGAAAGGGTGTCAATCAAAGAAAAGAAATAATATGAATAAACAAATCGAGTTTTAAATTGAACTAAATATTCAATAACAAACGTTTCGCAAATTGGACCTCAAGGTGCAATAATTGGGTATGAATAAATGAATGAATGAGAATGTAAAATCAATTTCATGCCCATCAGTTCTGATCAGATTGATGAATTTAGCATAAATGAAATTGAAAAGTACACTACACAAATAATAGTCGAATTCGCAGAACAATCAGATCACTATAAACAAATAAAGACAGATCGTTTTCATATGAATATTTAGAGGCAAGTTAATATATCGGGTTGCTAAATAATTAGCCGCTGTTTTAAAAAAGCTTTAGGAGTTTTGGTGTTGAGTGGTAATTCTTCAAAGCATTCATTCTTTTAGTGTAAATTATCGCATATTCGTGACTGAATGCATGATCGAATTCAGATCCTTCGGCTTTGTAGCGACTAAATCACCTGCCCTCAAATCTTAAATGACTGGAGTTTGAATCCTGGCTTGCTAATGAATCTGAAAATGACTAAAGAACCAGTCAATCTCTGTCCTTAATATTCAGAAGTCAGTCAGTGAAAATTGGCTGACTTCACAAACAAATTGTAGTGCAGATCATGACTGAGTGCATGATCGAAACCGGGACCTTCTACATACAAACGAATTAAGCCAACAGCAGTTTTACTCTATTGACTAAATCAGTTGCCTCCAAATCTTAAATGGCATGAGTTTCAATTCTGGCAAAGGCGGGAATAAAATTTATTATCGGACAAGAATAAATTCGATTGAATGAGTGACATGAAATCGAATTGGAAATTGTGTTCTTTAAAACAAATTTCGTTTATTTTTTTTATTTATTATTTTTTTCATTTATTTCTTTTATAAATTGTTTTATATTTTTCTATATTTTATTTTTAATTTTATATATTTTTTTTCTTTTGTTTTGATATTCTTACTCTGGGCACATATTTTGTTAGCCTAAGGAAGTATTCCTTCTGTTTGTAAGGAGCACCACTTATTTCTTGTACTTCTCAATCAGTTGATAGTTATTGAAACAAATTTTACGCAGTTGCAACTTAAAAGCTTTTTGCTTTCCAGTGTTCTATTTTTCAAAGAAAAACATTTTAAATTTTCCAATAGAAAAAAAACGGTGTAATAAAACTAGAAAACTTTCTTTTATAGAAAAAAAAAAGAAATAATTCCCAAACAAATAAATAAAAAATTTTATAATATTAGAAAAAAAAAGTGTAGGGCTCTTTTCGGGATCTGATACATGGAGCGCCTCGTGCTTATTTTATAATAATATTTCTTACGAACGTATTTTTACCCTTTTTTGGCATATTAAATTAAATTATTAAGTTATCTGCTGATGGTTTGTTAAATACTTTTTAACTTAATATATCAAAATAGTATCTCTTGTTGATAAATAGAATTCTATATTGAGAATTATTTCTTTATAAATTTATTTTTATAGCGAGAACTATTTTCAATTTCTCAGTACGATTTAAATATATCATTAAGTTAATATATATAATTGATTAATTAATATTTATAATTATGTGATGCAGTGGCAGGCATGCGCAGTTTTGCGCTCATATCGAAATCCCCAAATTGGCAGAATCTCCATAGAAATTCGTCGGAAAAACAACTGCAACAATCGTTTTCTAATACTGCAAAAACTTATGAAACTTCTCGTTCTTGATAAGTGTACAGAGTTAAAAGTGAATCTGTTTGTGTTCAGAGTGAGTCTTAAGTCAGAGTGCGCTAATAAAAGCTGTTTAAAAACAACTACAAAACTTTAAAAAAATTTTTAGAATTGTTATTTTGGGTATATCGGCAGTAGATTTCTAGCCTTTATTTCTAAGAAAAAAAGCCGGCAAGTAAGCTTTCCCTGGGCATAGAGAAAAATTGTGATGCTATCATACGGTCACTTCTTTTTGTCAGACGCAACAAAACCACAAAACATATATTCTATGATATCAAAAGCTACTTAAGTAATTTGAACTTCGATCTAAGAAATAAGTAGTTCATGGAGAAAATAACAGCAGACCTTTTAAAGTTCTAAAATGAAATTATTTACAATCTCTTTTTCTTTTAAATTATTCTTCAAATTCGAGCTCAAAATACCTTAAGTATTTTTCGAAACTTCCGTAATTGGAAATGGGAAATGAAAAAATAAAAGCTCTGTAGCAACAGAAAAATAGCCACAACAGCAGCAGCAGCACCAGCAACAGCAACAACATTTTCAATGATTTATTAACAAATTTATGCAACTCATAAATTATGGGTGTGCAAAAAGTACTCTCGGTTGGTAGTTGTACGCAAATATAACGCTCCACTTTGAATTGTTTAATTGACCAGATGCACACGAACAATAAATTGCACCCACACATGCTCACTTATGCAACCATACGCAGTGTGTTCATTAAGTCTGGTTAAACTTTTGTACAAGTCAATTTGCTTAAAAATGCGTACGTGAATTCAAGTGCTCAAAAAGTACAAAATAAATTGGTTTCACAAGTGCGAGTACCAAATGATCCATTAACATACGTGAACTACTCATATATGTGTGTGTGTGTGTGTGTGTGCGTGTGTTTGTGTGCGTTTTCGTATGAGTGTTTTTGGAGTGCATACGGTGGCATGAAAACCAAAATACGAGTGGGTACGTTCTCATGAAATATTTTCGCAAATAATGCAACAACAAATAAATAAAGTCCACTTAAAATGAGCAAAAATTATTAATTTATTTCGTATTGTTTTTCACAATTTAAATTTGATTGTTTTTGCTGCATGAAGAAAACTTTGCGAAATTACGAAACGTTAAGTAAGTTAAGTGCCACTTTAACAAAATATTTTTTGTTTTATTTATTTCGTTCGATTTTTTCTTTCGATTATATTCGAAATGATTTGAGTAGAGGTTTGCGTACTCGTATAAGTTTAAGTGGAGGTTTAAACTACGCAACGAGTCGCTGGAGCTGTTAAGTTGGGATGCTTAAAAGACGGACTTATAATTAAGCGCAGCGGTATGCAATTCAAACTAGACTTTTTTTAATTTGTGTGGAGTTAGACTGCTCTATAACGTAGTGAACTTTTAAGTTCTAGAGAAATTTCATTAGAGGGAAGCTGTTGTTTCTAAATATGTGGATCGTGTTCCATGATCGTGTTGTCATTCTTATTTCAGTTAAGGACTGTTTACATCCCAATTAACTTAAATAAATGCATTAAAATTTCGTTGTTGTTGTTGTCTTCAAGTCTCCCCAGATATATTCGATGAAGAGCAGGGCAAAATCCAGCAGCACTTTCGATAGCCAAACTTAGTGTTCCATGTGGTCCAGCGTGTTAAATAACTTCAAGATCTATTAAATATATTTAAAACTGTTGTATTCTTTGACTTTATATTTTTGCAAACATTTATTAAATAAAAATCTCTAATTTTAATAACAAAAAATAATAATAAAATATCTAGAAACACACAGACACACTGACTTATATTCTAACAATGCCCATACGCACTGCAATACAAGCTTAACCTTCAATCTCTTCCAGATAATAAAATTTCTAATTAAGTTTACCTGCAACCTGGTCACCTTTAACTTTAAATATTTATTTCTTTGTAGATTCTTTAGTTTACTTATTTTATTTGTTCCTCCTTTTATAGGCAAACAAACACTTCATTGATTTTTTTATTTATTATTATATCTTTTTTTGGTATATTGAGAGGCATCTTTTCTTTTTCATTTAATGTTTAAAAACTAAAAAATATTGAAATTCATGATGAGACATTAAACACCCAACGTGAAGCAATACAATACGACGCCATTGTGGTTAGTCAACCCAATCTCTGATCTTTCACTAGATCTTCATTGCAAACCAAAAAAAGAAAAAAAAAAAAGCACAGCAACAAATGAAAAAAGATCTTGAGAACAAAAAAAGTCTAGTTAACAACAAAAAAAAAAAGAAGAGATGACAACAAAATAGCAACAACACTGCGGCCAAGAACCCATCAATACTTTTTAGATCAAACTCATACGCACATTCGCCAGCCGAAGTCATTGCATGAACTCATAGAATGAACATTAAAAACAGTCACTAAGAATTAAGAAGTAAAGGTTTGTTTTTATTCCTTTTTTCTCATTTTTTTGTTTTATTCGTTTTCAATATGTTGGAATATACTTTAAGACTTTTGTTGTTGCACATTCAATCGAACTTATACTATTTATTTTTGCTTTTTTTTAATGAACATCAAAAAATATTGCAACTTCAATAACAATAACAACAGCTGCATTAACCTTTCAACAAAAATTTTACAGCATTCTAAAGGAGTTAAATCTATTTTTTTAATATATAATTACAGTGTATATCCCAACATACAAACGACTTTGGGAACAAACAAATCACTACCACTGCACGCACCAACTGACAAAACTCTGTAAAATTAAAGCTGGTTGCTTAGTTTACTAATACCTTCTCAATGGGAATAAAATAATTTAAAAAAATCGCAGTGAAAATCTTGGTGAATAACAAGACCCAATAATTTTATTGACTCATTAAAGCACTGCTTTCATTTCACTGCTTAATCGTTACCAAAATTACAGATTTGTAAGCTGAATGGGGAATGGCTGAACCTGATTATTCGGCATTATCCAAGTTGCTACACACTTTTCCCTGCATTACAAAACTACGAGTATTTTCGTTTCTTTTATGGATCAATCAAAAGAAATGACTTCTTGCCACTTCTGGGCCAAACGCACAATATTGGCACGACCGATTCTATTCCCAACAAAATACTGTTGATTTGTTGTTTCAAAGAATCAGATTTTATTTTTTTGAAGAGAAGCGCTACGGCAACAACAAAAACTAATAGCAACAACAACGACAATGGCAAAAGTACAAAAACAATAAATAAAAAAGAATTGATAAACGAAACATAGAAGAACTAGAAGCAGAAGAAAATGACTAAAATAGTTTACGACCGACCAAGTTACGTGAAATAATGACTAGTTTGTGTTTTAGTTTTTTCGTTTGTAACCATATAATCGGTCACTGACTTGTCAGCATGGTTGCTTGCAATTTGAGAACTCCCAACTCTTTTTCTTTTGTTTTTGTTTTTTTTTTGTTGTATTTGATTTTATATTTTTGTTGTATTTTTTTTGTATTTCTTACTTTTGTGCTTCTTCGTGTTTTAAGATTTTTGAAACCGAGTATTAACCAAACATTTCTGTGGTTCCACGGTTAGTCTGTCTTGACAATGGCAATCTGCGTGCTTGTGTGTGTGTGTGTGAGTGTGTATAGCAGGGAAGGGATATTTCGCACAAAATTATTCTTCTACGCATGTGATTGTTCTCGTAATATGGGAGTGAGAGGAATCCAGTAAATGCTTCCTGAGGTGATCTTCATAAACCGTAATAATCATGTTTAATATCCCGAACACCAACTCGTTCAAATGTTTAACTTGAAAAGAAACTAAAACAGAGTTTGTGGACTTGGATATACACTTGCGGAAGAAATGTCAGCTAATTTGACAGACGCACCTTCAACAAGATGGCCGGTTGGAAGACTTCTTCTTCTCTATACAATATATTCATGTCCTTAGCCAGAGCTAGGCTTGGAGGATCTTAAATATGCAGGTAAACCAAATTTGGTGATCTTCGTTACCCCTCCTCTCCCCTCCTTATTAATAAAAGCTTTACTCCAATAAAGGCTCTAAGATTCTGCAATCTTGCTATCCAACGAACTCAGTAAATTGTGTAGAACCTGCAGTATCAATCAAACATCAGGTGATGTATGTTGTGATGTCTCCCTCACTCTCTCTCTCTCTCATTCTTTGTACAAGATACTTTGGTATGGTTATATTTATTATTATTGTCGTAATAAATTCTAGAGCTGTGCCGAACTTCATCAAACGCTCTCAAACTAGAGGTGTGCCGAACTTCATCAAACGCTCTCAAACGCTCGTTTTTGACAACAACCTCTAATCAAATCCATGTAATTTAAATGGGTTTGATTAGAGGTTGTTGTCAAAAACGAACGTTTGAGAGCGTTTGAGAGCGTTTGATGAAGTTCGGCACAGCTCTAATAAATTCGTTCTGTAAACAATTCGCCTTCTACGGTTTTGCCTTTTCAACAACGATATTCCAGTTTGAAAAATAATTCTCTTCTCTTGTGCCAGAAACCGATTGCAATTGACAATTAATATAATTCGTAGCCCCTATTTGTCAGTATCAAAGTGCACTGAAGTTTCTTTGCTGCACTACATTAAAAAAAAAACATAAACAAACTTATTAACAACATATTCGTACCATTTCCGAACTCCCCATTATCCATGCCTGGGCGTATGTGTATTCATGCAGTTTGTGCACCGTAAGAAGACAAATGCGAAATATAATCTCTTGGTTGACACTGAGATGGCAAAAGTTAGACAAGAAGAATAGAGAATTTGTCAACATGCATGTGCGAATGGCTGCGTTAACGTATTAGTTTGTATGTTAATGTGTGCATATTTAAGAATGTTAAAGAAATTAAAAACAAATTATAAAGCCCCGACATGAAGTTCAAATGTTTGAATCAAACGTTCTTTTTAGTCAATCAAGGATTATTAAGAATTTCGGTTAAGTGATTTTTTGCGCAAGTATCGTAAAAGAAAAACAAAAATTTTAATTAAATTTTCATGTGATTATGTTGAGAGTTAAAGAAAAAAATAGTTTAACATTTTAAATATTTTTCCACTTGACATTTCTCAAAATTATGAAGTGGTTTGATGAGATCTTTTTTTTTTAAGCAGGATTAAAATTTGTATTGTGACACACAAGACACATTTTTCAGTGTACATTTTGGCACCACATTCACTCAACTTAGAAACTCCAAAACCTGAAGTGAAACCAGCTGAATTCTCCATCTGAAAAGCGTACGTTTATTTAAGTACAGCCTTTAATTAGTTTCGTCTGATTTTAGTTTTAAAAAGCAGGCCTCAAAGCAAGCCAATGCGGCCCTTAAGTTGCAGCTGGAAGGTGGTACCGATTCGCATCACTTAAATATATTTTTTTGGAAGCGTTTTACTTGAGTTGTAAGTTGATTTGCATAGACTTGTCACTGCGGCTATTTCTTTTATATGATTCCCATTTAATTGCTTTTAAAGTTGTTTGTTAGAAAAAGAAAGTTGTTTGCTCCCTTGTCCTTTGGAATATAAGTCATATATTTTTTGAATAAAATCGATTACAAACCTTGAGCAAACAATCTTGATTGAATTGAAATGTTAATTATTCAAAGACTTTTAAGTTTTTGATTTAAATTTTTTTTAATATCCGACAGAAAGTTCAAAGGCAGCCAAGATATTGTGAAAAACTAGTAAAGAAAGCTGAGTGATCGTTTGCCATAGAATAAATTCCGAACTGATCTTTACAAGTCCCATTCGGTTCAGGCTTAGTTTCATCAAAACAAAGTTAGGATGCTTTACAATAGTTTGAATTCAGAAAAGGTTTCACAAATTATAATATTGAATATTTTATTACAATAATAGAAAATAAGCTCATGTAGTGGAGTCATACACAACTCACACGACGGCTTCAAAGCTTCAATGTTTTGTTTTAATTATCTTCCAAAACCTGTTGCATTTACATCATGATTTTAAAGCAGGGTTTTTCGTAGGCTTGATATATTTCTTGTTTTGCTTGTGAGTGCTTAATATTTTCTAAAAGCAGGAGAAATAAAACGAGAACTTAATGAAAGAAAAATTTTAAAAAAGTTAAAAATTAAAATCATGATTTTATATGTACTCCTCTATCTTCTCCATCATGCTTTTAAATCATCGTATGAATTGGAGTATTACATGCAACGCCATCTGTTACTCTGCAAAATCGTAAAATATTTTAATATAAATTTCAATATATTTTCGTCACTCGTCAGTATTGTTCCATTATTAGAAGACAATGAAGTACAAAACTGATTCAGTATTTAATGAATCACAAGCAAAAAATATTTGTTATAAACAAAACCAAAAAGAAAACAAATAAACAGTCATTTTCATATCAATTGACCAAAGTTCATGCCATATTTGCCATTCAATATTTAATTTTATGCCATCCAAATCACAACTTCCAAATACTAAAGACAGCAAAAGGCTTCACTCGCTTGTTTAATAACCCAGCAAAACATTAAGTTGCAAATAAATGATTTCACTAGGGCAGTGCATGGAAAGTCAATACTGAAATTAGATGCAAATAAACTTTGATATATAACATTTTGTAGTAATGCACAGTGGGAACGATGGATAAAATTATTGTAAACAAAATGTGTCGTATAAGCTACTGGTCCGATTACAAAATGAAATAAGCAAAAGTCACAAAAGAAGGCCAGTGCTGCTACTCTGCTGTACTACGCTAATATTTCTGCCTACAATACGGGAAAAGTAGGGGAGTATACCATGACTCCGACTCTTAAATAATAAGATTCCATTTGACACAATCGTACAGTAAAGCGCAGTGTAAAATTGCTATCATATCGACGGCCTGCCTGAAAATGAGATCGGCCCGATGGGCTGTTTATCAGCCAATATCGCAAACTGAACCAAGACTTTGAAGTGAGAATGGATGTTGCATCGGGCGTATACGTTATATGCAGTATGCCGACCGCATTACGTATACGTAGTGGTGCTACTAGAATTGGGTGCAACTTCTTAGTTTTGCCAAAAACCCCTAGTCAAACCCATGTAATTTAAATTGGTTTGACCAGAGATTTTTGACAAAACTGAGCGTTTGATGAAGTTGAACCCAACTAGAGCTGTGCCGAACTTAATCAAACGCTCTCAAATGTTCGTTTTTGATACCAACCTCTAATCAAACCCATGTAATTGAAATGGGTTCGATTAGAGGTTGTTGTCAAAAACGAGCGTTTGATGAAGTTCGGCACAGCTCTAGACCCAACTCCTATTTCACACTCTAAAAATTCGTAAATCTAGAGTAGGTTAGCAAATACTGGGTATTGTCAATATATTAAATCTATAGCAAAGCTATTTTCGAACTTTTAATTAGAGTTAAAACCTAATTTTTTTTCAATCGAAAATCGAACTACAAAGGAGTGGTGAGATTGATTATTATTCTTGGTGCCCCCTTGATCATATGACTGCTAGTTCTTCTTTTTTGTTGGAATTGCTGAGAAAAATTACATACATTTTTATAAGGAGTTTTTTGACAAACTGAAACATTGAAAAGTCTCTAAAATTTTGCAGTTTTTTTTTCGAAATCTGAAGCATCTTAATATTACAGTCAATGACAAAAACCAAAGTCGTGACTTTAAAATCGACGAATGAGACATCATGTGAACTGCTGGTTGCTGGGTTGCACTCATATTTAGTGCTTCATTTTAATGATTTCCAAAACTCAAAGTTCTGTCAATACGTTGAATGATGTGATAGCGAGGCGAGAGAGTAGAATAATAAAAATATGTCCGTATTTTTGCTTAAAAACAAATGAAACACACTCATACGCACATACATTTTAGCACTAACCACTACTAAACGGTTTCAGTGATAATACCCTCACTTATACACACATACAGACATAAATACAAATGTGTGTGTGTGTGTGTGTGTGCACATCTTTATAAGAATATGATAATTTTAATGGCTGAATGTGAATACTCAACTCACATGAATACTTAACCTACGACAACCAAAATTAGTTTGTGTGTAACTGATACAACAACAAGTTCATTGAACTAAAATATTTGCTGAAATAAATAATACTAAAAAAGAAAAACACTTCATGAGTCGGACAAATACTTTAAACGAAACGAATGCCAGAATTGAGTAGCGATAATGGCCGACTAAAATATCATTTAAGGTTTCTATATTGCGTAATAGCAGGTTTGCCGGAAAACGTTTCAATTTATCTGGGCTTCAATCCAAGACAGTCAGTTTTAATTCACTAAGCCCTGTTAAGAGTAAAAGTAAAACACATGTAAAATAGTTGTGTAACAAAAGTTTTTTGAAAAAAAGTTTGTGGAAAAATCGTTAAGATGTTTAGTTTGCTTAGAAGTATTATTTTATATTATTATATTAACGCCTGGGACTTATAAAAAATATCGAACAGATAATCATCCACATCGACCACATCGACCACACAACAGATTTTGAGTTTTCAGTAAAAATTTTGATAATATTTCGGCAGCATAAAGAATTGTCTGCGCTAATCTCTCCATCGATTCTATTGCCTTTACAAACTATCTTCCGTATTGACAAATATTTTAGCTTTGAAATACTTATATTTTTAAAAATAAATATTTTTCTTCGAAAATGAATTTTAATAAAATAATTTAAATAATTTAATTTTTTATGAATGCAGTCGTGTTGTATCTTCAAAGCAGCGGCACAAAAATAATCAAGTCATATCAGAATATGTTTACTGCAACTAACATTTACAATAGTTTCAAACAAAAATAACTTATTTTCCACAACCATAAATTGTTGCGGAGAGCATAATATTATTGTCGCAATAACGCTGTAAACTGAGCTCAGCGCTTGCCAAAATTTTGTCAAGACTAACGTTCAGTCGGCCAATGCATGATGTACAGTGCCACAATCAACTATTTATACAATATTCTTTGCACTTTTTGTACAAACAAAAATGTGTCTAAAAAATAAAGTTTTTATTTGTTGTTTCTTGTTTTTATTTTTTCTATGTGCGTATGCAAACGTTTTTGTCAAAAACTCATTTGGAATTTTAATTTGAAACTCAAACCACCGTATTCTGTCTTTTATTTTTCCATAATTCTTATATCTTTTCTTTTTTTATTTAGTTTATTTTTCCGCAAGACTGTTTAAAGCAAAAGCCCAAGTTGAAAAGGCCAGTAAACTTGTCTAATCTTTTTCGAATAATTTTGTATGAAGATTAGCACAATGAAATTTTTCATTTTAATGTGTGCCATTAAAATAACATCAATTTACATATTTTAAATATTCATTCAAGTTATCGCAATAAGAAAGTAAAAAGCAAATAAATTTCAATTAAAAGAATAAACTGCGAAACTCTTCGGTATTAAGTTTATGAGTCTTAATTAATAACTATAATCGGTTTCTATTATTTAAAATATTATGAAACTAAAAGACTTTGCAAATGTCTGCTTGAAGAGACGCATATTTATTTGAAGAATTATAGGAAATTAAGCGTTGAAGTTTGCAAAAAGTTTTCCCAAATTTTTATTGTAATCGAAAAAGTTCTTCTCTTAATCAAACAGTCTAATTGTAAAAATATATATAATTTATGAACTAAATTCCGAATCTCGATTTAGAGAAATGTTTCCAAGACTCAATGTGCGGTCACATTTGGCAAATATTCGCCCGAAACAGCGTAACAACTATACGCGAAAGACAAATATTTCAATTCGGATACGTGTTTCTTAAGTAAAATAGCTCCGTACATAAATAATGGGCGGGGTCACACAATCAAATATTATTGAAAAATTTTGAACTCTATAAACTGAATTAAAATGTTTTAGTGGTTATTTAGGGGTTATAGTTTTGTGCGCAAATATTTTCTCAAATCTGGCCGTTCTTTTGCGATCGTATTCACAGAATTTCAATATCAAATTTAAATGGTTTTCAAAAATATTTTGTGTTTAATTTCAAATACGGCAAGTTAATCAAATAATTAATTTAAAAAAATTCAGATTCAAAAAACGTTTCATTTAACCAGATTTTAGAATATATTAATTGCAAAATATTATATATATATATATATATATATATATATATATATATGTATATATATACACATATATATATATATATATATATATATATATATATATATTTATTTATTTATTTATTTATTTGAAATTTATAAATAAGCTAGAATTTAAAATGTGCCAAAAGCTTTGGTTTATATATCTAGATTTTCTTGAGGTTTAATGTATAAAGCTCTTGAGTTACTCCGATTTAAAGGGGAAGGGTATCACATTTATTAAATCCTATGGTCTAATATTTCAAGATATCGCAAGACATGGGGTTAAATTACACGATCTTGGGTGCCCATTAATGGGGCCATCTCATGAAATTATTTTTTCGTCAAAAGTTTTCTTGAGTAAATCAATTGTAGCGCCCGCTGTGTGGCATATGCCACACATGTTCCTGTTGGAATCACATATCAGCAAGATTAATGCCAGCTAATTGAGGTACGAAAAAACTTCGAATCATGTTCCTATACTGTTCACCATAGACAGTAACATTCTGACCATCTGACATATAGGCCAATGACTCCGCCAGGCCATAAAGCGCACCAAACAGTAATTTTCTGTGGATGGAATGGTGTTTTGAAAAAAGCGTGTAGATTCTCCTCTCTCCAAATGCGACAATTCTGTTTATTTACGTACCCATTCAAGCAAAAATGGGCCTCATCGGAAAATGAAATTTTTATTCGATGAGTTTGACGAACAGAGCCATTATTTTGATTAAAAATTTCCACAATTTGCACGCGTTGTTCTGGTGTAAGTCGATCTATAATTAAATGTCAAAGCAAACTAAATAAAAAGCAACTATCAGCTATTAAATGGGTGATCAAATAAAGCAGTGATGTCAATTTAAAGCTGTATCAATCTATAAAGAACACCCGATACATGAGTCCTTAAACCTCGAACTATTTCAAACAAAAATCTACATCCTTAAAAATAGAAAACCAACCCGCAAAACAGTTAATTTATCTCAATTAAAAGGAATTTCTATTTTCCTCCTACCATTCAAATTTATACACCCGCAATAAAATCACTTTTAATTTACAACTGAAATGAAGTCAAAATGAGAAAACGAATTTAAATTTTAATTCGAAAATAATTCACACTTTTATAGTTGATGGTGATGATGCTGCCCTTATGAAACCCTTCTATGAATTTCTGCTGACAAATAACAAGAACGCAATGAAACTAAATTACAGACAATTATCTAGAAACAATAAAACTCAACAATTTGAATTGTTTTTGAAAATGTTTTGTGTGAATAATAGTATAATTTTCTTATTGTTGTTTAAATAAACCAGATCAAGTCCTGCTGTCTATGGGAAATGTAATAGAGACTCATAAAGACAGGCTGGCGGACAGACAGAAAGACAGACGGAGAGAGACACACAAGCTGCCAAACAATGTATTTTGGCAAAAGTACTTAAAACTATTTGCGGTGGTAAATGATGAAATGCATGTAAGACTCACATTACAACACTCTGTGTGAAATGGTATTGAAGCATTTAACAACCACGACACACACACAGTTTCTAATAACAGCAGCAGCACACAGTGGCTACGAATTGCAAAAATCCATTTTAATTAAATTTATTCCATCTTTTTAAGATTGTTGGTTTTAAATAAGCAAAAATGAATAAATAAAAATTAATAATTAATTTTAGCATCAAGTAACACTAAACAAAATAAATATTATTTTAGGTTTTTCTCAGTCAATTTGTTAGATATAGAAACGCTTTATTTATTGTGGGGTTAAGAATTTCCATATGCCTGCATTCCATAGGTCAGAACACTAACCGCCTGCTCCATGATATCACTAGATATCGTTCTATCGAACAATTATATATTTAAAAAAAACAAGATTTAAAAATTGCCTAAATTTATATTCAGACAGGGGCATGATAAGTATTTTAAGGCACACAGCAAAATCACCATCAATATAATTTTCAACTTCCGTAGTAGAACATGACAGCTCCGTCTTCGTAAGTAGCTACACTCCCAGCATCAGTACTCACTCAATGGCCGTATTGGTCCTCAAGAATGCTCTCTACATTTCCTGCTCAATCTAAAGGAAATACAAATTAAAAACAAATAAAAAGATATTTGAAATAAAAATACTGGTTGGCTCCTACCGACTTGTAAAAGACCTTTGCTCACATCATTTACCAACCGGGTTAAAAGTTTTAAACTTTTAAATTAGTTACCATAATTGTTGCCAATTGTGCCTACTGTGCAACCAGGGAAAACATATTTAAACTCAACAGAATATGTTTGCAAAAGACTTCATTCATTCTTTGGGTTTTTTGAATGAAATTGCTGAGAGGTTTTGTTATTTTGAAAAAAATCAGAAATCTGCTGATGATTTTTTGTAAGAACGAATGAAATCCATCTGCAAAGACGTACTTAACACAGAAAAACATATTTTTATTAATTGTCTATATCTCAAATTTAATACTACATAAAAATGTTAATGCAAAAAAATTACATATCGCTCTTTAATTTAAAAAAAAAAATTGAAATATAACATGTCCTGCTCATAAAGGATTGATTGACTGAAAAATTTTAGTTGCGTTAACACTGAACTGCTTTATAGTAGGAAATTATTTTCATAACCAACGACTTCTAAAACTCTTTTTTGTGTTGTGACGATTTAGGATTCAACGTGCGATATATTCAATTCTCGTTCACACACAACATCATTGTGTTTTTAGTGCATTCTTAAAGTCTAAACAAAATTTGAGTATTGATTTTTCCTCATTTCATTTTCATTTCAAATTGTTGTAGACTTAAATACATATTCCGTAATAACCCTACTATTCAAAGTTCACTTCAACTTGGATAAATGATATAGTGGCTTTGAAATAAATGTTTTACTTAATTATACCAAATGACTCTTTTTTAGTTCAGACATACAAATTAACTCAAAGTAAATAAATATTCTTTACATATCGCTGAAGAAGCTACACAAAGAAGTGGCGAAATATTGGAATAAAAACATAATTTTTATACCAAAAATAAAAAATAATAGACCTTTTGCTTAAATAAACCTAAAAAATTAATAAAAAAATTAGGTCGAATAAGTTTGTAAAATAAAAGTAAATAAATATTCTTAAAACTTAGTTCTAGTAGCAGGCTGGCAAAGATGTTACTCCTTTAAATTACTGACATCCCTAAACTTAACATTTGAACGCATATTTTGGCAACACATACTACAACAAGTAGTTGTGGTAACTTGCACATATAAATAATAATGATGGTAATAATAATGATGATGATAATGATGATGATAATGATGGTGGTAGTGATGGCGATGATGAGGCTGAAGTGTGAGCTGCTCTGTTGTCGTTGGAGTTTTAACTTTTTGCCCATAATGCTGTTGCATAAATTTTGTTTTTGGCAACTTAACCAACCAAAAAGTTGACTGCATTTGTGCATCATGCCCGTAGGGTTACTTCTTACTCTGTTAAAAGAGATGATGTGCTTTTGTCTGTTGGAGCTCCTTGCAAACACACACACAGCCACACACACACACACACACACACATATACACACTGTAGTATGCTTTCATGTGCTTGAAATTAAAGTTTTGGTTATGATCTCAGTCGATATACTTCCAGGCACGAGTGTATGCAAATATTTCTGGCTGGATATTTATTCGAAAGTTTGTATGTATTTTGTTAAAGTGATTCCATTAAACTGTTTTGGCAATTTGTTAAATACGAAAAACGTATTGTGCAGAACGTTATAAAGTTAGTCATATCAAATATTTACGAGATACATTCTCATAGATACATTTATACACGAGTGTTTGCCACAATGTGTGGCAAATGCATGTGTATGATTTCATTTAACAACAAGCAACAAGTGATTGTTTAACACTTACAAAGGAATTAAAGGATATTCATGAATAAATTGAATTCATAATAGTTTTATAAGTCTGAATAGAAACTATTTAACTAATTTAATTTGGAATTTTTTTAATAGATGTCGTTTATGTTGTCTGGATTAGAAATACTATGAAGCGATTTGGAAAAAGATATATTGACATAAGTTTATGTGTATGTGTGTGTGTGTGTGTGTGTGTGTATATATATGTACTAAAGGTAAACAGAATTTTCGCTCTTTTTAGTGGAACAGGTCAAAATATAAAAATATAACAATTAAATATAAAAAATTTAATTTTTAAATACGAAAGTGATATTCGAAAAGTATTAGAATGATCAGACTGTGTCTAAGATCGTCATGGATGCCTGCCATTATGGCTGCACTCTACTTTTCTCTTAACTTGACTGCTCGCCACCATCTCCGGGAACACACCAGGAAGCCTTACCAGTGTGCTTTATCAAATGTATTCTTGCACATTGACCTCCACAAGCACTTCATATTGTACTGCATGAAAAATTGTATTCCACGTGATGGGAAACGTCTACGAAGCGCAGAGGAGAGCTTTATTTACCTTCCCCAGCTGTACCATATAAAAATTAACGCTATAAAATTCGGAATGACGTTACAAATAAAATTATATATATTTGAATAAATATAATTGGACGAAAATCGAGTTGGTTTCGGGGATAGCCTTAACTCCCAAAGATATTTTCAAAATCCCCAAACCGGCCTTATTCATTATTTTTACGGATTTTATTAATAATTAAGAGCAATTTAGAATTTAAAATGAATCGAAATGTTGTGGCCTTGTGAGTTGAGAAAACAAGTCTGGATATTTTGAGTAAAAAAATATGTGCTTTTGAAAACGGTGCAGCTGTTTCAGAATCAAAATTTTTTTAAGGATATTATTATAATTTATCAATTATCTTTTAAATATGCTTGAAATTTTTCCAAGAAAAGAAACCTATAACTAAGAAATAATTAAGATATTTTATTCGGCAAAAAACAGGATGCCTGACTTAAAATTTTAACTCAAACTGTTTATGACTTTTGACTGATTAATTGATTAATGCTTTTTCTACTAACTTTTTTCCAGATATTAAACAGTTTGGCTAGCAAACAGTGGAACGGGGTGAGTAAAAAAATTTTAATTTTAAAATATAATAAACGAACGAATGTACTGAAAACCAATTAGTTTTTTATACAAACTAAAATTTGTTTTTAACTAAAGAAATAATAAAAATTAAAATAAATAGAAACAAGTAAGGAAAGGAAAATTAATATTGAATTATTAAAATTTTACCCAGAATTAACAATTAAATCTGCACTATTGCACGAGATATGAATACATTGAAGAACGTATATTTTGCAAATCGTTTAATTAGAAGTTAAGGATTTATTGGCACTTTTAATTCTATTATCCGTTTAGATCATGAAAGTTTTGTTGCTTTATTTTTTTATTTTTTGCCCTTTAACTACCTTTTCCAATCACATCTATAGAAGTTTTTATTGCATATCAGATATAAACGCGGGTATGAAAAGAAAACCTGAACATATTAAATTTCTTAAATCTGCAGACCCTCTAATCCTCGTTTCTCTTACGGCTATAAGCGGATAGACTTGGTAATAGTTTTAAATAGTCAGCAGAATTTTTTTAAATGCTACATTTATTACGTTGATAAAAGAACTCAACTTCTGGTATCAAACAATTCCATTACAAAACAAAAAGATAAAAAACAATAATGAGGCAGCTGTTAATATAGCGGTGGGTTCATTCCGGCCCCTTTAATGAAAGTGAGTGTTGAATATGTAGAATTTTTTTCTTTTTAAGGGGAACTCAATAAGATAAGAACAATTTTCGAATAGCACATATATTTCAGAAAAGAACATAAAGAACTTAAAAAAAAGAAGACGATATGAAACTTTCGGTAAAAAAAATCATAATATAAACCCTGGCTAAAGACACGTTCACACTTGTCAAATATTTGTCCAAAAAGGCGTAGCTAGAAAATACTAATGAAAAATAATTTTATTTGGATGAGTGTTAATGAAGTAAAATGTATTCATACAAAATCAATAAACAGTGTCATAGAGACCAATATTGTAGCAAATTATTTAAATCAATAATCACTTATTTAGTGGTGGCGCTTTTATAGGCAAATATTCGACAAGTGTGAATATACTACCTTGAATCTTTTTATAAGGCCAACAATAGTAAATGCACGACTTTCGCGCTAGTTTCTTTTAAAACCGATTTCACTGAGATACCCCCGTACATATTTAATTCTCTTAAACCTACACAAACAAATTTATACGATTCAAGGATAAAAGCTGTAACGAGCAGTATTATGCGCTTATTTGTAATTTTCCAAGATACAATTTATTTTAAAGCTTACACGCATCATTTGCACATACAAAACCGCTCCACCAACTATTTCATTTCATTTTGTATACCACAAAACCTTTTTACTATATATTTTCTCTAATTTTTGTTTTCTTTTTTTTTATCATTTTTTAATTAACCAAAGTTCATAGAAAGAAATGCTTTACATTATTTATTTGCGTACTTGTATGCTCGTTCGCTTTTTTTTTGTGCGTAACCATAAACTCGAAAAAAGGCAAATTGTTCAAAAATGCATGAAAAATAGAAATAGAGTATAAGAAGTGCATCGAAAACATACATGCATAGAAACTGTTACACATACACAGATAAATTTTCAAATGACCACCACATATGAATGCTTACGAATAGAATTCAAGCTAAACCGTAGTCAATTGATTACTTTGCTCGTACATATAAACGAAATCATTGGGGATACATTAATGTGAATCACTGACCACATTAAATGGGCATGAAAGCAGTGGAAGGCTAAAAGTGTATTACGATTAACCTTAGCTGGAAATTTTTAAAATATATGGTTTGAAAATTTGTTGATAAAAATATTAATTCAAGCCAAATTTCCAATCTGTCATACTGTTGGTTGTACTCTACAAGTGACAGGCCAAAAATTCTTGATTTATTTATTGCGATTTAATTTGTGTCTCCACTTTATGTTCATCACGGTTTTTTAAGAAAATAACTTCGTTTTATAAATTTCAAAAAAATAAATATTTTTGATTTATGTCTTCGTAGCAAAATTTCATTTTAAACCAAAACAAAAACAAAATGTTAAAATTTTCTCATAGAAGGTTATTTTGCAATATCACGGGACACTCAGTAAATATATTTTTCCCGAATTCTTTCGGTGTAAATTATTGAAAATAATTTCGATTCATAAGAAGACTAGGAAATAAATTTTTTTACGATAATATATTTTGCCAAACTGTTACTTATCAAAATTATTATCAGAATCAATTTTGCTTTTTTATTTCTAAAGGTACATTCACACTTATGAAATATCTAATCACGAAAAGCGCGACCACTAAATGCAAAAAACCCCAAATTCGTAAAAGTGTTTATTTTTGTTAAATAGTTTCCAACAATATGGGATTCTATGACACTTCCTAAGTTACGTTGGAAAGTATTTAATTTAATAAACGAGTATCTGAATCAAAATATATTTGATTAGTATTTAGTGGTTAAGCTTTTTTGATCAAATATTTCATAAGTGTGAACGTACCTTAAACTAAATAATTATATTCATCAAGACCAACCGGCCAGAATCGCTGATATTGAATTTTTTTTTGCAAACAAACCAGTTGGGATAATTTTCAAATTCAGGCAAACCCCATGGGAAAACCATAATAACATTAAAACTGAATTGTAAATTAGTCGTCTTCTCTTTTCGATTGGAAACAGTATTCAGCCATGCTATCTGAAGATTTTCATGTGCTCGCATTTTAATTGAATTTTAGTTTAAATTTTCGTTTTATTTAAACTATTGACTTATTTGCACAACTGCGAAAAATCGCGTTTAAAACGAATTTTTCATTTCAATACGCGTTTTTGTTGAACCACTTTTACTTCTAAAAAAAGAAAATGCTATTTTATATGAATTTTATAAATAAAAAATGCTAAAAATGAATATTATTGGCATTAAAAACTCAAATACAAATATTTCATAATAAATAAGGAATATTTCAGTATGAGAACATAATATATGGGAAAGTACAGTGCAATAATTAGCTATAAGTACAGAGCATTATAACCGAACTCATAGTAAATATTGTTTGGTTCTTTATATAGTTTTATATGTTTGAAATGAAAAGAACATATTGGCAATAAGGGAAAAATCATATAAAAAATATAGAAATTTGTGGGTCCTTTTTCATTTGTATTGTAAAATGTTTCTTATTAAAGTTTAAAAAAAAATATATGTAAAAAAAATTGAATTAAATTGTTACAATATGTTTTATACAAAAAATTACCCGCTTCTGCTCCATTATTCCAGATCGGGTCCTTTTTAGTAATTCTTATCTACAGTTTTAAAACTTTTTATTACATTTTTTTACTAATTCTACTCGTGTGAAAGTTAAAGATATTTTATCTCGTTTAACAAAAATAACGGTCAGATATAGTCAAATATTTTCCCAAAAGAACGTAACCACTAAATTTAAAGAAACATACTTTAATTCAGACAAGTAATTACTGAATTGTTTGCAAAAATATTGGATTCTATGAAACAGTTTTATTTGAGAAACAGTTTTATTTGAGAAACACGTATCCAAATCAAAATATATTTCCTTTCCTAATGATGATGCTTTTTATGGCAAATATTTGCCAGCTGTGACCGTACCTTCAGAAACTATTTTGTTTGTAATTTAAAATAAAATATGTATTTCACTTGAAGTTTCTTTCATTAAAAATCAGTGAATGTTTTGTTACTTTCCTTAATAACCGGGAATTCCCAGGAATTTGTATATTATCTTTTCATTCCCGGGCAGAAAAAAAATGCTGGAAACTAAAAACACTATTTACAACAGAATGAATTTCAGCTCATGTTAATTGAAATTTTTTTAGTCTATTTAGCATTATTTGATTTTGCTTTATTCTATAAACTTTCAAGCTTTTTAGTTTCATTTCATTTACTATTATTTTCGAATATTCTATTTCATTTGTTTTCATCAGAATGCCAGCCATCCTTTCAGTGTGCCTATAAATATGTACTCATACAAATTTATTGTTACAAATCAGCAAGTAGTGTTATTGATTTACCCACACCGCATCCTGCTTAATCCTCATGATCCTGCTCTCATTATCAGCAAACCATCTATAACCATTAATCCATACCCCCAAAAGTAGCTTGAACAAAGCAGCAAAAGAGTTAAAAAAAAAATTACAGCACCAAAGAAAACACAGACTGACTAAACCAAATCCCCCCTCCCCAAACAACGAGCACTATATTCAAACATATTATCAAAACATTTCTAAGGTGCATACAATATTTATATATTTTTAACTACTAGCAACCCCTTTGCGAATCCCTCTCCGGCATTAGACCCCGCACTCCTCTACTTTATTTTCAAAAAGGAAGACGTTAAAAATATATTTATGTGTGAGTGCGTGTGTGTGTGTGTGTCTTGCAGTATTAGTGCATGCTTTTTTGCGTTTCACTTGTATTAATACTTTGCTGGGACTGACGACTATTGAAGTGTTATGGCCTGTGGGCCGACCGACCGACGCATGGTATTGTATCCTTGGCAGAGTGCGTATTGTAACATTTTTTCCTATTTTTCAATTCAAATGCAAATGCATTCAAATATGCCTGTTGTATGGATGTATGTGTGCTTGTGTGCATTAGTATTTGTTTTATTTGCTTGTATGTATCTACTTGTTTGTTCTAAACTTTTTCACATTTGTGCGTTTCGGCTGCAGTTCTATGCGTATAAATCTATTTACTTGACGCACAGTGGGACCACAGTCAAGTAACATAATAATAAATAGATTTTATACTCTTCGTTAGAATATTGTTGCACCTGAGTCGCAAAATGTCAAATAAAAATGATGCACTGCGAAATAGTTTTAAATTTAAACATTTTGAGGTAATTGAAAGGAAACATCTATAGCATTAAATGTTAAAGGCTTACCAAGCTTCTTTTGCCATTGTGTAATTATGTTTCCGTTCTCGTCGTCTATAAGTTGTTTATCAATCCATCCCACTGTGAATGTGATAAAGTGTCTTTGTGTGAGTTTTTTTTTTTTTTTTTTTTGCTAGTATTTTGTAAAATGAGTTTAATTAGCAACCCTTTTTTCTAATATTAATGAATGTGTGTGAATTCCTTTTTCGGATTGTGAGCACATGCATTTCCTTAAAAAAAGTTTCGCTAAAATTAAAAAACTTGCTCCATTTGTTATAGCTTTTTCAGGATTTATAAACTAAATTGGATTTAGGGAGTGGCGATTCGAAACTAATCGATAAGGCCGTATATATAAATATTTTACAATTTTGTATATGTTAATAAATATATGTTTTATATACATACATGCGAATACGAATAGACATATTTACTATTTTCCTTTTAAAATGACCGCAATATATTTTGCGGCAAGCTAAAGAAAAATACTTGACATCAATACATTCCGAACAAAAATTGTATTAGTTCTTCAAAATAGTGTAGTAACTTTAAACTACTTTTTTAAAACACTTTAATAGAACTAAAATTATAAATGAGTCAATATTCTGGCAATTTCTTCCAGATATCAATTCAAAGGTACATACTTTAATTAAGGTTCAATTTTGAACTTTCTTGATTTGATTTTAAAGTTTTTATAAATATTAGTATATAATAGCTCTACCGCTCTCGAAAATATTCATTGGAGAAGAATACGCCGACTACAAAAGAGTGCTACAAATCGATTCTCTTATATTATTAAAATTGTTAGCATTGCATAAAAATATTTTAACTATATTAGCAAGGAAAATTGTTCTATAAGAGTTCTTTTATTGTTATTTGCTACGAAATACACAATAATGAAACAGGGGGAGTACAAATAGTTTTAATAAAACTTACACAAATTTTTCTATCGTAAACAAATTGGCAGGACTATGTATACTTAAATCTTAATTATTAAAAAGCTGTTTTTTCCAGATTAAGTTCAGCTTGGCTTAATTGACTTAGGTTACATGCTTCTACTAGCTTTGAAGTTTTTTTTTATAAAACAATTTAACGGATTGCTCCAAATCTAGCCTTTTCTATAATATTGCCTCTAACATTTAGTGTAGTCTTCCTATAACACGTTTTTAAACTCAAAAGCCCGAAATCAATATTAGATATGCATATATATACGTAACTCATATAACTTCGCACAAGTTTTGCAGTTTGTTTCTAAGAAAGTATGTGCTCTTACAATAGTTTATATCTTCTCTCAGATTAATATTGCGAAATAATAATATAATATTATAAATAATCCAGATATGGCCAGTTATTACTACGACAGTGCACTCACTATCCGCAAAAGCTTTTTAACAATACCAACAGATATCATTTAAAAAGCATTTCGAAAAATCAATTTAATCTAACGGTTATTAAATAAATACAACCATTGAGTTGATAGCTCTCGTGAGAGCATACGAATGCATTATTGAAACATTGCCACATCTTACATCGCGTTAAATAGTGTGGCAGCCTTAAGTTACTTTGACACATCACAATCAGAACGACCTCAAAATGAAAGAATGAAAAGAAGAAACGCAAATAAAAGATAAACTATAAAAGAGTCTTGTCAACAATATTTTCATTCTTTGATAACTAAATTTTTTCACAAAATAATAGACTCGCAAAGACCAAATTTTATTGCATCAATCGCACACGCAGTAGCAAAAAACTCGTTTTATATTTCCTTCTGTTGAAGATTAATTTTAAGTTCGTTCTAGTGCAAATTCGTTAATTTTTTTTTTTATTCACGATTTTTCGGCCAATGGATGAATCCGAGCTATTGTTTAATCTGTTTTACCTACTCCTATGCATGTGTATCATCTATCCACCAGAGGAATTTCAGCGCCTAGGACTAACGATTGAACAGCTTTTCTCTCGTTGGTTGGGTGAAGAGCATATAAACTTTGTTCGTTATCATCAGAAACGTACGTCACTGAACCTCTTCATACACAGCTGCCTTCCTGCCATTTACTTCCTCATACACCGATTTAAATTTTCCGTATTTACGGAATACAATGAAGTTGAAGAATCAGATTTAGATCCAGACTTTCCTATGCCACAAGAAGCAGTGGCATTTAAAACTCTTACATGGAAAGTAGCTCAACGTTTTAGTCTAATGGCAGTTTTGGCGGTACCGGCTTTAATATTTAACTGGTATCAACAAGATTGGAAAAGACATCCAATAACTCAGACCCTTTCGAAGTTTTCGAATGTGCCAAATAGTACAATAAATGTTATCTCTGATGTTGGTACAGAGTTCAGAAGGTAACTGCTGTGTATAGTTGGTATTTATATAATTGAATAAAATAATAAAACGCATGTATATATCTTTCCTCTAGACAAGATGTTTATAAGAAAAAATTAAATTCTATTGCAACCGTGATTGCTACGGAGAATTGGATTATTAAAACCACTCTATACAACGTGCATTTTGCTCATCAAAGTGATACCACGCTTAGTGTGGCCAAGGTAGGAAAACAATTGAAAAAAAAATTAATATTAAAATATGCGCACATATTTATGTATATACTACACACTCGTATATACATATGTAACTCGATTGTGGTTTGTGTTAAACTTTGACAGTATTTATATCAAATCTATAAGTTGTAAAATGTTCCTTAAATGTGGAAAACGAAACGGTTTTAAATCAAACAATAGACTCTTGTAAATTAAAACATCATTGTTCCTTGGCGGTAATGAAAACTTACTAATTTGAAAAGTTGATGAAGTTTCCTTCATCTCTGATTTTACTATTACCTTATTTAAAAAATATGCATAAGTTTTCACCTTCAATTCAGTTTTCGCACAAATTGACCTGTACTGATCAAAGGTTGTGATATCACATTAGAATAAATATAAAATACTTAAAACAGTAAACCTTGATCATATATGTAAATATGCTGATACAGATGGGAAAAGACCTAAAAAGTCAATTCTGATGTTTTACTTAAATAAATAATTACTTGGTATATATAATTGACATGTCCTATTAGACTATCTCGCCCTCTAAAAATATAATATTAGATCAATTTCGTTCTTATTAATATTTTAACTTCACTAAGTTTGTGCCACTAACCATCTAACCTATAAATATTGAATAACGTTATATATTATCAGAGAGAATGTAGGTTTTGCACAACCACTGTAAGTTAAGAAAACTACATGATTTAGCATGTTCTGATTTAAAACTTTTTTATTCGCGTATGGTATAATTATCTTCAAATAATAAATTCGCAATGGAAAGTAATATTATATTGATAAAATCGTCAAAGCTCCCAAGGAAAGTTCTATAAGGAAAAACCGTGATAGAATAATACATGCTGTTCCTTCATTTGACCTGCCAGTGTGTGGAATCATAATATGGTCAAGGCAGTAAATATTTTCTGAAGTAATTATTAAATTTAGAAAATGTGCTTTCAATCTCCAATAAAAATGAAATATAAAATCAATTTCTATACGTCTTTATTCACTTTAGACCATTGACGCTGTATATCGGCATTTGCTTGGAGTCAGTTTTTAGTAGACAAATCTATTTCCAGTCCTTGGGCACCTTTTGCGATAGAAGATGTTATGCACTAATTTGTGCTCACTATGTTGTGGACGACACATACTAGAAAATAAAAATTAAACATTTTTTTGGTATATCTGTTGCGAAAAGGAAATAATTGCCTCTTAGGTTGACTTAACGCTACTGCTAAAAGGATTATAGACTTACATGATATATTTTTTGTGTGACCCTTCCTGTTTTGCATAACTGGTCTCAATTAAAGAGTTATGTAATAGCTACGTTTATATTTTTAATTATTTGAATCTCTTTATTTTTTGTATTACGTAATTAAGTTTCTTTAGTAACATGATGTCGCTGTTTTTGATCTATGCCATTTTTTCAACACATAAATTTTTTAAATACGCACATGCGTCATTAATTACTTTTTTGGAAAAGTAAAACATATACCAAGTCATGTATATTTTCTTATATAGACCGAAACATACACCGTATCGCAGGACAATAATGATACTCTGCAAATGATTAGTATTATGGTCAAGGCGAATCGTGCTGGCGTTGCCGATTTCCACATACGTATAAATGCCTTAGAATTTCGTAATCTCGAAGAACGTATAGCACGACCAATATTAATACCATCCAACATACAATTTCATCGCAACGTTATTGATCGTTTTATAGATGTGTTCAAAGAACAAGTCAGCCTTAATCCCATTTACAAAGCCGATCGTATAGCGGACAAATGTTTTGCTTGCATGATCGTCGAACCAAATATAAAAATACACAAGCAATGTGAAGATGTTGATCGTGATGGTAGACCTTTGTCCAATGACCGCTGCTGCACAAATTGCTATTGCCGTCCAATGTGGTGTGTTGAATGCTTAGCTCGCTGGTTTGCAGCCCGTCAAAGTGAACATGAACGTGAAGTGTGGCTGGAGCAGAAGTGTACGTGTCCTATGTGCCGGGCTAAATTTTGTGTATTGGATGTTAGTTATATCGAAAAACCAGTAGACACAACGTCATTAAATAACGAAACTAACGACAGTATGACGTGATTATTAATTATTCCTTTTATTTTTAACTATTTTTTCAGGTTTAATGCTTTTCTAAAGTAACACTCTAAAATGCTTCATTATAGAATTGTGTTCAGATGTTCACAATACATTTTCTCAATTCACAAGACTTATTGTATTGTTTAAAGTTGTATTTGAAAAAATAATTTAAAAAATTCTTAAAAGCTTACAAATATGTAATTTGTTTTCGTCTTAAGAAATTTTATTTGAAATTGTCTTTTCAAGTAATACTTTAAGTGATAAAAAAAGTTTGTGAATTCATCATATAAAAATCATAGCATTTGTTACTGCCTAGGTCGCTATGTCGAAAGAAAGTTTGTACCGCACTCTTTATATATACAACAAAAACAAAATTTTGAAATTATACAAACTAAATTTTTTTCGATATACTGAGGTTGGCAGTTAAAAAAAAATTGTACTATTTTGTACATAAACTAAGTGTAATTTTAAGAATTGTACTCTTACCATCAAAACTTTTTAATTTTAAAAAGAAAATGCACTTTGTCATTATTCATACCTTATTTATATCTTCTTTTTTTATTAATTAATTACTCAGTTTTACTTAACTAATATTAGACCTATTATTATATACATGTTTGTAATAGTGTCTCCTTCTTAACTATTATAAAATACTTCTTTAACAACTGTGCAAATTATTACGTTTATTTCAAAAATACTCGTACTTTTTTATTAATAACAATTGAAATTTTAGTTAAATAATTTTGTTTAAAATAATCATGTTTGTGATGAATTTAAAAAATAAATTTTAAATTATTATATACTCTAACATTATTGTAATTAATTTTTTTTTTCTACATATGTATGTAATGTGTTGTCAGAGTGTTTGCTTCAAATTTGATTGGTTTTTTGCAAATCTAATGATAATCCTAATCCTAAATTCCACCAGTTGAAACAGGTCCTTTCAATCAAGCTACCTCCGCCATCTTTGACAGGTTTCTCCACATGATGTTTTTGAACTGCTTTTAATGGAATTTGTGAACCAAAACATATATAATTTTTTAAAATGACGGAGATATAAAACAGGGTCGAAAATTTACGAAATTGTTTATCTTTTCAAAAATTTCAGATTAGGAAATTGCCAGCGCAATGTCCCACGTAGAAGAAACGATTGGGACAACACAGACACGCTCTACTAAGATGGAGGTTCTCGGAGTTGTATAGATATATGGTAGACTATTACACATAAATTTAAAAATAAAATATCGTCCAAGGTATGCCAAACTGCATAGGAAGCCTTATTAAAAATAAGTGACTTTGGATATTCTGCTAAAATAATTATTTGAATTTTGTTTTTTATGAGACTTTTTGCATAAAAATATTTTATATATAAATATTTTAAGGTAGGTATTGTCATCAGTACAGTTCGGGAACAAACATTAAGTACAAAAACAAAATAAATTTAAATTAATTGGCTTATTACATGTTTTGCACAAAATTTGATGCAAATACTTCAATCCATTTTCTTTCGACAGCAGAAAATTACCGAACACGCAAAGCACTTTATTAACCAACATTCTGAAACTTCACTAAAATATAAAAAATTTTAAAATTCACCTAATTTTTTTAACTGATCTTATATATCTTATACCTTCTGCGATATAATTTTCAAAACCATGTGAAATATGATTTTGCGAGAATTATATTCGTTGACTAAATAAATAAATTATGTTATTAGTCTGTTACTTATCTCCGGGACGTTTGCAGAATTGATGTTCTCATAAAACTTTTTACTCTCGTAACCCCCGTCAAATACTCAATGCAAGTCGATTAAATTTTTGTTCGAAATATGAGTAGCCGATTTTTAATAAACAATTGAAACAATTAATCGTGTATTAAAATTTTATTTATAGGTAAAATTATAATTATTGTACTTAATAAATATATATTGATTAAAATGAGGCTTTCGTAATTTAAACCTAAAAAATATTTTTTTTAATATTTTTGGAATAAACATTTTTAATTCAGTATTGTTAAATGTGTCACAAAAAACAGTATATTTGAATTTATACAAGTTACATATCTTAAACTTAAAATAATACAAAGCGTAACAAGAGAATAAGCCCGAAGATTCAATTTAAATACCTCCATTACTTTAAATATGAATTATTAATATTTTTTTAGTATATAAAATAAGAATAGGAACCACTTAAATTGGATTTTTTCGCTGCAAAAAAAATCATTTTTCAAAATTAATTTTTGAGTTCTGCATAAAGGTTATTATTTTCTACATTTCTATATGTTATAGTGTTTCTAAATTAATGCACACCTTAATAAGTAATAATGCCAACAAATAATAACAAAATAAAATTACGAAATTTCAAAATATACAAATATAGGAAAATTAAGTTGGATAATATGTTTAAACACTGAAAAAACAGTACAACATTTGCAAGAAATATTAATTACATATTACAAAGCATTTCACAGCTTCTCAGCAGAAAATTCTTTAAATAAAAAATACATTCTTCATATTTCAAGACAAAGACTAAATACTGAGAGATTTTTTACATATTTTTTACCGAATTCAAAAATTATTTTAACGCAGATACTTTCACTTCCAAAATATAACAATTACATTATTTTATAGTTCAAATTTATTGCTTTACAAAGAGTGGAGTCACTTTTTTAAATTTTTACTTGAAAGTTGTTTCGTAATCTGTGTAAAGATTTATATATCATACAGAATAGTATCTAAGAAAGTTTTCTTGTTAAATGTTGCACAAATTATTTCCAGTATGAACAATATCTGTTTTTTTACTCTTAATTATTTTAGAAATATAATAAGCTTAAAAGCACTTCAATATTTTATAATTTCTTAATTCACAACAATTTTATGGGTGTCTTACACTGAGAAAAATATTAGATTTTGCTAACAAAAATTTTCATTTTCGTTTGGCTTGATATTTATTACATACATATAAGTTTTCATTGATATCAAAACAAAAATAATAATAAAAATAATATATCCTTTTATAAATTCGTCTCGTAGTAGCTTTTATAGGTTTCCATTTTGTCACGTTGCCTTACATTAGACGATGCTGATGGTGATGATATCGATTTTGTTGTAGCTGTTTGATTTGGATAGGATTTTGCAGAAAATGCTGATGAACCGTAGTGTGATGAGATCTGTAAGAAAGTGAAAAATATATCATAATTATTAACTTTATTTACCATCGAAATGTATTGATGAAAAGTTCGTTGTTTATACATCATTTGATACTCAAAATAGTTTTATGTTAAAGACTTGACAGGCTTATGTACACGTGGCAAATGTTCCAAGGCACAAGGGAAAGTCACCATCAATTCAGTTATTCAAATTACAAAGCAGTACAGCTGTTTTCGAAAGCCTCTAGACGTGCAGCATCAGTATTTATTATACTTATCGCCATAACAATTGTTATTGAAACAGATCTTATTATGAAATAGAATCCGGGAATTTTCTTAAACCGACAATAAGACACTCTAGATCCCTGTATTGCCGTTTAACTATTTTCTGAATTATTTAATTGTTCTTTTATTTATCAATCTGGGAACAATTATTATTACCAGTAATTTCGTTCAATTAAATAACGTGTTAAACCAATCGCCAATATTTCCTAGTTAATAGTACTTGTTTTCTCTTCAGTTTATTGTAATTTTAATTAAAACGTATTGAGAATAATACACTGAATGTTTTCATTAACGATGACCAGGAAAATAGTTTTGTACCAAAATCTTCTTAACGATTCACATTTTAAAATTTCTTAAAACCTATTGCAAATATTTTTATTTAGCAGATGTCTAAATCTGAAATATTTCATTTAAAATGAATCAACGCTGTATTTAATAATTAATTGTTAACTTTATTGGAACCAAAGTAATGATAACAAAAATACTTTCAGTAATTAATTGCAAAACACTAAAAATCAATAAAGTCATAAAAAATGATTTTTCTGCGAAAAAATATGGGTAAGTCCCTTTGATATAATTCAATTTACCTGTATTTCTCATTATCTTCAACACAATTGTTATAAAGAAGAGGCAAAAAAAAAGAAGAAATGGGGCATTTGCAAAACATTTTCAATAAATATTTATGTCAATAAGAAAAAAAAAAATACATCAAAACACTTTTCCTAAAGATAGCACTTGCAAATTATAATCTTATCATATTAACCCTCTGTAAGCTACGAACCTGATGCTCGAATGAAATTAAAACTAATTTTTACAAATTGGTTTTTGCTTATATAAATTTCAGTAATACAAAGTGATTTTTTTTTTTTTTTTTTTTATTTAAAGATAGAAGGAATGATGATAATTGTCTCACGTTCCGAGCAGAAAGTTATCAGTAATTTATTTAGCCCACAAAGCGGTAGATTCATTTGCAACGTTATGATCTATTAGAGTGCCTTCTATTAATTGACAATTTACGTGATTTCTCTCATTCTCGATAGCGCACGAACGGATTAACCTATTTTGACCTGGCTTACGCTTATCGACGTCATTTTTAAATGTTAAGATTAGTTACTGGAATCGGCCGTTTAAAATTTATTATTTGAAAATTGCATTTTTTTCTAAGGTGTTTTGAGATATCTTGAAATCTACCGTTTCCAATCGGTTCAAATTCACAGGAAATCTAAGTTCGGGAACGCTCTTCTTAGTTGATATATTCCTTCAAAACTTCATGAACTTTTACTGTATTCAACTTCCACATAAATATTTATTTAGAAACTCACACGTATTTGTAAATAGGTTTTGATTTAATGTATCACTACATTAAAAAAAAATTATTACTATAGACATCTTTTCTTTAAAATACTCAACTAAATATATTAAAACAAATCTATAATCAATGTTAAATTTTAAAGAGCAGTTGTTTGACTTTCAATTAAATAAATTCTAAATCAGACTCTTAACTATCATTCTAACGTTATTTAAATTTCACACGAATTTTGTTATCAACAGCAAAACACAGTGGTATATAGACGATTGACGCTATTTGCTTAAAATATTTTAAAGAAACATTATCTGTTTATTCAGTTCTCTACACAAACTTAATTTTTGCAAAAATAATGTTAATATTCGTATATTTATATAGAAATAGTGATACGTTAATGTTTAAAAATAAATGTATTTTATCTACAAACACTACAAAAGGCTTAAGAGGTCTTCAGAAGACAATAACAAAATTAAAAAACACTATAAACTATATTAAAAGAAATATTTAAAAAAACAAATAATAATATGCTAGAAATAAATAAACTTTAAGCGAACAAAAGAAAAACAACATAGTAAAACAAGTGTGTGACATACAAAGTGATTACAGAATTTATGTGACTAAAAAAAAATGTTTTACGTACGTCACATAATTAATTAATTATCAGAACAACTATTTTTTTATGAGCGCCAGTCGTTGGGTTTTGTTATCGCAATATATCAAGGGAAAAAACGGAAGTGAACATAATAACGGAAGTTTTCATGTTCTTACTGAATTCAAAGCGATAAAAACTCTAATGTAATGGCAATAAAAAAAAAATACTATTGAAAGACGTGAGTTTCGAAATAAATACATACACAGACATATTTGAAGTTTGCCCTTCGTGAAGTAATTAAGATTATTTTAGCATGACAAATTCTATTGCCAAGCACTTCGATTATAATAAATATATTTACAACAAAAACGTAATTGATTTTTCGTTTATTAAAATTTAAGTTAAGGACTTTAGTAGAATTTTCACATAATATTCTACAGAACATTCGCTTCACAATCTACTATAGGTAGATGAGGTTTTAAAAATTTTGAAACTCCTAGCAAAATGTTAAAAGCAACATACAACTCCTCTCGTGAATAGCTCTCGTGAATTGTACAATTATATTTGTTATGCAATTTTTTTATGAGCTTATCAAATATTTCATATAATGAATACACAAATTTTTCATATAACAGACTATTATCTCTTTTACTCAACTGTTAACGCAATCACAAGACTTAGAATAAATTTTAGTTTCTTTGGCGCGTTGCCCTAGTATTGTACTGCTTTGCTCTAATTGTACTCGAAATTTCCTAATCGTAAAAGTAAACATGTTCCAAGTTCTTCATGCGAGTAAGCGGTTGATGAATTGTATATGAACAATACCAGTTGTACATTTAGATTATCGGATTCTTAATGCAATTTAGATAAGAGTTTTATTTTGTAATTGTTGTTTAATGACAGTCTTAAAAATTTGTCACCTTCATTCGATATTAATCTTGGCAGTTTTTATTTTTATTTATTTTATGCGCTTCAAAAACGAAATGCGACTAATTAAGTTGTTAAAAACTTTGCTTTGAACAAATGACGAAATTATTTTCGAAATAAAATCATCTAACTCCATTTGTATAACAGCAGGAAAAAATCGGGCAACGGAAATTTTTTTTTTTAAACAATTACTCAAATACTTCAAAGCATCAGCCACTGCAGAAGTTATTAAACACATTTGGGCCATTTTTACAACAAATTCTTATCATCTGACATAACTTGCTTTTGTTATAATTAAAAAACCAGTTTTTAACTTCAAATTTGTTTAATATAATTATCCAGTCTTGTCTTATAGTATTCACAAAACATAAATTTTTCTTTTTTATTGTTTATTTCCCGAACAATTGTTGAGTCAACTATTTACTTGACCAGGCTAGACCAAAGAGTACGGAATCACCCGATTTGGCATATATATTAGTTATTTATTTACTTACTATAATTTGTCTTAGGGAACTCTAGGCAATTTGAAATTCGAAGGACTTTAGCAATTTCTGTTTTGTATATTGATATAATTCTTCTTAAATAAAACTCAGCGCACTAAAATAACTCATATCTTACAGCGTGGAGTCGAAAAATGCAAGTAACATTATTCAAAACTACTTTAAGTTAATTAGTTTCAAACTATTGAGGGTCTACTGTAATATGCAAAACCAGAAAATAGGCTCTGGACTTATTTATTTGGAATAATAATTGCCATTTTAGAATGGTAGATACTGGTTTTTAGATTCATTCTAGACGTTCAGATAAACCAGAGCAAACATTTTGTTAACTTATCGATCTAAATATCAAATTAAATCAAACGTGTTCTTTGTTGCTTTCATTAATTAGTTTCTAAAATTCTGTTTAAGTGAAAATGATTCATGTAATTTCTGATTTGATTTCCGTTTAAGTTGAATCACAAAACTTTATATTATAAATAACTATTACTTTTGTTTTCGAATTACATTGCAACCAGCAAACAAAGCAGACGCCACTATATGTTTTCAATACCGGTTCGATTTGTGTGTGTGAGTGTGTGTATTGGTTACCTGGTACGAGTACAATCACTTTTTTATTGAACGTGCCCATAACATTTTGTATCCTGGTATAATGAATTGTTTGTTGTTTTTGTATTTGTAACACCCACCACCACCAACAGCTGTTGAATGGAGCACAGCAAAGTTTTGAAAAAAGCCTCCCAGCAAATTAAGCACAAAATTTGTACACAACTTTTTTTTATTCAAATCGAATAAAACATTTGCGTTTTCTCTGAATGCTGTCAGCTTCTGATCAGACTTGAAAAATTAGTGATAAAAATTTTGAACCGTAAGTGGTAAACGGATTACAAACAAACATCTCATGAATTAGTCAAGAACCACACTATACGAAAACTATAGCTTGCGATGTCGCACATGCGCGATAAACATTCCGAAATAATTTCGAAACACAGTTAATCGAGAAGTTCTGACATGATAAAATATTACAGGGTTATTGAAAGAACTGTGTTTATCATTTAAGAACTTTGAACACTGCGTTGTTGTATTGTTTTACAATTATTCTTGAAATTGTTTCTTTTTGTTCTCAGTTATTACCAACAATCTTAAAACCTTCTGCTATATGCAGTTGTTATCAGTCAATCACATCCAGTACATATTCTTAGTATGTCGAAATTCAATAATTCTGGCCACTAATGCAATCAATATTTATGATGATTAAGGTGTTTTGGTTAAGCGGTTATAAAAATAACATTTACATTATTATTTATTACTTTTTTACAAATTAAATGCTCCAATAAATACGTTATATACATGCATACATACATAATACATATATATTATTAAAAGTAATTTTAAAGTAGGATTTTCTTTTGTGTGGAAACGCAACAACAATAACAGCAAGAAAAACAACAAAGCAAAATTAAATAAATTAACAAAACAAACATTTTTGAAAATAATTTTATCTGACTTAAAAATTGCGTTTCAAGCAATTGCAAAATCTTAAAATTAAAAAATGCATTTTTATTTCATTACTTTATGTGTTTGACTGATACAGATATTATAATGAACAATAAAAGAAGGTAATAAAATCAGCAAAAGTCACAACAAAAGAGAACAAATAAAAATCAATTGAAATGAATTACAAAAACGGCACTAATTGGGTTCAGTTTTTGAGGAAATATTAACCAGAAAACTTTATACTTGTTTCGTCACGAATATTTATTTTTAAAGCTGTTCAGATATTTTTTTAAAAATCTGCAACATGTGTATTTTTCAGTTTTTAAATTTTATAATCTCTCCTGATATTCATCTCTCATGATATATATCTAAAACTGCCGAAACCGTTCGTTTGGCTCAAAAGAGATTTGGAGATATCTGAAAACCTACCGGTTCGAATCGGCTTGAATTAACAGGAAATAAAAGTTTAGGAACGCTACAAATTCTAATTTGATTCGTTTCAGCCGTTGGAAGCGGGTCACAGACTTACATACACACATACGTACATACACAGTAAACAATTGCAAATCGATTATTGCAATTTTGCAAAATTATCCTAGGGGGAAATTAAAAAAAGAAACTAAAGAAAGTGTTTACTGAAAAATTTGGATAAGCCCGAAATTTTTATCAGAAATACTTAAAATTGCAACAGACTAAAAGACAAATTCATTTGAGTCTTGGATAGGTAACATTCTTGTTCAAACATCTATAGATGATATGTATAGATGATATTGATCTATAGAATATATTTGTGAAATATTTCACTACTTTAAATCTTGAATTTATTGGTGATATAGCGAACTGAAATGCCCTACCAAAATAAATATCATTCTACCATTTCCCCATATTTCAAATCGTCATTGAATTTTTGTATTACTTAAGTACAGAATGGCAACAAGTTTAATTTCGAACCCAAAAATCGGGGTCTTACATAATAAAATGTGGTCAAATTTATATAAAAAATATGCAGCAAAAAGATTTAAAAAATTTTCACATGACTCATTTTGTGGACTTCGATCAGTTCTAGACTCCAAAAGAAAGAGTTAACATAGAAACGGCTATCACATATTGTCTTTCATTAAGGGCAATACAAACTAACCAATTTGTATAGACTATGACAATGAAAAATCAGCAAAGCAAACGAGAATTATTACGTATTCGTTCTGTGGTTAACATTCGAACCGTTTTATTAACATGTTGCTTTCAACGAAGCAAGCAGACACGGCAAAAGTTAGTTAACTGAAATAAAAACACTATGAAGAAATACACTTCTTTGAAAGTTAAATTTAAAAACAAATAAAAATAGTCCGCATAAAATTAACATGTTCGCTCCTAAATCGTTCAAAGTTATAAATATTTCGTTTCGTTTGTATGTTCGTATGGATGTACACGTAAGTAGTTCAAACATTTTTCTTTCACACGCTGTATATCGTCTACACATAATTAAAGAATCACATTTTCGTTATCTAAATTAAAATGTTTCCTTGTATAAGTAAATGTATTTCAAGATCGCACACACTATCTAAATACTAAAAGATCTTTCTTTGTTGGCATTATTATAAGCAAAACGTTAATATTATATAAAACAAAAAAATTAAATAAAAGAAAAACTGTAAACGTAGTTTTCTGTTATTTATATATTTTTTGCCAACACACTTTTTTACACGCATATAAATTTATTTAGGTCTGTTATAATTAATAATAGTGTCTCCAAACAGTCTTATAGCAGAAAATAAGACACATATGATGACTCACACTTTAGTTGTTGGTGTTGCTTTTTATAAAAGAAATATAAATATTTATTAAAATAAAAAATAGCCATATTTTAATAGAAGCCGTACAAATGTGTCTGTGCAAACTTCAGTTAACTAAAAATTTAAATACCCGTTTGTATGTACTCATGTGCCCATATATTTTATGCATGTTTGAATTATATTGCAAAAACTCCCTTTAGTTCGAAACAAAGAAAAATACCTAACATGTACTCTAAAATGCCAAAAATTAAACAAACTGAAACAAGTCATCAATTTTATATTTAAAAAAAATTATTCATATGAACTGTTCTTATCTTTAAAAATAAATTTTGCACGATTTTTTCAATATTATTTAGATTGTGCATTAACTGGTCTAAAATCAATGATGAGCATGCCTCACAATGCGCGTTTCAATCAATCATATTATTGATATTTTGGCAACAATTGCATTACTTCAATTAGCAAAACTGTTACAAAGAAATCCATCCAATTTTTATATACATATAAAGTATGGTTTTTGCTTTAAACTGCATTTTTATCTGTTCATATAGAGCAAAAGTACAGTTTTGAGAAAAATATACTTTAAATCTCTTAAAGTATACACTATAATCCGGGGTTTTTCTCGATTTTAGATAAGCAAAAAAGTATTTAAATTTTGGACTTTGTTCAAGATAAGTTTGCCCACTACTTAAAATAAATCTTTTAAGTTTTGTTACATATACAAAATAAACTTTTTTTACAATCCTTGAATAATGAGGAATTGGAATGATCGTAATAATTTTTAGGGTAACAAGACGGCCAAAAGGGAAACTACTTGATGTTCATACTTTATCCAGGATAACTCTGCTCCTAATGAAAGTTATGTAAAGATGTTTTTATTAGCACTTTGAAATATTTTCGAGAAGAACACATAAACTGCCGTACCTTTTTTATAGAAAAAAATCCTAAACAAAAAAATTACGTAGCTGTGCGCTGCTGAAAAACATATTATAAAGAAAAGTTAATTCTCGATCCCTGTATCGGATACACTCAAAAACGAGGGTGACTGTTTAAATGAGCGAATTCAAAGAAAAGGGATACAGGCTACATCTCACGTTTCAAAGGCAAAAAGACGTTGTTACATTCAGAGGAAACAGGTTATTGAAAAATGTAAATATTTTAGCCCAAAATGTGCAAAACAAATTGACTTCTTTTAATTAACCAGTTAAAGAAATGTGTACATTACAACCGGTTCATGAACAATAGAAACCATGTGAAAACTAATTGAGAACTTTTTATCTTCTTGATTTCGTTTAAAAAGTTGGTTAAAGATTAACAAATTATTTTAAAAAACGAAGATGTGTTACAACATTTGTCACATTGAATAAATTGAATAAAAAGTATGAGAAACAAATACCAAAATTTCAATACTAGGAGAAAGCTTGAATCAGATTTCAATATTTCTTAAATGTAGATCAATAGCTTTACCTAAAAATTATGTGACTTAAAGATACATAATTTATATCTCCGCCTACTCACCTTATCCTTATCTGAAAAGGATGTGCTATAAGGTGATGAAGATGATGATGTTGTGGCTGCTGCAGATGCTGATGATGATGATGATGTAGTAGAAGCTGTTGTTGCTGCTGTATGATCAAACATTTTACCATCGACAGCGTTGCGATGTTTATTTTTTGATTTAAAGCGACCTGAACGTGATATGGTGAAATTGCGCCATTGGTGACTGTACTCACAGCGTTTCTCCTCTTCGTTAAGGATGCTATCCAAGTAGTTTATGGGTTCATGAGCGGTCATTGTGTTGCTCATATTTATTTTACTTATTGTTTTCTCGTTTTTCAATTTTTTTTTTTAAGTTAACGTTTGTATTTCTTTTTATATAGTTAACAATGTTTTTAAACAAATCACGAATAAACAACAAAAATGTTTTGTATTATAGTTGGTTATATTTTTCCACTGCTGCAAATTGTTATGCTTTTTAAAATAGTTTTATATCTATTGTGGACATTATTTTTAGCTATACTCTATAATAAAAAAATAAAAACTTAAATTGCACTTATGAAATATTATAAGTGTGTTTGATATTAAAGAATTTAAGGCAGTAAATATATTTGAAATTTTCTTATGATCATAGAAATTAAAGATCGTATCGTTAACTGGCTATCAGGACACTGAAAAGTTGAAATTTCAATTTTTATGAAAATTCTTTTAAAGCTGGTAGTAAATTTGTACGTATTTTTTTCGTTTTACTCCTGATTTAATTTCATATATCTTATTTAGTTTTTATGCTCACACGCATTTCTGTTCATTTCACTTTTATGTGTTTGTTTATTTTCAAATCTGGTTTTTAAATGGAAATATGAAACAAAACAATAATTTCAAACAGTTAAATAAACTTTCTTAAAGTAGACACTTTAAAAAATTTCTTTTACACTTGCAAAAATTAATTTGTTTACGAAAAGTCTTGAATATAAAAATAACTGTTATCTCTTGTTTCATCAGTATATTTTTATAATTCTTCTATTTAAATAAAAACCCCTTTTTTGTTTACTTTCATTAATTTTTATATCTAATATCCATGAAAAAAATCGCTAATATATTAAAGCAAATGAAGTTTCAAAAACAAACTATTGAATAAATTAAATGAAAACACTCAATTCACTTCCAATTTAAAAAGTACAATGATGGTATTCACGAGATTTAGCTGACTGTTTGCAATGCTCGCAGTTTCGTAGTTCTGTTCTAGATCAGTGGAACTTTTAGTGTGCAAGCGTGCAACAGGTTAGTCCGTACAATTGACAAACTGTCATATTTTTAATTAATTAAATACTTTTAGCTTTTTGTTTTGCTTAAAAACAAAAATGATATAAATGATAATGATCATTTAACTAAAATACAACAATCAGTACACTTCAAATCATAAAAAAATTATTTGGGGATTTTTAGTCATAATCGTTAGTCAGATCGTGGACGTTGTGTCATATCTCTATAATAGCAAATAATCTCTTTGCTATCATGATGCAGACTGTGCTAACAACAGTTAAAAAGTATAAAAGCTTTAAAAATTTAAAAGTCCTTACATATTCAAATTAACGGTTTTATTGTCTTTTATTTTCAAGCAGAGCAAAATTATAAAATTTTAGTGTTTTATTCTCTGGTTTTGAATACACACAACTCAAATTACACAAAATACTTTTATAGTTGTGCTTTAGAAATTATGTCCATTAAAAGTCTCGTTTACTTTTGGAGATAACAACAGGTAAATCTTTTGCAACTACATATTCTTAATTAACTTTTTGATTGATGCAAGTAAATTATTAATGGCTTTAAGTCGTGGTTGAGCTTTCTTTGATCAAATTTATCAGTTAATATTTAGTACTAAAGTTTTTGCGAACTTATCATGTGTGGTAATCTAAGAATTTATTTACTCAATTGTTTGTTAGTTTTTCTCAGATTGAAATAATGTTACGTAACATACATAAATATAAGACATTCTGGGAGTTGCTTAAATTTCAAAAAGTGTTTTGATTTTATGATACCTAAAAAGAAATAATATTTATTGTACCCGAATACTGAATTCTATTTGGCTTAGCTATTTACTTAACTAAATCAATTATTTTATATGCATCATCTATAATTTTAGCAACTTATTTTTTATTCAAAAGTTGCTGCCATAGGAATATACCATTTAAGAATATTCTTAATTTTAGATAAAAGCACTTTATAAAACGCATTTCGTATAACATTATTCGTTATTTACCACCCACAACAACTAGTTGAAAAAATTAACTAAAACATGAGCAAAATTGAAAATAATTTTTCAGTTTTCATTTCATCTGCCAATAGAAGCAAGAAGATACTGTGTGTTGTTTTTTTAATATGACTTCGAGAATCAGTTTATAGTCTAAAGTTCATTTTATGCAACCTCTGAGTTGTTGTTTGTTGAAGTTTAATCGAATTTACTTTAAAAAAGCCCAAAGAAAAAATCCTTCTCACACAAAACCGCGCCATGTGTTTGTTGCCGTTGTTGTTTACTTCATTATTCATGGATGGATGTATGTATGGGTTTTTGTTGTCTAACAAAACAACAACAGCAACGACAATAACAAAATCTAGAAAAATAAGTCTAAAATAGTAGCGAAAATATAAGTAAATAAAACACTCTGAAATTGTAAGTTATAAGTCAAGTTAATAGAGTTTAAGCCACAGCCACAGCCGCAGCCGCAGACAACCCAGCCAACCAACCAACAAGTTTAGTTTAATTTAACTTTGAACAAACACAAATTTAATTCTCAAATTTTCGTTGGTGTATTAATTTTTCGTTTTCTTTTTTATACATGTTCATTTTTTATTACATGGGATTATTAGTTTTATTTTTTAAATGTGAATTTAATTTTATTTACTTTTTTCTCTCGTTGCGAAGTTTGTTTAAAGTACGAGTAAGTAACCGTATCCGTTCGCAGCAAAGGCACTTTTATGAATGACACCGTCAAACGACGAAGACCACAATAACTGATTTCTGTTGTTGAGTTGCACTCTAAATGCGAACGGTTTTTTGTTGTGTTGTTGATTGTATTGTTACCTCGTTTTATATTTTATATCTGTATTTTTTTATTAATGCTGCTTTGTATGTACAGTAACTAATAAAAAAAATACTCACTACATATGTACTGATATTTCGCTCACAAGTGAAAGAAAATGTTTTTCGCTTGAAATAAGTAATCGTTCCAATCGAAATTAAAAAAATTTTCAATAATATGTAATCAAACAATTTGAAAAATTCCCAACAATTGACGTGTTTTTAAATTGAAAAGCTGATTTGCTTTATCAATCGACGGATACACTTTTTTAAAATTGTTTAGTATAGACTTAATCGCGAAACTTCGGCCACGGCTTTTGTTTGATAATGAAATGAGGCCCACCACATTCATCCGAAGTAAGCAAAAATCTAAGGAAAATGTATAAAACTTGTTTTTAGTCCATATATAGCAACTTTTTTCCAAAACTAATTTTTAAAAATTGATTAAATAAAATGAAATAAAAAATTTTTACAAAAAGGTTAAGGGGTTCGTTACTAAAAAAAATTGCTTTAATATTAACAATTTTGAAACTGCTATAATAAGTATACATATATATATATATATATATATATATATAATCTAAGATCTCCTCGATCTTGATTCATGTCAGACGTATGTGAGCTTAATAAAGATGAGTTAATGCGTGATTCGACTTCCTTCAAACGTGTTGACCAACGCGGTCAATATAGCTTTCCAGCAGATTTCAAATATATGAGTGATGTTGCAGTTACAACATCAAATTAAAATTAAAACATCAAAAGAAGCCCGTGGAAAAGAAATAACAATTAAAGAGTTGCGGCCGCTTTAAAAGATATAACGCAAGGATGAGCAAAATAGAATCATGTTAACTAATAAACAAGCAAAAATTCTATTATATTATATCAGGAGGCAACACAAATAAAATTCTAGTTGAATTAAAAAAAATAAAAACAGTGGAAAGATATTTATTTTATACAATATCCATATTGTAACTACTCATTTTAAAACTTAGCTAAAACCTTCTAATTCAATATTTATTTTTATTAATTAAAAAAAGGTTTTATTTTTTGAAGCTGTTCTTAATTTTAAAACCTTGTTCTTACAAAAAATAGTGATACCATATTTGGTGAACCTTTGACTTTGATTTTTTTATTACTTTTATGATTGCATTCAAACGAATTGCTTAGTATTGAAGATAACGCAATGAAATTATATCGAAATGTCCACTACTAGCAATCAACATTTTTATTTTGCCGACGTTAATAATGTTTCTTTTATATTAACCGATAAATTTATTGTTGCTTAATTTCAAGCGGAAAAATGAGTCATTATTTCTTGAAACATTAAAAATTATTTATGATCTAAGAAATATGTGCCGAAAATATATCACGAGCCTTGAGAAGCAAATATAATTAAAAAGTCTTTGATATATTTAACACTGATGATATGAATTGATTAACTTTTTTTAATTTTTTGTGCGCTTACTTTTGAACCGCAGTATACAAATTTATATATAACTTTTGTATATCTTACAGTTTTTACTGCATGTTTTGTTTAGTGTATGACGATTTTATTTTATTATTTCGGTGAGACTTTTCTCTTTTTTCCTTTTTTTATATTGTGAATATCATCTTAATGTATGTATGTATATACATTTACCAAAGATATTTTACCAAGCAGCCATCCAACCAACCAACTAAAGAACTGTTCGTTTGAAATTTGGCTACAATATGGTTCGAATTGCAACGCCTCTCTCTAGTGTCCAAGTCCTCTAGTGTAGAAGTCACATGATAAGATTACTACTTATTATTATTTCAACAATCTCCGGCGTTCACACAATACAAGTCTTATTGTAGACGATATGTTTGTTAATGTGTGCAAAAATGCGAAAGCAAAACCTATAGAGAGTACATCATAGAGTGTACTCGATTCGTTACTATCGCTAATAAAAATCGCATTAGCGAACACCGAAAAAATACGTTTTTAACCAAACACTGATGTATTTTAGGCGATAGCCGCTAAAATTTCAAAATTGTTTGATAGTTGTCTTTTACAATCTGGAAATTGAAAGTCAGCAATTTTTTCAGTTTCTTTAGGTCTTATCAAAAGCTTTTACAATTAAGATATTAAGAGATAGACGGACGCATTTCTTCACTTGATCTTTGTGTGCGAAAAGTAAGAAAAATTAAAGATAGTCGTGTACCCACACTCTACATCTCCGCCCTTCGAAAATGAACATATGAAAGAAACTGCAGTGTAGATAAACATTTTTCATTAATAACATTATTTCAAGATCAACACCTTAAAAAATTTTAATAGTTACTAAAAAAAATAATAAAATTCTTTATTTCAGTATCAGTTAGCTAAGAGATAGTTTCTTTCGATCTCAAAATATTTATGCCCTTGACGGATTTCAGAACATTGTATTGATTGAATTATTTTCCATTGTTAATATTTTTTTTCAGATATAATTGTTGCTTGATTTTTTTGCTTGAAATAATAGTTAGTTGTATTTTGATTTTTATTTCTTTTCTCAATCGGAAATTTTTTTTTTACAGGAAAACTTTCATAAAGATTCAAAAATTTGGTTTCAATGAAAGCTAAAATTATGTGTTTGTGAAAAAGTAATGTAAAAGCTATATAAGATTAATGTTCCCAAATTTTAAACGAACTGTTGGACCCAGAAACAGTGTATTGTATCGCATGCATTGAGTCGCTGTGTGTTCTTTTTTACTTTGACTGTTGTACTGAATGTTCTTTTTTCACGATTATCATCATCTGAAGTTGACTATGTACTCTACTGCGACGACTCGAAATTCATTTAAAAAAGTTTTGCTTTTGTTGTACTGTGAATAGTCTTATACGACGTGTGATCAACAAACTTTATCAAACATTAAGTACATTTAAAGTGACCAGGCGAAATTTTTATTTAAACTTATTCAAAATTCCTTCTTTCCGTACTATCAGACGCATTTTTCATTAAGAATTCATTGGAATAATAAATAATAAAATAATAACAATAATTTTATACAATTTTTAATCATGAATCTAATGAAGAACTTAAGGTCGTCAAATTACGTTTGACTATTGTTGCTAGAAAAGCCTATTATGCTGAGGAGTACAAATGCCTTTCAAATAAGAATGTTTTACCTTCCAAAAGCTCATTATTAACATAGAATCCGTTTCTTGATGAAAATAACGTGATGAGATTAAATGGCCGGCTTCTCAAATCACCTTCGTTATCGTTTCGTGGTACTCTTGTCGATTTGCTAAATTGTTAGCAGAATTTATACGCTTGCTTACCATTCACGGTGGTAATCAACTAATGCTTCAAGTCTATAGATTTGAATATTGGACGCCTCGACTGCGAGTTTTGATTCGTACGACAATTCATCGTTGCAAACGGTGTATAATTGATAGGCAACGTTCATGCAGTCAGATAATGGCGGCTCTACCTCCTGGACGCGTCACTATTGACAGACCATTTACGAACACTGGGGTTGATTTCGCTGGTCCTTTCGATATGAAAACTCATAAGGGTAGATCAGGCAAAATAACAAAGGGGTATGTGCGCATATTTCTATGTTTCGTGACAAAGGCGATACATATAGAGGCAGCGTCAGATCTGTCAACGGATATATTTTTATATATTAGTTATTCAAATTTTCGGTTCAGCAATTTTTCGTTCGTTCGGTTTTTTTATAGAAATTCAAATTTATTATTCGGAAAGATTTTAACTAATTGCTATGCATATGCATATGATCAATTTAAAAGCACATCAATAATAAAAAATGGTCACTTTATGAAAAATACACATCCATAAGTTCGTACATACAATCATACGTATAGTACAAAAATTAAAACAAGAAAACACACAAATCACGAGAAGAAAATAAAGATACAACAATTAAACAACAATAACAACATCATTTGCAAATAACAGTTAAGAGCTTATAAAAAATGAAAACTAAAAGAAGCACGAAGCGTTAATATTAAAGTGGCATCAAACGAATGTAGAAGGTTTAGTACTTTCGTTGTTCCTTTTAAAAAGAGAAGCTTAAACGTTGAACCGAACGAACATCTTTGGTTATCGTTTTCCATTTTGGTTTTTGCTTTTTTGGCCAATTTAGTTTTGTTTTACTTTCAAAAAAGGAGAAATTGCAATACAACAACAGAAAATCCATAAAACCGGAAATGTTACCCTTTTTTCTAACGGTACCCTAACTTAGCATGTCGCTTAATACTTTACGGCTGCCTGTTTGTATGCATGTGTGTATATGGATTTGTATGCACGAATACACACAAGATGATTACGAACCACAAAAGAGTCAAACAACTTTTATGTTTAATAATTGAATTTTAAAAAGACTTAAGCAATTTTTGTCAAATTGTGATTTCCTTTCCACGCCAAAATTGCTCACTGTTATTGATAAAAAGAAAAATTCATGAAAGTTAGAAATTCGCGGGGATCGACAAAATATGTCATTTGATTTTTTTAATTTTTATTAGTTAGTATATGACACTAATTAATTCACATTCGTAGAAGTCATTTAATCAGGATACCAGTCGATTGTCTTTAGGCATAGACATGCGGCTTTAGAAAAATCTACATGAAATCTGGTTCAGCTGGAGTTCAATGTCAAAAGTAAATATAATTTATCGTTACACTTATGACACACCAACTGTGTTTTCATAAAAGGACAGGTCAATGATATCGCTGGCTCAAACTCAGTCCAGTGCAAAGTAAATTATCAACTTGCGTTCAGAAAGTCGGCCATTATCTCTTAGTTAAATATCTGGATAAAAACAGTTTCGTAAATATTTATTGGTTATACGTTTGAGAGAGAGATAGTATCCTCCTGAATTTGTATATCTATGTATAGCACCCTGGGTAATATTATGTTTGAATTTTAGAGTGATAATAACTTTGGAAAAAATCGTTTTATTCTTTTAGAGGTTCTCAACTTTTAACGACATGGAATCGATATTTCGAGTGCACTAATTCTTTTTTTAATTTGAATCAATAAGGATCCTAACAATCGTGGTGGAGTTTTTGGGAGTTGTAATTTTTGTCGCTTCTAGTGATAATGGTTGTAAGTTGAATAAAGCCGGAATTAAAAATGAATTAATTGCCTTTTTTTGAGTTTATGTATATATAAAAATGTAAAAACTATTTTTTATTTTGCAAACAGTTTTTTTATTTATAAACCGTATTTTCAACACCTTTCGTTATACAGATTACATGATGTGTACCAACTTCATGTGTATTCGAAAGTATGTATATTATTGTTGCTAACACGTAAGATAGCCACGAATTTTTCGTTTCTAATTAAATTGTCACACATGCTTATATTTAATTACATGAATTCCAAGTACCAAATCAGACACTTAATATTAAAATTAAATTCAACAACCGGTTGTTGTTTCTAGTTAAGTTTAGAATGATTTCTTTTTCTATATATTTATGCCTTGCATATTTATGAATCTCTTACAAAACAAGAGACAAAAACACTGAATCAGTCCAAAAATCGTCAAATATACTTTCATATGTATCTACATATAAAAATATGTACTTATAATTATTTTTCTAACAAGTTGAAAAATTAAAAAGCATGCAGACACAAAAATGCTGATGGAAGACACTACACGAAGGTAGACAAATTAGTTAAGGCCTCACATATAAATCATCATACATCGCCTTTTCAACTGGCATTAGCTTTCCGCCAGAGGAAGTTAATACAATAACTGGGTGGGTAGCTTGTTACATGATATTATAAGTCACTTGTTCTCTAGAGTAAACAACAAAATTGTCCTATAATGCAAAAGTTATTCTCTATACATCTTTACAAAAGTATTATAATAGATAAAATTTTCGATTCGATACGGAAAACTTATTTCTAATTTGCAAATGAAACACCAGTTGCCAAATTACCGCATTCGATATTGATCGAAATATCAATACAAATTAAATAGAAATTTCGATCGATATGAAATGCCGTAATTTCCCTTTAGAATTTCTGCATTATTTTAATATTTAGCTTAATTTTATTTCAATTTGGTAATAAAAAACTGAAAAGGTTAACCGCAAACATTAACATACATATGTATGTATTTACATATGTACATAATATTGAAATAAAAATACACGTTATGGCTTCATATATATTGGATATACTTGATAACTATTTTTTTTTCGTTTTTTGTTAATTAATTAAATGGCCATTCCGATTTTATTAAAAACTTAAAAATTAAATTATTTTATTTCTTTTGAGAATTTGTTAAAGCTTTAATTAGATACTATTTTATTTATTTTTATTATTATTTTTTTTCATATGTATATAATTTATTAAAACCTATATTAAAAAGATATAAATTTATTTCCTTTTTTTGCAACAGAGAACTAAAGAAAATTATTTCTTATGATTATTTTTTCTAGGATTAACTTTAATGAAGGAAAAATGGAAGAAATGAAGATATATGTGTTGCTTTACTTTAATTATTTATTTATATTAACTGCAGTCCATGTATTTGTTGACATCATTATGTAAAAATTGGATATGTCCTCCCATCAGTAACAACTTCATTTTGCAGTAGATTTTTTAGCAATTGCTGAATATAAGTTTTGCAAAAGTCTTTCGATTCTGTTAATTATCATGCGAAAGGGTAAAAGAGGCAACTAAATATATAATTTTATTTTGCAATCAGGCTGATCGTATAAGTTTTTTTTTTTTTTTTTGTAAACGAAAGGAGTGGAAAATCTTCACTCCTTTCGTTTTCCCACCACATACATAAATCGACATTCTATTTCTATAACATTTATAATGATTTGGAAATATATTATTGAAATTCTGTTAACAATATTTATAATAGGAATAAACAAAGACATGTATAATAATGCATAGAAAAGTTCAATATAACTATGTGCAAATACATTGCAAGTCCTTGGAATACAATTGCGAAAGTTTTAAGATTGACAATATTAGAAAGTTGCACAATATGTATGTAACTTTAACGAAATTCACAAAAACTTGAAGTTTATTACTCAACAACGAAAAATGCATTATAATGTTCAATGTTATGGACAGTATAGCCTTTCACATTTGAAAGTATTCTTCCAATTATTAAAAGATGTGAATAAAAATTCAATAATATTAACATTAAACTGGGAGCACAACTAAAAATAGAAATAATGTAGTTTTCTTTTCTGGGAAACATGTAACATTTTTTGACTTCTTTTCTAAAAAGCAGCAATTTGAAGGAGAAATAATTTTTCGCAAGGGATGTAATATAATGTTGCCAGTTTCTATTAAAAAGTTTAAGAAATGTAGCATTCCTTTTTAGAAAAGAAAGCAATATAACACATTTTTAACTTTCATTTTTTACATAATGTAATTGTATGCAGCGATGTAAAAAAATCTATGTATGCATAATGTCTTTAAAAGTTTATATTTTGGAATTAAGTTATAAAACACATTAACTGACAAATTCTTCTAAATTGTTTTTTTATTTAGGCCCAATGGAGTATTACGAACACTATTAGATGCATTAATAAAAAAATTATTTGTTTTAATTCCGTAATTGTCTATGGTCATTAAGTTTTATCAAGCAGTACTTTCATAAGAAAATATATTTTATTTGTTACCAGAGAATTAAAATTTTGTAAGTTACTCCGTTTGGAAAATGGGCAACAGAATTGTAGTTTGTATATAAAAATTTATTGATATACGACGGAACTTGTTTTTGTATTAATTGTCTTAAGTTCATTTCCTCTTAATTTCTTACCCATTTTTCCTTTAATTATGGTAATTTTGTTAAATAGTTAATTTTTTTTATTTACACCATACTATCTCGCGTATTTTGTCTTGGCACATAAGCTTCCTGTTGTTGCTGTTGCTGCTGTTGTTGTGGCTGAATACCAGCAGCAGCTGCAGCTACAGCAGCTGCTGCAGCACTATTTCCATGATTTCTCGACGAAGAATTACGATTAACATAAGTTCGAACATTTTCTTCAGTATAATCGACTATATGGCGTTTTTTTTTACGCGTATATTGTTGTTGTTTTAAATAGATTTTTAAAATTCCTTTGACCGTAATAAATGTCAAACCTCCTAATAATGTGCGATGTAGGGTATTTTCAATAGATTCAAATAGCAAACGACCAACAATCGATGATATTGTTGGCAATAATAATGCCCCACAAAAAACTCTAGTTGCTGAAACTGGATCCGAAAGTGTTGGTGTTGGGGGATTTTGTGCAGATGGTTCTTCATCCTCCTCGCTGTTAGATTAAGAATGAAAAACAGTGTTAAACATACCGAAGCATAACTTCTAATAATCGATTTTAAATAGCTTCTATTTTTGTTATTGTGATTTTTTGAGTTCTTCACACTAAGAAACGTTACCAAGCGTTCACCAAGCGTCCACCTGCTTCACGTTACGTTGAAGCAGGTGGACTAAGAAGCAGTCTTATTAGTTGAAATAAAGTAAGAAGTCACAATTTTATGTAACTTTGGAGATAAAAAAAATTATTCAGTTGTATGGATTTATAATCATTTTTATGTGTAATTTATTAAAGATATTAAAGCGATTCCTAATAAGAATTTTTCGCATGGTGAACGATTTGCTGCTGATTTTGAAATAATTCATAAACTTTTGGTATCTTTCGCAAACATTTTGTAAATGAAAATATTATTGTACAGTTTCTATTTCATTTTTGTTCTTTTAAAGAAAAAGTTAACTTAAAATGTCTAAATTTTTAATTATATGTATGTCTGTGTCATAATTTTAAAAGAATTGTGCATAAGGTGTTTTTTAGTTGTCAAGCGATGAATCGTACTCATACAACACATTGTGTTGGATGAACAGAAGGAGGAGATATATGAAGAGGAAAAATTGTATGTAATTTTATTCTTTAGATAGGCGACGAATTTTTTCTACATTGAGAATACAAGAGGGTGTTTTATTGCGCTATTTTTTAGATGATAATGGCAACCGCTGTCGGCCATCTTCAGTGACAAGTGCTATGCCTTCGAAATAAAAATAGACCTTGAATTTATGTAAGATCATAGCAAATTGAAAAATAGTTGGAAATGCACAGTTTTCAATTATGTATGCTTTTTAATATATTTAGCCAACATTGGCATAACTTCATTTTAATCGGGCGTTTGTTGTCAAACTGGATATAATTAAAAAAATGTATAACTGCAAAAATTTTTTAAAGTATTACTCGATATACATAGTAATAAAATCGAACCAAATGCGAATGCCTTAAAAAATTTGAACCAAAAAAGTTTTATGCGGATAAATAACTGTTTCAACATTATTTCGTACTTACGGATATGGTATGATAAAATTCATAAGTGGCAACTTGCGTGCAACATTACGCCGATTTCGAATCAAGCGTATAACTGCATCTTCCCAACGAATCATACGACCCAAAACCAAGAAAACAGGTATTGCAGGAAGACCAATAAGTAAAATAAGGGGATCGCCATTTTCCATAAGTGCCAACCCCTTCTTGTGGCCAACAATCTTTAAATATGATTATCAATATATGGCCAAAATTGTGAGAAAAGTATTAATTTTACCTGAAGAAAAGTAACGGCACCATATGTTACTGCTGTCCAATATAAAGAACCTACAAAAATACCAGCTGCTAAAAAGGGACTAACTCGCTTTATTAAATTATCAAAGGCTTCGAGAATATTTGCTAGTTTGCCCATTTGAGGAAAAACTATTATGTATTCGGTTTGGCATTGCTGACAACTAACGGCACGAAGAGCATTCCCTTTTTGTTTTTCATCTACCCATCGGTATAGACAGCTCTGATGCACCCATTTGGTTGAACCGCGACATTTACAAGGTTGGACCCAAGCTGCCAAGCGATTATCTTCATCGGAAGCAAAACATATCCAACAGTTTCGCTCACTGTCTCCACTCTCATGTTGATGCAACAGCTGGCACTGTTGACTCTGCGACTGACTTCGATCACCGCCTTCGCAAGTACCATTTGATGTTTTCTGCGACGTCGAGGGTAAAGCTACTACAAATTGATCAATATCTTGGTAAACTTGAATACCAGAACCACTCAATTGGTTGGAAAGTGAACTCCTGAGATTCACATCTCTCTTTACGTCATCTTTGGAAAGAGTTTTTGATTCGAGTGCAGTCTTTTCCGTGCTATCCGTGAAATTATTCTTACCGATTTCAATTTCCTGCACTGAAGCCATTGTATATTCCACTTCAGCTTTCGTTGTTATTATGTTTGGAGGAGTTGGGGAATCATTATTTTCTTCCATTTCTATTACGCCCGTGTTCGAAGAAAACTGACGTTTTTACGATTGTAAAACCACCCACTATTTTATTCTAATCTCAGGTACTAATGTAACTTAAGTGATTAGCTTCCTGAAAAGAGAAAAATATACAAACGAACCGATCAAATATTATTCTGTGTACGTTTCCAATATAAGTATTTACACATACATATATATTTAAGTATATGATATCTAAAATTTTTCAGCAAAAATGCCGAAGCCAACTTGTAATTCCTTCCTTTACTTTTGAAATCGTCTTTTTATTATTTATATTTGACGTTTCGTTTTTATGCTGTTTTATTCAATTTTCTCTAATTATGAGTGCCGTTTAGATTAGAGTCGCTCACGTGAAAAAACGGAAATTTGTCCCCACTCAATACTATAAAAACATCGCTGCTACGCTTTAATGGGAGCTAAAACATATAGTGAAATATATAAAGAAGGAATATTAAAAAATTTACATATATCATATTCGGTGATCTCGATGTAGACAAATACTAACCTATAAACCGCAAAATACACATATTCTGCTAATTTTATTCATCTTCTTGATATAATATAACAACTATTGAATAAAAAAGAACTATTAAAATATGTGTGTAATCAGCTGTTTAAATTGAAACAAAAATTGCTTGATTAAATTGCAACCAATCTTGTAGTCAATATAAGAAATGGGAGCGTTAAAAAGCAAAAATTGAAAGTGTGGCTGCAGTGTACCAGTTGAATTAATACTTTAGACACCAAACATTCCCTGTGTAAAAGGCATCCTATATTGCGATGTAGTAAATAGGAGGCATTGTTATTCTAAATTTGGTATATTCTCAACAACTTCTGCTGTAAAAAATGCTCTAAACTAACAGAATTAAATTTGTAATTGTAATACGTAAATTCCTCGGAACTTTCAAACATAAATATCCTGGGTATTGAATTCCCAATTCGACCCAATATCGCAAACGCTGTATCGGCAACTCATTTCTAGTAAGCAATGTGCATGGTCAATTTACCGTATTTTTTTAATACTCACAAATTCCATTAAATTTAAATTGTTTGATAAAATATTGTTAATCTATAGATAAAATGGAGACTTCAAACCTTTATAATCACAATTATTTGCAAAGTTTTCTGCGATTCCAAAATAAAATGATTATTTCGTCAAATGGGAAAGTTGGCGGAGAAACAACTCCTGGAATCCGAGATGTATTTAAATTTGTACAGGACCAATTCCAAGAATTTCATCAAAAAGAATATTTATATGTTGTATTGCAATATGTTCATCGTTGCCTTAGTTTATGGATTCGTCAAAGCGATTACTTAAAGGAGGACATTGGACAACGTTTAGGCGATTTTATTGAACATAATTGTTATGATGATCGCGAAATAGATATTGTTGTTCAATTTACTTACCAAATTATGCACTCAATAAGCATTTTTGGAAACGATATCTCCATTACACAAGAAGTAAGTTTTATATGAGTTAGCTTTTAATAAAAATTAGTTGCATGTATGTACAGAGACATATTTGCATTTGTATATAAAATACTTTGACAAGTAAATTTGTGTTTGGTGCACAGATGCCAGTTGGTGACTGAGACCATATACCGGCAATGTTGTTAACCCGTATTCTATCCGTTTTGGACGGACATATATTACGTTAGATTACCTTACGAAAATATGTATGTAATTATGAACGCAATCCGTATCAATCGCCCTTCTAAACAATTTTGCAACAGATATTAATTTGCAATCTATAATAAAGTCAATAAGTAAATAACAGAAGTTATATTGCTCCAAGAAAATGAATAATTACATTTAGATAAAAATGTGCAACTATTCGTTAAAAACTAGCTTCAAGAACACACATGCAATTTAAAAAAATATTACATTGCCATGATATGTATTTGAATTAACATTATATTACAAATTGTAAATTTTAGATATTGCATAAACTTATTGATATTTTGCCGTTAATTAAGAGTCGGCAAACATCTTCGAATTGGATTGCATGTGTTCAAAAATATATTGAAACATCTCCCGAAAGTGTTAAGAATCTCGATAAATTGTGGATTCTTTTAAGAGACCGAATTGAGATTAATATAAAAAATGACTGTATAAATGAAATAGAAGTTGACATTTTAATACAATTTATTGACGACTTCAAATCGCTAAAATCTAATTTTCATGATGAAATAATTTTAGTCAGTACTATTCAATACCTTCTGCAGTCCGGGCAAAGAAAATTAAAAAAATGTGGATATTACTTACTAAAAAAATTTATTCAATATTATATTGAATTTGTTCACACCTTTGCCAGCAAATGGATGTCTTCGGATCATAACCAACAAATTGAACGATCTTGGATAATATATGTTACAATGTTGGAAAACCTAGACGAAGAACAATCGCATCTTATATTGCCATCGCTGGAAAATCTTGAAGAACTTGTAAAAAGTAGACATCTACCTTTGCCATGGATGGAAATATTGTATTTTAGAATATTAACACATAATAACAATTTAGTCAGACGTTGGTCTGTTGAGTTCTTTCTCAGAACATTTGTATGCACCGATATATCTGAGAAAACATTAAAACTTTTGTTGCAAGCAACAAATTGTAATTCTCTCTTCAACTGCGAAGGATATTTTTTGGAAATAAATAATTTTTCATCGTTTTTTGGAGATGATGCAGACGTTTTACTTCGACTGTTGTTTGAAGTAGAAAACTGGAAATCTGTTCCATTGTACAAATGGCTAGAAACTTTTGTTGAAACACAAATACCAAAATCATTGACATATGAAGATATTCTGAAGATATCCTGTTGTGTTCGTAAACTTCAAAATTGTGCTATACGCGAAAAAGCGATAGAAAAGTGCAAAGAACTTTTTAAAGACTTCATACGGAAAATGTCTATGAAGGAATATATTACGTACATAGAAACGATACATAATCCTTCCGATAAATATTTAGATCATGAAGTATTATTTTCAAAAAAGGCTTGTTTTATCCAGTCTGAGCAAACTAAATGTATTTACAAGCAACGATTTTATGAAATTTTTTCAAATTATAATTGGAACAACGCCGATCTTCTTTCGTTTCTAAAGGATATTCCCGTTGAGAATCATGGTTGGCTCAAATTTGCTATATTTAAATACAGACTTGATGAAAATGATGTAAATCTTATAAGCAATTTGTATAAACTTGACCTGAATGCTCTTAAATTCTTAGATATTCACAAAATTATCGAAATTTTTAAAAACAGTTTCATTGACTATCCAGCTCTTGACAAACATGAAGTTATTGAATGTAATCGAGCAGCAATTTCATTTTATATCTACCAAAAGAATACAATTGCATTTAATGAGGAAGACGTAATACGATTTATTTTAAATACTGGAATTACCAGCAATAATGTACTGGATACTTTTGCAGAAAAGGTTTTAGAAAAGAATGAGTCAAAAATTGACTTGTGGTTCATTGATGAACTTTTGAAATATAATAGTAAAAAAATGCAAGTATTAATTAACAAAAAATAATAATAATAAAGTCATAAAGAAATGTTTATATTATAGGCTGGAATACGTTTCCAAGTATCTGTGTACCTTCTACGACGAGAATATTATTAAAAAATATGCTGTGATCATATTGAAAAAAGTTAACTTCGAATTGGGCCTATTTGGAAACATAAATTTACTCGATTACTATACTGACGAATGGCTCAGCAAATTAGCAAGCCAAGGTGATAAAAGGTAATCTAATAAATAATATTTGATGATTTCTAATTTTTATTCATCCCAAAATTTTACAACTTCATTTGTTTCATTGAAACATTTGCGAAAATATGATTAAAATATAAAAAGCAAACTTTTCCAACACCACTCGTTTGACGGTATATTGTTAAGATAATATTCTAACGGAAATATTTAATTTGGATTCGATTTCTACAAACAAGATTTTTATGAATAACAAGAACGTTTGAGATTAATAACCAATTCGTATTATTATTCATTGGCCGGCACTCAAAAGTACGGTCCAACTCATGCAATGCATTCTATGGAAGGATCCGGCATGGTGGCGAAAATTGATGACCTGTACCTTTTTGTGCTACACATTTTATTTATTAGTTTATTTCGATGCTCATGCAAAACCTTAATTTGGTTTTGCATATATCTGATACCAAACTTTGTGCATAAATAAAAAAATATTAAAAAAGAAAATATCATGGTTAAAAGTGATGAAAAACGATTTATATGTATTTCAGAATCGAGGAAGCATTTCTGTTCACCTACTGTGGCTTGAAAAATAAGTTTCCAATTAATTATTATGTGGAACAAGTGAAAAGATACCACAATGAAGACTTCGTATCGAGTTTAATAAAACGCCATACCGATATTACGAAGAAGAAACCAAGATATTTTGAAAACTCAAATGAACACCGCGTTAAGCTTAGGATTGCTATTTGTTTGTATTATATCTCAATCAGCCATGGACTGACTTCCGATGCGCTAGACCATATTTGGAAGGTCTTATTAAATGAAAATAATCAGATCAATATAACATACATATATGAACATATTCTCGGATCGAACGAAGACGATGAAGATTTTATTATACATAAGTTAAAAAAGGTAAATACTATTTTGTTCAATAGAAAAATTTTAGAAAAGTTATTTAAAAAATAAGTCTCTTGTATGCACAATACGACGTGATTTATATGTTCCCTGAACGAGTCATACATTAGAAGTACATAATTTTTATAAGGAGTTTGACAGTGAATCGCACCAAAATATACAAGGTTATTTCATATATATTTTTTCTGGCATACTAAATCTATAAATATTTAAATTGTTTTACAAAGAAGGTTCAGATATAAAGAAGAGAAAATTTTTTCCGCATCAAAATTTGTGCTTCTATTCCTACGCTAGAATCTTTATCAGGAATCATTTATTATTCACTTGAGGTAGCTCCTATGAGTTTCGAAACTTTATTGAATAATGTTTTATTTATGTATATACGTATGTATATTTACATGCAACCTTATCTTCAGAAAATTTCATAATTACTTTCACTGCTGGTTATGAAGACAAAAATTTTAAGTGATATTATGCAGATCGTCAATGAACCTTCCAACATTTCTTAGAATAGCTAAAGATATTATTTCAACTTGAAATTAAATAAATGAAAAGTTCAAGCAAATATCAAACTTAATATCCCAAAACTTTAAATTTCTTTCTTTAAATGATGTTTTATTTGTTTTTTGCGATAAGCCGACCAAAATTTCAGATGTGTCTCCCTGTATTTGAAATGTAACAGCGTTTCAAACAAATGTAAGAAGTATGATTAAAACTAAAAGTAATACATTCGTGTATTGAAAGCGCACATAGTTAAGATAAATAATTAAAAATGTGTTTTTATAACATTTTCAGGCGCTGAATATGACTTCTAGCCAACAAGCTTCTATTATATCAGTGGCTTATATATATACTAAACACGGGAAACCATCATATAAAATGCAGAATGCACTTGTGTATACTCTAATTTCGTTATCAATGGGTCCAAATTTTCAAACCCGTTTACTGGCTCAGACGTCCTTACATCATTTTTTAAAGTGGGAAGAGTATGTACTTTATATATATATATATATATACATATATATATATATATATATATATATATATATATATGTATATATATATATATATATAAATTATATATATAGATATATATATATATATATATATATATATATATGTTTATATATATATTTATATTTATATATATATATATATGTATATATACATATGTATATACATACATACATATATAAATATATGTTTATATATATATATATATATATATACATATATATATATATATATATATATATATATATATAAATATATATATATGTATATATATATATATATATATATATATATATATATATATAAATATATATATATGTATATATATATATATATATATATATATATATATAAATATATATATATATATATATATATATATATATATATGAACTCAATTTCCCAGCTTACACAGGGATGGACTTTCGCCAGAGTTAAAATCTGACTGCTGGGGTGATATAATGAAATCAATTGAAAATGCTGCTGGAACAAAATTAAATGAATATCTAAATAAAATTCGACTTAATGTATACAATATACAAAATTCTGAACTCGAAGTTATATTATACGTAACGAAAGTGCCGTTTGATGAATCGATATATAATACAGACTGTAATAATATTGCTTTACGTTTTGATGAACACAGAAACATTGAGATGTGCCGCGAATTTTATTCCAAAAAATTAAACCAAACAGAAATTTCCACAACTTCAAAGAGCACAACAAATGATCAACTTCAAAGAAAAATGAATCCAGTTAATGATCTTATCGAACCTCATAATTTAGTTGTATATCCCATAAAAGAAAAAACTGCAGAGGTAAATATTTAAATATAATATATACATATATATATATATATATATATATATATATATATATATATACATATATATATATATATATATATATATATATATATATATATATTTTTAACCCAATTTCCATTAGTTGCGAAACATTAAAATTTAATTTATAATTATTTCGTTTTATTTTATAAACTTATTCGTCCTTATATCTTATTAATTTATTAGATTTATTTAAGCAAAAGGTCTTTAATTTTTTATTGTTTTAAATAAAAAAATGAAGCTACACAAAAAATTTTTATAATTTTTATATTAAGAAATAAAAAATAATAGACCTTTTGCTTAAATATATCTAATAAATTAATAAGATATAAATTATAATTATTTCTTTATTTATATTTTACTTTTTATTACAGATGATCATTGTTGCTACTCTTATAGATAAATTACCAAATTTAGGAGGTATAGCAAGAACATGTGATGTACTGGGTATCGAAAATCTTGTTATGGATTCCAAAATGTACACTGAAAAAACAGATTTTAAAAATTTAAGGTATTTTTCTTTTGTGAGTTTCTTAACAATTGAAGATCAATTAATTTTAATTTTAGCATGACGGCCGAAAAAACTTTAAATATAAGTGAAGTTAAAGCAAAAGACTTAAAAGAATTTTTGATGTTGAAAAAATTAGAAGGATATATCATTATTGGTGCTGAACAAACATGTAAAAGCCAAAATTTCGGAAATTACACATTTCCGCCAAAATGTGTTTTATTGCTGGGGTAAGAATCAAAATATTTTAACCAAAAATCATACATATGTATGTCTGTCTATATGCTCTGCAGCACTTCGAATATATAGAAAAATAAATAATTTTTCAGTTGTTTGATAAAAAGAATAATATTCTAACCATGTCCAATATATATGAGATCTCGCAGTTAATATCTTAAATTATTGTTTTCTTTGTAGCGTGCTGAGTATAAGGTTGAATTATGAAATATCTAATATAATTTGTTTTATTGTTTCGTTTTGGTTTAATTTGCAATTCTAAAATTTTTTCACTTAAACTTAGCCACGAAAAAGAAGGCATTCCAGCACCTTTACTTGGCATTTTGGATGAAGCTGTTGAAATTCCCCAGTTTGGCCAAGTACGTTCTTTAAACGTACATGTAACTGCTGCTTTATTTATGTGGGAGTATTGCAAACAACATTTGATACCGAAATAGCGGCTTAATGTAAATATTAAATATATCAACCTGTACATAGTCATACATACATATGTAAATATACATGTTTGTAACAATAAAATACAATAAACTAAATTTCGCTATTTTTAAGAATAAATACTCAAAATAATTGTGAGAATTGTGGCTCAAGATCTAGCGGAAACGCTAAAAACACACCGAAAATAATCACGAAATTTGATTACAAAATATGAGACGTGAATGGGTTCGTAAGAAAGCGTAACATCTGTCGTTTCTTTTCATTTTCTAATTCTTATTCTAGTCATGTGTACAAGGAGCCCCTCTAATACGTAATAGGCAAAGAACTTTTCGGCACAATGTGGAAGTGTGGCTAACTGCCCAATAATAAATGGTCTATGATAAAACTTATATCACAAGCACAAGTGTGTTGACATTCAATAAATTCATTTAGCCGCCGTTAAATATTATAGTATCAGCTTCGTATTCTGAGTGAACGCATTCAAATATTCTGTGTTTTCCGGATTAGATTTGTTAGCAATTTAAAGTTTGAAGATTTTTATAGGATTATAAAATTCAGGATGGCACAAAGAAGTGAAAGCAATATACCCGCAGAAGAAAGTGACTTACTTCTTATTAAACCACTGTAAGTAGACATTCCTCAAATGTATTAAAACAATGTGCATATGTGCGTTTTTATTTCGTTTACTTGGATAGTGGTGCAGGCCAGGAAGTGGGACGATCGTGTATAATGTTGGAATTCAAAGGCAAAAAAATAATGGTATGTTGTATATATAACTAAAATATTATATAAAGCATATCGGATTGAATTAATTGTAGTTGGATTGTGGTATACATCCGGGTTTATCTGGAATGGATGCACTGCCGTATGTGGATTTGATTGAAGCTGACGAAGTGGATCTATTGTTTATATCACAGTAAGCATGACAAATAAATGATTTAGTACAGATGTTATAAAAAATATATGATATAAGTTTTCATTTGGATCACTGTGGTGCATTACCATGGTTTTTAATGAAGACAAGCTTTCGTGGCCGCTGCTTTATGACCCATGCAACCAAGGCAATCTACAGATGGATGTTATCGGATTACATTAAAATAAGTAATATATCTACTGAGCAAATGCTTTACACAGAAGTTGATCTTGAAGCATCAATGGAAAAAATTGAAACCATAAACTTCCACGAGGAGCGTGATGTAATGGGTGTCCGTTTTTGTGCCTATAATGCGGGTCACGTACTGGGAGCAGCTATGTTTATGATAGAAATCGCCGGTATTAAGATTCTTTATACAGGAGATTTTTCGCGTCAAGAAGATCGACATTTAATGGCAGCCGAAATACCCACTATGAAGCCTGATGTTTTAATAACTGAATCTACTTATGGAACTCACATACATGAAAAACGCGAGGACAGAGAAACGCGATTCACAACCTTAGTGCAGAAAATAGTTACCCAAGGCGGACGTTGTCTTATACCTGTGTTTGCTCTAGGAAGAGCGCAAGAACTGCTATTGATTCTTGATGAATACTGGTCTCAAAATCCGGATTTACATGATATACCTATATACTATGCTTCTTCGCTGGCTAAAAAATGCATGGCCGTATATCAGACATATATCAATGCTATGAATGACAAAATTCGACGTCAAATAGCAGTCAACAATCCATTTGTGTTTCGGCATATTTCAAATCTAAAGGGTATCGATCATTTTGATGATATCGGTCCTTGCGTTGTTATGGCTTCGCCAGGTATGATGCAAAGTGGTTTATCAAGGGAGTTATTTGAAAATTGGTGCACTGATCCCAAGAATGGTGTTATAATAGCAGGTTATTGTGTTGAAGGAACTTTAGCCAAGACTATACTTTCGGAACCGGAAGAGATTACAACACTTGCCGGTCAAAAGCTACCTCTTAATATGTCGGTCGATTATATCTCATTTTCAGCACATACTGATTATCAACAAACCAGTGAATTTATAAGGCTATTAAAACCCCAACATGTGGTATGAAAGTTTGAGTTTTAATCAATTACACATGTATAATAATTGCTGTCTATTTGTACATATTTTATATATTAGGTTTTAGTACATGGAGAGCAAAATGAAATGTCTCGCCTAAAAATGGCATTACAGCGAGAATATGAGGCCGATCCCAATACGGATATTAAATTTTACAATCCTCGTAACACTCATTCTGTTGAATTATACTTCCGAGGTGAAAAAACTGCAAAAGTAATGGGAACGCTAGCCGCCACTAAGCCGGAAATAGGCAATAAATTATCTGGCGTGTTAGTGAAAAGGGACTTTAATTACCATCTCTTAGCTGCGTCGGATTTGTCCAGTAAACATTAATCTAATAAAATGTAAATTATAATTGATTTATATATCATTTAGAATACACCGATATGAGTATGTCCGTAGTTACACAGCGCCAATCAATACCATGGAGCAGTCCTTTGACTACTTTACAATTGTTGCTGGATCGTATCGGTGGAGGTGGAACTGTAGACATTATACAAGAAGACAAACATTTACGTGCATTTAAGTGTATCGATTTAACCGTTGAAGGAAAAATTATCATAATGGAGTGGCAAGCCACACCGGTGAATGATATGTTTGCAGATTCGGTGTTGGCTTGCATAATGCAAACGGAAATGGGCGGAACCAATATTAAGGGATTAACTGGGCAAGCCAAATCAGATCGTACACATTTCAGAGAATGCCTTTTGGAAACATTACAGGACACTTTTGGTGAGAGCACGGTACCTAAAATGTTTAAAGGAGATATTTTACCTGTAACGGTGGCTGGCAAAACTGTAGAAGTTAACTTAGATACACTTGCAAGTACACCTAATCGAATTTTAAGAATTTGATCATTTTATTACTTCTAATTTTAGGTAGTTACTACAAAAGATGATGAAAACTTAAGACAAATTGTTAATACCACAGTTCAAAAATTATACCAAGCTCTGGTGGCTTTGTAATGTTTAAAAAGCGTACATTACACAATGACACCAGAAGTATATCCTAAAATGTAATATGTCCATTAAATATGCATCAAAGTATTGTTTTTTTTGTCATATTACGAATTTTTTATTGTGTCATATCAATATTCAATAGTAATTTATTCCAATATTACAAATGCAATGATAAATATTTATCGTTGAGTGCTTTTGGCAATTTGTTCTTTGAGCACCAATATGCTTGTCCTTTGCTCTGGAGGAAGCTGAGAAATTTGCTCATCGGTCAATTGCAGAACTTGCATGATCAATGCAGCCTTTTCTTGGTCAGAAGCATCATTGGGAAGTCCACAGTTGGTTGCTAAACGGTTTTGTAATTGCTGTTGAGTAGTTTGTTGAGCTGTTTGAGGCGGTACAGGGCCACTGGGTCCGGCACCACGTAAACGTGGATCCATTGGCCTTTGTCGTGGGTCACTGGGAAATGAAGGTGGTGTGTTCATTTGGCGATTACGTGGATCCATAAGTGGTGGTGGAACAGGATTCGGAATAGATCTCATGTCTTGATCCATACTACGGGACATACGTGGGTCCATTTGACGCGGATCCATAACTTGTTGCGGCTGTATATTAACGCCAGACATTGCGCGCAAATCGATATCATTTCCAGGAATGACATTAAAGTTTGGTACTGGCACTGGCATTGGTGGCCCAGTCATGTTAGGAGCTGGAGATATAATTTGTGATTGCTGCTGCATTGAATTTAAACCCTGTGGTACTGTACCTCCGGATAAGGGTTTAGCTCCTAACACCGGAGGCATTTGATTAGCTTTAAATAACATACCCTAAGAAACTTTAAATTAATATTTATACATTATGCTATATAAATAATACTTGCCAAAGCTGTGGGTGGGTCTACAATACGCATTACAACCATAGATTGCAACAAAGCATATGCAAGTTGCGGATTTAACATGAGCATTTGCCTTGCCTCAGAGGGATTGTTTTGTATACACAATTTCATTTGCTTCATAAGTTCAAACATTTGCTCGGGTGGCAAAGATGCTACTGTCTTTGTTATTATTTCGGGCGCCTGGTCGGGGTCACAGTGATCACCATATGGATTTTCTACCTGTGGTCCTTGCAGAAGTTGTTGCATTTCCATGCGGGATTTTTCTGTACACGCATTATCTACGCGCAAAGTTCTTCCACCTATTTCGTAACCATTTAAATTACGCATAGCACTTAAGGCAGTCTCCTGATCTTTGTATTCGCAAAATCCAAAACCTTTAGGTTTGCCGCTCTCACGATCAAATACAAGCCTTTAAGTAGTATAGTGCACAATTCACCCACATCCACATATTAAACTAATTTTCATTACTTACTTTAACGATACAACAGGACCAACTTCACTAAAAATTTCCTTAAGTTTTTCCTCGGTAGCTTCGTACGGAATATTGCCCACTGTAATTAATCAATATTAGCAAAATCTAACGAAAATTAAATATTTAATCACTTACCGAAAACGGATCTCATGGACTTATCCATAATACTTTGATCTGAATTTTTATCAACCATATTGCTTAATTGTAAAGTTATTTCAATTAAAATAAAATTATTTTCACGCCGTCTTTTAAATGCAGTGAACTTAGTTTAGCATTTACTTAATCACAGACAACGTACTTTGTATTCTGTGGCGTACTTAATGGCACAGGACGGCTGAATCTATTCTCACCTCTATTTTTGTAGTAAAAATAAGTATGATACTAATTTTAAGCAGCTCTGCGCTCCTCCGCAGTTACACG